>MU227226.1:516671-531943 GCA_018584345.1 Thuja plicata
CTCTCTCTCTCTCTCTCTCTCTCTCTCTCTCTCTCTCTCTCTCTCTCTCTCTCTCTCTCTCTCTCTCCCTAGCCTTAAATCTAACATTTCTTAATTTCAATGGCATATTCATTGTCCATTTAGTGAAGGATCATTGCATTCACTCACCGCTTGAGCCTTCTTGAGCCTAGTGGACCATCTTTCATCCAATGTAAGAGGAAATAGGCCCAACATTCCTAGTTTGTCCATCCAAGCTAGTGAACAACTATTTTTTACCTCATAGAATCTGTGTTAGTACTTGGGGTATTTTTAATGGAAATTTGACATCATGATCTTTTGTATCATGGTGCCATATGATATATGCTTCCTTGTGTATTTTTCTTTTGGGTAGTTCCACATCACATGAAAATAACATTATCTTGGTGCATCCTATCATGTTAAAGAAAACATCAAGTTACTCAAAATATGTTTCTTCTTGTGTAAGAATCATAACATGTACCTCTAATCCTACATTAATAACATTTATCATTCATCTTTAATTTACACATCTCCCAGCCCTTCTTCTACTAATTTACATATCATACATTTTTTTGCTTCCATATTTAATCACATCTATCTCTTTCATTCACCCTTAATATCTTTGCTAATTATATACTTCATCCATTTTGAGGGGAAGCTCATGTTCTTCAAGGGTGTATGTCCTCTTGAGGGGGCATCCCTTTACCAATAAAAAATAAGAAGTTCTTGTATTTCCAATCATTCCAATACCAAGTCCAATCTTTATCAATCTCAACTAATCAATCTTAATAAAATTTGACTTGTCGATCAATCCAAAGATCAAAATATTTATGGGGCTTGATCATCATTGAGGAAGTCTTGAAATTCAACCTCCCTTAGGACAAGCCTCCAAGGGTGCCTACAACACCATATTTTCCCAGATAGTATACATTGAATTCAAGTTATAGGTTTTGGAGTTATGAAGGATGAAATTGTAGTCATACACAACACCCTTGTAGTCATAAGACAATGATACAACAACATGGACACCATTACATCAATAAAATTGAGAATGATATTACAGTCATATGACACCTTTGTAGCTGCAAGACATTACTATTATAATATGGATACTACCAGGCTCAGAGGAATGAGATTGTGTGCAATTGTAATCTTCCAACATAAAGGCTAATGATAAATATCTAAAGTTTGTGTAAGTTCCAAAATTAAATTTAGACAATGCATGCAGCTCCAAATCAAAACAAAAGTCAACCTTATCAAAAATTTAAACATCTCTACCCCTTTTCTCTCATTTCTACAAATTGACTTCTCACCTTGCAAATATAAAATATAAAAACCTACTTTAATATTTTATTATACTCTACCTACAATTTAAGTTAAAGAAAACATGCAAATAAAATATCAAAAACTACAAATCTATCTCTATTTGATATTTTATTTCCAATTATACAAAGATCATTTGTTTTTGCTTCCCTAGCTCCTAACATTTCACACCAATATGCTATGACTAAGAAATGCCATAAATATTGAAGTTGATATAATATTATATTAATGGTCCTTATATTAAAACTACGAACATTTTCCACAAATTTGAAAAGGTATTAATTGTTCAATTCAGTGATTGTCGATGGGACGTAAGATCTTTAAAAAAAAAGGATAGAATCAACTTCTTTACAAATTAAATAGTTTTAAGCTTACGTGAAAGAGCGAAACTTGAAGAAGAAGACACGTGACTAAAACAATTGATCACGTCTGCACTTATGTTTTCACAGCAAGACACTCCATTAATAACATTATTTCTCGTATATTTGACAAGTAAACAAAAGCTTAAGCATGCCAATTTCTTGTTTATTTACACTAAACAATGCTAGTTATACATCATGACAAAGAAATCTAATATTTTTTTATCCATGGTTGTTACTGTCATCATTTGTGAAATTCATTTGATGAATAAGTCAGTATTATCATGTATAACCAAAAAAAGAATATATATGAACTTGGTTCAGAGGAGATTTGGATGTTACTGGATGCTTTAATCATCATTGTTATGTCTGATTTACATACAATTTTGAAAATTAAAAAACTAATAGATGAAAGTAATCAAATTTGAATGTTAGTGGATGGTATTAGACAAAGATTATTGTTTTTATTAGGTTAGAATATTCAACTGAATTTGATTTTGACAGATTGATTCCTCCTATTCACAATAATTTTACTATTGACGTCCTCTGTTTTAAATATATATACTCCATCACAGGCTTCTTATATAAAAATTTAAAGATACCCATTTTTAAAAAACTTCCTTGTCCATGAAATGGATGTTTGTGGGAATACCTGCTCCATTTGGAATTCGAGATGCCTTGTAGAAAATGTGAAAGGTTCAGAAAATGACATATAATCTAACTTTATATTTTTATAGCACAGATACTTGGCAATTTGACATCAAGTCTTTCAAGTTACAATTTCACCACCTTGCAAGGCAAAACAATGTTTTAGGATTAGGACACCATGATGTGCTGATACACAAAATGCTAAGTTTGTATTCCATTGAGCCTTTCATTCCTCAATAATGACAAATATATCCTTACACATTTACAGATTTTAACAACTGTGAATGATAGATAGCTTTTATGTTCTTGTATGTTATAAGACCTCTTTGTCAAGACATCTTCAATGGGGCTGTGTAAATGATGTAAGAGTTATTGAATACAGGATAAGACTCTGTATGCTTATTAGATTGTCGTTTTGGATTACATTCTGCGATCTATCATAAGAAAAAAAATCATACACAGTTTTAGTCAAAAACTAATATTCAATAACCCATTTATTAGATTGTTGTCATTTTAGATTACATTAAGCGATCTATTATCAGAAAAAATTCATACACAATTTTAGTCAAAAACTAATATTCAATAATCCAAAACTGTAAAAAGCTCATACCATCTGATGTAAGAATTGTTATCTATGCACTGCAGCCTGACCCAAGATTGGTCAATATTTTTAAATGATGTCTTGCTCCAAGTATATCTTCATAGTGATCTGAGGTTTGAACACCAGAAGAGTTACTGTTCACATAATAAATTTGGCATATCTATTGATATTTAGGGAAAAAGAGAGAAATAACTTTAGTACTGCTGAAATAATTTCATTAGTTACCATACTTTGAGGTCATTTTGTTTTTTCCATATATCTATTTCTTGATTCAGCATAAAGCCAAACTCCAAATTATGACTTGCTTGGGTTTCATTTAGAATCGATTGAAGGCTCTGCTCTAAGCTAGCTATAGCATCACAGTTGATCTTATTGAGGCCATGCAACATCTGCAATTTACGGCAGTAAAATATATCAGATTTCATTGTAATTACAAGCGAGTTAGTATAATTGAATATGATAATGGGTTCATTTTATATTTGTGTTAGTTAAGTGGCGGTGTTATTGTTGTGATTACTCAAGTTCAAATTCTACTGCATCATTGTAATTGCAGATTTGTACCTTCGCTAATTTAATGTGCTTGCAAATTTAAACCTCAACATTGTTAATTGAAGATGAAATCCTCTGTTTATGACCTCACGAGTTCAACACCTGCAGGTTTCATTGTAACTACACCCGAAGTAACATAAATCAATATGATTATACCAATAAGGACTGATCATTTATATGCTAGTCTCACATGGCGGTTCTGGATTTCCAAAGTGAGCATATTGACATTTCTGGCACTTTAGTAGATAATCACAGGACTTTTTTCATCTTTTGGCTGCTGAGGACTTCAATTTATGCCAAATAGATTGCTCTAACTGGTCTATGATTAGAAACTCTGAAGTCTTGCCTTTCATAAGTGCTATACAGTTCATAACATCCAGGTGAATTGAACTGATCAGAGTTAGGAATATATTTGTAAGTATGTGAAAATTGGAAGTGCCCTTCATGCCATCCTTCCAACACACGTCCAGTGCATGGTTCCATTTTAAGATGCACAGAAAAGCATTAAGTTGTTTATAGTATTTTGGTCATTTCTCTTTGGGGAAAGGGTAAGTTGTTTACTGTATTTTGGTCATTTCTCTTTCGGGATGGTGGCTTCAATTACCAATGAAGTCGGAGCTAAGAGGAAGCTTGAAAACGTGTACCTTGCACACACAAAATGAATAATTCTGCTATTAATACAATACAAGATGATAAAAACCGGACTATAATTTAAACTTGGACATCCTTTTTAAGTTTGTTAGGGACACTTGAATTCAATAAAAAAAATCATCCACAAACACCTAAGGATTATCAAGTTCCATTAAATTGACATGCTAAAGTAAAAAAGAAATCTATCTGAAATCACATTGAATTCTAAAGGTCACAAAAGCTAATCAGGAAAAAAGCCAAAAAAAGAAAAAGATGAAGTAGATATAAAATAAAAATTCAATTTGGCATCTAAATTCACTAACCCCAAAATGCTTCTTCTACTCCTCAATCTCCTCACTCTTCGTCCAACAATCCTCTATCTCCTAAGTCTATTTTGCGCCTTTATGCCCCAAAAGCCATTATCTTAAGTTGTCCAACATATCCTAAATCCATTTGGATCCTTACATCCAAAAATCTATCACCTTAACTCCCCCATCTAAATCTCCACATCCACAATTCCCTTCTAATCTAAGGCTTCAAAACTCATCATGGTGTGTGCATATGTCATGACAACATTCTTTCATAGCATTACCATCCTATACTTCCATCAACCCATATCTATTCAAATTTTCCATCCTCCATTTACCATCTGAAACCTTAAATCCAAAATTTCAGCTAAATCCTCTTGTATTCTCCTATACATTCCATCTTTATTGGCAATGTTCACAAATGTTAATGGGTACCATAACAATTGTCATGGCCTATAGAAATAGCTATTCAACAAGAGATATTATGCATGGAATTGATGCTTGAGTCCTTCCTCCATCTCTCTCTTATTTGTGCATTCATTTATCCCCCATCTAAATGAAAATTTGCATCTCATCCAAAATTCAAATACAAACATGTCAAAAAAACAAAAAAGTAGAAGGAAACAATTCATATAATGATAAAAACTACTACTTTACAATGAAAAATTGGAAAACAATGTCGTATGTAAATTATCCCATCCAATTTCACTCCACGCTTTGATGCATGCTTCTTCCACCTTATCTGCCTCATCCATTCTACCTACACACACTACTTAATCTTCTCCAGTTCATTTACCTTACTTTTTCTATAATTCCTCCATCTTATCCAACACAACCCATCTAGCATGGGATATGCTAATTCTATGTGATGTATTCCTTGGAGTTCCCTCCAATCATCCACTTATCTCCTGATCTTCCTAAATTCTATCCCTCGTCCACTAATACTCCTATCTTTAACACTCATATTCTCTCACCACCTATCCTCCATCCACTAATTTTTCATTGACTAATCCCCCATCGTATAATATTCCCATCTTTAATCCTCTCATAATCCATCCCCCCACCCCCTCTATCCACTTGTTTTCCATCTACTAATCCTCCATCTAACAACACTCGCATCTAATATCATTCATCTAATACATCCCTAGCCAAGCAATTACTCTATCATTTCATGCTTGGAAAAATCTTGGCTCTTCCCCTATCACTAATTTTAAGTCATCATATGTTCCTCATTGCTATCCAACTCCTAATCCATGAAAAATTAGTCAATCTCAATCCATACAAGCTACATTTTAATCTAGCATGCCTCATCCAAAAATATTCCTTGGTCTTGATCCTAAATCAATAGATACTTGACCTTGATCCATTTTACTCATGTTATCAAATGACCATTTGCAAAGATTATGAATCCAATCTTAGTTTTGTTCTTATCATTAATAACATAATACTAGGACATATATATTATTATTATCACTAACATTTCTATCCTCATCATCATCATGATCAATCCAATTCATCAATATTTTTTTAATTTGACTAGGGGTAGCACCTTGTTTTCCTTTTTATTTTATTTTGTGTTTTTTCCTCTTTTCATATGTGTGTTATTATTTGTATTTGTCATGGTCTTTGCACCATATTTCATAATGGGATCGTGGTCTTCCATATCATGGTGTCATAAGGCATATGATCATATTTGACCTCTATCTCATGTACTACTTGCATTTCATCACATCAATTCCTTATACCTTTGTGTATAATGCCAAGTACCATATCAAATAAAGGCTTCTCATGTTACTTTAATATGACTATTACTGTCTATTCATCTCTTCTCTCCATCCCTTCATCATTTTCATCCTAATCCAACCGTCTATTTTTTTTCCCTTGTGTCTTATCTCTTAATCCCGTTATCACTTGATGCATTTCAAGACCACATTATTGTTCTTTGAAATTGTATGTCTCTTGAGACACTTGCGTGCATAATCTCCCTCTTATGATCACTCTCATAAGTGCAATAATTGGGGAAATATAACACTAGTCACATCCCCTTCTAGCCACTATGCTTTATTTTGCAATGTTAGGAAACCACATCTGTTATTCATGACACTACATCAAAGGTGGCAAAAATTTTGTTACCTAAATTTCTTCACAACCAAGTGCACCAGATCTTGTACTATCCTAAAAATTAACTAAATAAAAATAATTTATTGATTTTATTAGTTCCATTATTAATCTTCAATATCCATCCTTTCATAGATATTAGTAAAATAACTATTAGACATTCTATTTAATCAATTTCCATCCCTTGTTGTTAATCCTTAACCAAACCTTGTCCAAGTCTAATACCTCTAGAAAGGTATTGAGCTTCATCCAAGTATGATACCAAGCTATTAAACCTTGTCCAATTCAAATATCAAATATTAGACCTTTCATAGAATTATGATATGAAATGCATTATACCTCCTCTAAGTAGGATACTAAGTATTCTACCTCACCTATATCTAATAATAATAGTATTGAACCGCCCATAAGTTTGATAGCCTCTACAATATTAAACTAATTTCACCTTCATTAGTCAATGGGTTAGTGTAGGATCACGGGGGGCCAAAAAGTGGCGATGTGTAAAAAAAAAAAAATTTCATCCGCCTCAAAATAGGAAAATTCGTGTTGACTCTTTGCTAGGGTGTCAGTACACCTCGCCAAAGAAAACACCTAGCCTAAGTTGGTATCCAATATCAGATCTGACAATGTAAATAATATATTTATATTTATATTAACATTTAATAATTTATAATCATATATTATATAATATATATTATATTATAAATATATAATATTATATATATTATTATATATATATATGTGTGTGTGTGTATAAACACACACACATATATAATATATATATATATATATACACATATATTTATATACATATATTTATATATACATATATACACACACACACATATATATATATACATACATATACTTACATATATATATATATATATATATATATATATATATATATATATATATATATATATGTATGTATATATATAACGTCATTTTTTTTATAATAGATTGCTACTCATGGGGCTGCGGGTATTATTATATATATATTTCATATCCGATATCAGATACCTGTGCGTATATATATTGAAAAAGAAAGGGTCGTGGGTCATTATATATATATATATATATATATACACTGTCATTTTTTATAGTAAACCTGCGATCCGTGGGGCTGTGGGTATTTTTTTTTTTTTCATATATGATATCGGATACCTATGCGTAAATATATTGAAAAAAGAAAGGGTCGTGGGTCATTTTAACCCACGACTTTGAATGTGAAAGCAACTTTTCCATAACTGACATCTGATCCCAAGAGGCTTTTTTTTTTGGCCAAAATCATATCCAGGTATGAATTTAGCTATTTTTTTCACATTTTTTAAAGTTTTTAAGTTTCATTTTTCATTTTTAGATGAAAACTAGGTTTTTTCATTTTGAAATTGTCTGTATTGTTTAAAATGCATTTTATTTATATGAAAATTTGTAATTTAATCAAGTATGACAAATAATAGTAACAATCTCGATCCTGGAAACCCACCACCCGAAAACCCACAACCTAAAAACCCTCTATGAAAAACCCTCGGCCATTAGAAGACCTTATAGGAGATAATTTGAAATAGTTGAGGAGTCTTAGGGATGTTTATAATATAATCCCTAGATTAGCCGCAAGGTTTGGTAATTTAGATTCTATTATATAGTTAATGGAGACCCTCACCACACAACATAATGCTACACTTCGATGGCGAGAGGAAATGCATGCCAAATTTGATGATGGTCTAGATTATGATGGGGTGAAGGCCCTTGGGATCACTAAAGGTCAAATATGTTCCCTATTTAGGAATCCCTATACTTGATAGGTTCTTGATACCAAAAAAGAGAAGTTGTCCATGAAATGGTGCATGCATCTTGATATACGAGCCAACTTCTGGGATTGGTGGATGGTTTTCGATAAACCACCTAACAACAATATGGATGCCCCATTTCATAAAAAAATATATGTTGATTTTGTCCTAGGTCATCATGTCAACTATTGGAGTATGAGATACTTCATGGGTGTAGGCAAAGGCCAGCCCCAGGATAGACCAGGGTCACATAGACTAGTACAGGGCCCATATGTTCCCCCTCGTCTCATTTCTATGGATCCTCCAGTGAAGAATCTAGATGTAATTGGAGAGACTACCTCAGAGACCACTAGGGTCATTCACACTTTGAGCGGCCATTTGGTTACACACATTGCATCACTAGTGCAACCTCCTAATTCTACTGATGCATCCTCCTTGGGTTCACATATGTGTGTGCCTCATACTTATACTACATTTCATAACATATATTTGGGTCCTCTGGATGGGATTTTTGAAGAACCTATGGACACTAAATAGTATGAGGCTGGTAATATAGGTGGTGCTTCGGATTTGACGATGGGGATTGGAGCCTACCATGGAGAGTCCTTGTATATGAGATATGAGGAGGCACAGCCATCATTTGAATTCTTCGTACTATGGTAAGACTTAATGTTTAAAATATCATAACGCATTTAATTTCAAATGTATATTTTTATTAGATAACTTATTATGATTGCACACTTATGTTTTTATACTTGATTTATTTATGTTTAGTTAATGACAGAGGAGGAGATGAGAGAGGTTCAGGATGTGACACTCTCGACCATTTCATTTGGCCTTGAGAGCTTTATGGTATATATTTTCACACTTGATCATTTACTTATTTTATCAGTAGACATGTGTGTCATTTAAATCATGATAATTTTTAAAATTATATACTAATTAACATTTTTATCTTATTTTACTCTTGCAGGTGTCGCGTACTGCCAGGGGGTGCCGTGGCACACACTGAGAAGGGAAAGGTAATTAAGAGTTTGAGAATGATTATGCATGTACTTATCATTGGAATGTACTAATGCTAATTTACATGGTCTATTTAACAGGGCTTGATGTCTGAGGAGGGCATGACATAGGTTGAAGAGCCCAACCTCTCGACCATTTCATTTGGCCTTGATGGCCACACGGTATGTAGTTGTGTACTTAGTTATTTACATTTTTGAACTCTATACATGATTTTCATTTAGATTGTCATTATTTTAAATCTATATTAATTAACATTTTTATATTATTTTATTATTGTAGGTAAAACTGATTGCAAGGGAGGTACAGCGTAAGGGATTTACATCCTTGTTGATTGCACCAACATTGCCAGGAGAAGGAACACCAACATAGGTATGTTTTTATTTTAATTCAACACCTTAGTAAATTTATGTTCGTATTAGTGACAAATTTATAGGATAATTTATTAAATTATGATTATGAACATATATAGGCTTGCATTCCCAGTCTCGGCGACATCCCTTCACTACCAAAGACATATTTCAGGACTCCTGACCGTGTTAGGAGACATAGAGTAGAGGTGCACACAAGAATTCAATTTAAAATTTCAATTATAGTTTAATTTACAATTTAAATAATCTTAGTTGTAGTTTGAATTTTTGTTTCATGTAGGATCCTTCGAAGCTGAAGAGTTCCTTGAAGAGCCTCCATTTTGATGATCCATCAGTAGCCTAGGATGTCATAGACACATTCAGTCATCATATGTATTTTTTGTACATATTTTGAGATGACATATGTCACATTTTATAAAACTTTGTTCTGGTTGGCATTTATGCCATATTGTATATGGACATACATACTTATTAAACAGTTTCATATATAGAATATGAGTTTTGATATAATTTATTCCTTATGTGCACTAAAAGTGTTCATGGAATCATTACGTGGTAATGCAAATATGAGTGTCATTGTTACCATGTTTCAATAATATTTGATGTGTTTGAAAAATATAAATGTTTCAATATTTGTTCCAAATGTGTTCCATATGTGTTTCAATATGTGTTTCCATAATATTTGATGTTTTTCAAATTTTAATGATACACATATATCAGTATACTCTAAAATCAAATAAAATTAACAAAGAATGAATGATCTATAGACATTTGGTAGTTAACATACGTAACATACATAATTTACATAATGTTACCCATTATTTGGTAGTTTGACAAAGGACATTTCCTCCTATTTATATCTTCATGATGTTAGAGTCACAAATTTTCATTATTATAACCTTTATATAGAGTCAAAACCTTTCATCCTTTATGCCCTTTGAAAGAGTAACAACCTTTCATAATCACAAAATTTTGAGAGAGTCGCAATCCTTCACAACGTTGCCCAAAAAGAGTTATATTTATTGTGGGGTCAAATCATCAATGCGAACATGTCCAGTTGGGCGGGTTTACCATAGGCATGATCTAATTTTTCCTCCCCACATGTCAGAACTCTCGACACCATATGCTATCAACGATGTCTCTTAAGTTCCCTAAATGCACAAAATATTCAAACTTTGACGGATTATTTTTTTCTATCTGTGGAACCTGCTGTGGATCTGTCTAATCCTATAGGATCATGTGATTCCCCTCTACAATAACCTCTCTCATGTTTTGAATAATTGATGTGGCTTTTGTAGGGCAGCGATTTTTTTGATGATGCAAAAAGTGTCAAATACATTCAATGGAAAGTTGCAAGGTAGCCCAAAAGGAGTTGTGTTTGTCATGAGTTCAAACCATCAGTGAAAATGCATCTAGTTGGTGGGTTTACCATAGGCACGATCCCATTTCTCCTCCCCACGCGTCAAAACTCTCGGGGCCATACCCTATCGACGATGTCCCTTAAGTGCCCTAAGTGCACAAAACCGTCAAACTTTGACGAACCTTTTCTTTCTATCTGTGGCACCTCTGATGGATCTGTATAATCTTATAGGATTGTGTGAGGACCCTCTATAATAACCTATCTCAGATTTTGAATAATCGATGTGCCTTTTGTAGGAAAGCGATTTTTGTGATGACGCAAAAAGTGTCAAATGCATTCAATGAAAAGTTGTAAGGTAGCACAAAAAGAGTTTTGTTCATCATGGGTTTGAACTATCAATATTAACATGTTTTATTGGGCGGGTTTACCCTATGCATGGTACCCTTTTGCCTCCCCACACGTCAAAAATCTCAATGCCATACCCTACCGATGATGTCCCTTAAATGCTCTACTTGCACAAAACTATCCAAATTTGACGAACCATTTCTTGCAATCAGTGGCATCTATGATGGATCCATCTGATCTTATAGGATCATGTGAGGCCCTCTACAACAAACTCTCTCATATTATATAAATAATATATGTGGTTTTTTATAGGGAAGCGATTTTTTTGTTGATGCACAAAATGTGAAATGCATTCAATGGAAAGTTGAAAGGTATCCCAAAAAGATATTTGTTCCACATGGGGTTGAACCGTCAGAGAGAAATCATATAGTTGGGAAGGTCTACCCTAGGCATGAAGCCATTTTTCCTCCCAACGCATCAAAACTCTTGGCGCCATACCCTACCGACAATGTCCCTTAAGTGTCAGAAGTGCACAAAACTTCCAAACTCTGACGAACCATTTTTTGCAATTTGTGGCACTTGTGGTGGATCCATATGATCCTATAGGTTCATGTGAGGCCCTCTACAATAACCTTTCTCATATTTTGAATTATTGATGTGGTTTTTCTAGGGCAATGATTTTTTTGATGACACAAAAAGTGTCAAATGCATTCAATGGAAAGTTGCAAGGTAGCCCAAAAAGAGTTGTGTTCGCCATGGGGTTGAACCATCACCGTAAGCGCATCCGATTGGGTGGGATCTAATGAACTACAACTGATTGTATGTTTGAAGTCATTTATTGATATTCAACCATGTTGCAGATGTGATGATAAACATTATCGGTTAATGTATTGGCATTGATGTCAACTTATTTGAGTATTATTATGGTGGAAAACATTTGTTAAGGATTGAAGATCTGGAAAAAATAATATTTATGTGGTTGGATAATGAAGAGTTCTATATACACCGAGAGATAGCGAACATCAAGTAAAACACAATGTATACCATGCACAGTGATAACTGAGCTAGGGATCGTCGACACAACAAGGTATTGACTGAGCAATTTAATCAAATTGAGGCCGACTAGAATGTTGAGCTGGAAATTCATGATTTCGAGGTAAAAGATAAAGTTTTTAATTTTGATCAAACGGTTATTGAAATTCAAGGAAGATCAAACGACAAATATTGAAACGTGTTTTTAACACAATTGTCGAGGATGGTTCAAGCGGTAAAATCAATGATGGATATTAGGCGGCAAAATCAACGATGGAGATTAAGAGGCGAAATTTGAAGGATGGAAATTAAATGAGACATGATGTCTATATAAGAGATAAGAGATTCATTATGAAACATGATGCTATGACGCACACATGCAAATTTTATGCATGAATGATCAAATGGGTTAAAGACAGAACCAAACATTTTCTGTAGACATCGCCGAGCACACAGAGGAAAGAGCATTACTAGGCAGAACAAGTATGAAGTATGAGAAGAACTGAAGTGAACAAATTGATCATAGGTATTATGTACTTAGCATAGATATGAAAATATGCAAAACAAAGTTGTATTTGAATCAGATCATTACTGTGTCAGTTTAACCATTGTTACAAATAATTCTCTTAACTGAGTAGGACAGTGTGAGTCTTTATTATGGCATTCAAATGAATGTTGAGTGTTTTCTTGTTGACCCCATAGTGAATGCATGGTCAAGAGATAACTGTTAGTTTTAAATCCTCTAACCAGGTCACATTTAAAAGTGTGCATTGTAACCTTTAACAGGGTTGGCTCTTCGCCGAGCTCACTTCAGAAGAGTGAAAATATTTTGGGTTACCGGTCCCAGGTGGTTTTTCACTTAGCAGGGTTTCCATGTTAAAAATCTATGTGTCAATGTGCATGAATGTTGTGGATTGTTATTTTACTTTATACTTTATTTTATTGACCTAGATCGGTAATCACAACATTAATTTACTGATACTCGATAAACACTATTGATGAAAGTTTGAGATTATAGAATACATTTGACCGAGTTGAATTATATATAAGTTTGAATAAATGTTCTGTTATACATTTGGAGGAATTTAGGACTGTAGGAGAATTTGTGAGGAAAGGGATTCACCCCCCTCTCATTTATTCTAACAATTGGTATCAGAGCATATAGTGCTTAGAAGAAAGTTTTGAAGGACTTGAGCTAAAGAACACAAGATGTATAAGAGAGACGCACCAAAGCTAAACAAGGAAAACTTCTCGACATGGAAAAGAAGAATGACACTATACCTATCAGGGATTGGAGACAACATTGCAGATTATATGGATAATGAATTCATTCTACCTTTTGGACCTTTGACTGTAAATCAGATGAAAGAGAAACATGAACATAACCTTATCATGGTGGAGATTGCTTCTTCACTTACTGATGTGGAATTTGAGGACATCAAGACATGTACTACTTCCAAGCAGATGTGGGATTAGCTTACAATAGTTTATGGAGGAGATGTAAATGTGCTAAGATGGTGATCCCACAATAGTGTGTCCCACTTTTTGGCCAACTTTGACACAAAGATCAACATTTTGAGAAAAAACTTCATTTTCGAACACCTATTGCCGCAAAAATATAAAGAATTTGAAGATGATATAAACTAGGGTCTTTTAGCATTTTCTTTCTAGTTTCTAAATATATATTTAAAAAAAAAAAGTTCATTTTTCCTTCTCCTTCGAAAAGTGGTTTGTGTGAAAAAACTATGATTTTAAGAAGTGACTGTCACTTGGATCAGCATAACTTTTTTTTAAAATATGATAACGATGTAATTATTTTAAAATTATATTTGTAACTTCAATATCTAGAGGATGTAATTGGTTTCATTCATTTTGGGTCAATATTTCATAGTTTATTAAGTTCTAAAGTGACAGTAACTGTAATTTAGACATAAGGTCACTTTGATCACTCTAACTTGAAATGTATATATCAAAATTTGATTTTCTTTTTTATATAGAAAGGTAACACAAATACTATTTTCCTACATATTTTTCATAATTTTTTTTTGTAATTTACTATTTTTCTCGAAGCCTTGAAGAGACAGGTTGTTGAGTCGCCAAACAACCTATGTTTAGTTAAAGTAATATTTGAAAGTGATAACGAACTCAATATGTATTAAAATTATATTCATTAGAAAGCTTGTTCTAAATCCCATCATTTGGCATCATGTATTTGAGAAAAACATTTGATTTGGTCCTTGCCCCAGACCTTGAAAGACCAATTTTTAGGACTTATTTTTTTCAGACAAGAAATTTTCATTTTAGGGTCTTCGAGCGAAGATCCACTTCGCACAAAGGGATCTAAGGGACTTCACGTGAAGACCCTTCGCGCGAAGCCACCTGTGTGAAAATTCCGGTGAAAACCATCCCGCCAGAATTTTATCTTGGGTACTTCGTGCGAAGTAGGTCGGCCGTGTTGAAATTTTTTGTTTGAAAAATTTAGAATGATATAAAAGTAAAGTTTTTTGTTTTCAGTTTTTTACCGAATTGCAACAAGTAATTCACTTTTTCTATTATTGTTCAATTTTTACAAATGCATTTTTGGAATAAGGATTGTTATTTCTATTTTTTTCGAAGGCATAATTTTGAAGAAGAGAAATATTATATCAAAGTATTTTTTTGAAGAAAAGAATTTTTATTGCTGATCTTTCTGAAGACATTTTTGAAGAGAAGAAATGGGGAACAAGAAGGGAAGACAACGTAAATCTACTAGAAAAAGATCACCTGGTGCCGAACAAAGAAATCGTGAAGCTGCATTGGCATATTATCATAAAACTAA
>MU227226.1:533616-545712 GCA_018584345.1 Thuja plicata
CCATATATATATATATATATATGCACACGCGCGCGCGCACACACACACACAAACACACACAAGCTCACAACCTAGAATTTTGACCCACTTTGAACACATTCTACTGTTCTAGAATCTTTAGAAGCATGTTTCAGTATTAGGACCCATTATGTGCTCATACACAAAATGCTGAGTTTGTATCCCAATAAGCCTTTCATTCCTCAATAATGAGGAATATATCCTTATATTTATAAATTTTAACAACTTGAATGGTTCTTAGATGATTTTTATGTTCTTGTATTGTATAAGACCTCCCTGCCACAAACACCTTCAATGGCCTTGTAAATGATGCAAGAGTTTTCATCTATTCACTGTAGCCTGACCCAAGATTGGCCCATCTTTTTTAATAACATCTTGTTCCAAGTATATCTTCATTCTGGTCTGTCGTTTTAACACCAGATGAGTTACTAAATTAGTTTCTATGGTTCATAAAGATGTGCAATAGATTAGTGAACATCACAAACTTGGCACATCAATTGAGATTTAGGAAAAAAAATAGAGAAAAGTCTAGTATTGTTGACATAGTTTTATTGGTTACCATAGTTTGAGGTCATTTTCTTTTTCCCATATGCCTATTTCTTGATTCAGCATAGAACTAAACTCCAAATTATGATTTGCTTGAACCTCATTTAGGATTTATAGAAGGCTTTGTTTTACACTAGCTATAGCATCATAGTTGACTTTATTGAAGCCATGCAACATCTGCACACTACGACACTATAATATCATATTACATAGAATCAGAGTTGATCTTAGTGAGGCCATGCAACTTCTGCACACATTATGACAGTACACAATATCAGATTTCATTGTTATTACAAGTGAGATAATATAATTGAATATGATTATGGGTTCATTTCATAGTGTGTTGGTTATGTGGTAGTGGAGGTGTTGTGATTACAAAGACTCAAAATTCCATTGAGCCATTGTGATCTAAGGCTTGTGCCTTGACTGATTTCATATGTAAAAACATATATATAATTATATTTTTATAACAATACAAATTTTTCTTTGTTCTCATGCTTAGATCTAAATATATACAAGTAATGTATCTAGTTTATGTTATTTATTTCACAAATCATTGTCATGACATATGAGAAATATAAAATAAGTCTAAAATCCCATCCCAATTACTATTCTTAGAATCCTTTACAATGAAGCTAAAAAATGGATTTCATTTTTATATATATTTTCAACGAATGGTGCCATGCAAGCATTACAAGTTTATGATATTTATTTCAGTTTAACAAATTTATAGTTTTTTGTAGTGTTGGATCGTCCTATCAACTTTTATAGTGTGATCTACTATTCAATTAATGGAGTTGCAAGTTATTCTAACTTAAATTATACCTTAATTGCAACTTTGTTGACAATTCATAATTCAAAGTGGAACTTGACTTGCTAATTAGTTTGAAGTCCCAAATTTAAATATGATCCCCACTAATAAAACTAACAGTCACATGTTATTGTGCATGCAATAGTGAGCCGATAGGAGAGTTGATTTTCAAGGGAGTAAAATTAGTTTGTATAGAGCACAAAGTAGATCACTAATTCCGTAGGTAAGAAATCTGAAACAAAAAATAATAAAAATATATAAATTATACCCAATAAAAACATATTATTGAAATTAACTAAAATAACTAAATTTATTTAAAGTCCCAAATTTAAATATGATCCCTACTAATAAAATAAATTATATGCTATTCATAATTAAAAATGAATTAAAATCCACCTTATCTCACTAACCCCAAAAAATATCTAGATTCATTAAATCTATGCATCTCACGAAATAGATTCATTAAATCTAGACATCTCACGAAAAGTCAACACTTGCATTTTCGTCATCCATATTTTTAATTTAATGCTACCCATCCATTCTAATCAAATCTCGTCCATTGATCTTATCATCCATACATTTGTAAATCAATCCTCATCCTTAATAACATCAGTTGGAAGATAAATTGTAGTCGGATGCTCTTGGAATGACTCTTGCATGCCTATTGCTTAGAACCACGTTCAACCACATCAAGGAGTATATCTATTCAACAAGTAGGTATAGCATTAGGTTTTATGTGAGCATATATTGCATTTGATACCTTCTTAGCTCTATTTGAGGTATTCTTAGGTTTTGGATAGGGATTTTAAGATTTGTATTAGTTCATAATTTCAACCCAGACACAACCGCCGCCATTTATGATCATTTAGTACATGATTTGACCTTATCCCATAATTTACTACAACTCCGGATTCGTATTGATATCTTATAACACAATTTCATTTGAGCCTGGACCACTTGAATATCCTTGATACCATCATGCATATGGCTCTATCTCGAAGGGAGTATTGTACATGATTGAATCCCTAACATTTGAAGTGTGAATCTTATTACAATTCCGATGCCACATTTTTACTTGAGTTCACACTGCTATCTTTTTATGTGCCAAAATGACTATAAATAGTAACAAGAACTATTTATTAAATTGGATTATAAAAATAATTAGAACAATCATGATTAAGAAAGACAAAAGATTAAGTAAAATTAGAAAAAAAATACATGCATAAATGACCAAAAGTTGTTACTCTATTTGTACTTACACACTACGATAAATGCTTGGGATTAATCATATTTTTGGAAGATTTGAATGCGAGTGGATGTTTAGCAATTAACGTGGTTTACTTATTCTTATGAGAGTTTCAAAAGTTAGTAGATGACATAATCAAATTTGAATGGTAGTGGATAATGCAGGTAAAGATTATCATTTTTATCAAATAATTATAATCAATTAAATTGATTTTAACAGACTGGCTCCCCCTATTTATAACAAATTAACTAATAATGATCATCATATTTAAATATATACTCATTTTGATTCTCCATATTCATAACAAATTAACTCATAATGATCATCTCCTTTAAATATATACTCTTTTAAATATATACTCCTTATGATGTTCTATATATAAAAAGTTACAGATACCCATTTTATGAAAAAGTCCTTTCTCCATGAATAGAATACCTGATCCCCAAGATCATACAAATTGGAATGCCAGACGCCTTGTAGAGAATGTAAAAAGTTCAGAAAATGACATAAAATCCAACTTTTACCCTTTTATAGCAGAGCTACTTCGCAATGCATTCAAGTTACATTTTCATTACCTTTCAAGGCAAAATTGAAAAGTAGAAGTCCCAAAAAAGCTTTTGGCACGCACAACTGAATAGAGAAAGGAATGAAGTAATCATATATGTCGTGTCACATTTAAGCTCACAACCAAAAATTCTAACCCACTCTTAACATTTTCTGCTGTTGTAGAGTCTTTAGAAGCAGGTTTTATATATGATGTGCTCATACACAAAATGCTAAGCTGTATCCCAATGAGCCTTTCATTCCTCAATAATGAGGAATACATCCTTATATTCACAGATTCTACTCAAATGATAGATGACTTTGACTTTCATGTTCTTGTATGGTACAGGACCTCCCTGTCACAGACACCTTCAATGGCTTGTAAATGATGTAAGAATTGTCATCTATTCACTGCAGCCTTACCCAAGATTGATCCATCTTTTTTAAGTCTCGTTCCAAGTATATCTTCATTTTTGTCTATAGTTTTAACATCGAAAGTGTTAGATATTAGGTATCATATTGTTATCAGAATTCAATTGTGTAATTTTTTAGTCAAACTCAAAAGAGTTACTGAAACATCACAAACTTGATATATCAATTGACAGTTACAGAAAAAAAACATAAAAAAGACTTTTAGTACTACTGACATTATTTCATTGGTTACCATACCTTGTCATTTTCTTTCTCCCATATGTCTATTTCTTGATTCAGCATTGAACCTAACTCCAAATTATGATTTCCTTGGACCTCATTTAGAATTGGTAGAAGGCTCTGTTCTACACTTGCTATAGCATCACAGTTGTTCTTATTGAGGCCATGCAACATCTGCACACAATATCAGATTTCATAGCAACAGAGTTGATGCAATATCTACACATTATGACAGTATCATATCAGATTCATTGTAATTACAAGTGAGGTAGCATAATTGAATATAATTACGGGGTTTAAATTCTTATTGGGCCATCGTGATCTCAGGCTTGTGCCTTTGATGATCTAATGTACTTGGGGGTTTGAGCCTTAGCATTGTTAATTGGGGATGAGGTCCCCTGTTTGTGACCTCATTGATTGATAGCTCCAAATCAAAAACGTTTGTGTCGTACCGACATCACCAATCATATTAGAAAATTTACCCAGCATTTTAAATAAAATTATAAAAAGAAAATATGATTAGACCAAGTGAGAATGATCATTGATATGTTACCCTTACATGGCGGTTCTTGGAAAACTTCTGGATTTCCACAGTGAGTATATTTGACATTTCTGGCACTTTGGTAGATAATCCCAGGGTTTTCTTCATCTTTTGGTTGCTGAGGACTTCAACTTCTGCCAAATAGATTGCTTTAACTGGTCTATGGTCAGAAAGTCTGAAGTCTTCTTTTTCATAAGAGAACTGTTTCAGTCCCTTTCCATACCACAGAATACGGTCACACCTGCACACTTTCATCAACAATTCAACTTGGGTAATCCTTCAAGAAAATATAATGGTGCTACACTATACAGTTCATATCATGGAGATGAAAATATAATAGTGCCATACAGTTCATACCATGCAGGTGAACGGCGTTTTTCCCCTGCCTTGTGTTCTGTTCCATGGTACTGGTCAGAATTGGGGATATATTTGTAAGTAGGTGAAAATTGGATGGGTCCTTCATGCCATCCTTCAAACACATGTCCAGTGCATAGTTCCATTTTAAGCTGCACAGAAAAAACAGTAAAAGTTGTTTATGGATTTTGGCTTTCTCTCTTTGGGGACAGATAACAGGGGCTTCAATTACCAATGAAGTCGAAGCAAACAGGAAGCTTGAAAAAGTGTACCTTGCACAAACCAATAACTACTTTTGATATCAATACAAGCAATAAAAACTGGGTAATACCTATTTTAAACTGGTTTTAGCACATTCCTCATTAGTACTAACATCCTAGTGATCTGGAATTCCTTTTAGGCCCCGTTTGTTTGGGGAATTGGAATTTGACTCAAAATCTTATTATCACAAAATCAGGTTTTGAAATCCCGGTTTTGCATCTTGGGGAATTGGAATTTGACTCAAAACCTTATTATCGCAAAACCAGGATATGATTTCTAATTCCACCTATTTAGTGGGAAGATGATGCCACTCATTTTGGTGTCTAAACCCGGTTTTGCTTGACGAATCCGGAATTGCAATTTAAAGAAACAAACGTCGAATTCGCAAAAACGGGAAGTGTCACTTCCAATTCCGCGAAACAAACGGGACCTTAATTCCGCGAAACAAAGGGGGCCTTAAGTTTGGTAGGGACACATTGAGAATTCATTACTAAAAACTGTGGCAGCACTACACCTAATATAATTTGGCCGTTCGTGTACAATGTCATGTACAGAGTCATTCCAGACAGTTTGGAGGACATGTACACAGTCCCCTACAGCTGCTATTTTTAAGGACTTTCTTGTGATATATTATACCTTTTTCTGATAATCTTGGGATTAGCTGTTCATGCTACAGTAACATTATTGCAAGTCTTCTCAAAAATAATCTACCAATACAAAATTCAAATTTCTATTTCCATTTGTCTTTTCATTCAAAAAAGTTTTAACAGTTCTGTGTGAGCCCAATAGCTTTACCCAGTTTAACCTCCCAAAAACCCCACATCCTATTTTAATTCAATACGATTTTCCAAAAGTTTTATACCTGATCGCTTTGCAGTAGGGTCTTCCAGTCCTCCTCCTCAATCAATGATCTTATCTCAGAATCATTCAGGGCAATTCTGTAGTTCAAGTCTCCGAACCAAATGATTCGACTGTTCACATATGACACCATTAAAAAAACATATGTGTGGCACTGTAATTGAATTGATTGATTTTAGAACATAAATGAACTGAATGATTTTTAACTGCCAACAACTTACTCGTGTGCTAGAATTGGTTTGGCAGCGGAAGATCGCCTGAAAATTGTACGTTTCAAGATTTCCACAACATCGGAGTTTCTGTGGAGCTCATCCCCTTCCCTTTGACCAGACGCTAGATGTGCACAGACAAAGCAGAAACTTGTTTCGTGAAGAGAAAAACTTACGGAGATCGAACCCTGCATAAATTTAATCGGCTTCAGTTCTCTCACCCACAAACAATTTAAAGAAAATATCACGAATCGATAGGTAAAGATGTCAATTTTCTGGATATAAAACCTTATTTCCAAGACAGCCCATAAGACCGCAGCCAACACAGCAAACTTTCAGGTCACGGATATGGCGGACGAGCTCCCTTCTGACCCAAATGGAGATAAATAGGCCAACCATTTGCTTGCTTGCAATACGTTTGAATCTCTGCCTTGGTTTGAAATGCTTCTGGTGGCCGCGGGCGGAAAATTCATCATCAGCCTCGCCCTCGTAAAATTTTTTTACCTCTTCTTCCATAGAATCAGATACAGTTCTGCTTATACTGTTTGACAGGGCAGTATCATCCTTGGAAATTGGGGATTTCAAAAGATGAGAATTTAGAGCATCTAGGAATGTTGAAGGAGCACTGGAGCTTCTGGCTAGGGAAGATATGGGGGTTTGAGGTTTAGATGTCCCGTTCAATGTTCTGCGTATTAAAGCATCCCATTTGGTCGCAGGCCCTGCTAGCCCTTCTGAACCAAAAACATTGCCTGCCTTTAACGGCACGATTTCCTGAAATCTGTTCACTCATGCATATGAAAATAAAAGTTAATCCAAACTATTTGCCAAAACTGAGAAGGGAGAGAAAAAAACATGAATTATAATCCCTTACCCAATCACGTATATATCCGATGGCATATTTGGATTCAGCCAGTCATCCAAATCCAAATCATTTGGCGGAGTTTTTCCTGCCACATTCCATGTCCCCACAAATACACTGCCATATTTCAATATTACCCATCATTATATATCATCACTGACATACCGGGGATTTCAAAGCTAATCTCATGGTTTGCTCTGACAGATAGCTTTTTAGATTCCCAATTAAACACTAAAAACCAGAATTTGCAAAAAACCATTGTTCCAACAGGTCTGAATGCAAAACTAATCAAACGACCCGTAAATTTTCTGTAAGTTTACCTGAATTCCTCTGTGTTGACATAGTCAGTCCATAGAGTTTCCGATTTCATACGCATCAGCTTGTTTGAAGGGGTAGGCGGGCTGCACGGTGATGAAGAAGGCGAAGGGGAAAGCGATGGCGATTTTGGCGGCTTGCCTGACAAACAGGTTAAAATTTTGATTTTTAAGTTCTCAGTACCTTGAAAACTTGATTTTTAAGTTTCCAGTAACCTTAAAATTTCGATTTTTAAGTTCCTAGTACCTTAAAAACTTGATTTTTAAATTCCCAGTATCTTAAAAATTTGATTTTTAAATTCCCAGAACCTGAATTTTGCGGGGGTTGAGGCGTCGAGCATGAGATAGACGACGATAAAAGACTCTGTCTTTGTGGAGTTTTGGAGGGCAATGGTGCAACATTATCTGTAAACAAAATTTAAAATTTTCTGTCAAAAATCTGCACTGTTACCAAAAAAATGCCCACAAATTAATTATCTACCTTCATCTTCTGTCTCGCTCTCCGTGTTACTGCCATCAGTATTATAAGTCTCACACCCAGATTTTCCAAGCAATTTGTGAGCAACCAGACGAGGCCACATCTTCTGCACAAGCAACATATGTTAAATCTCCCTGCAAAAAAAACAACCAAGTCAATATATTCATAACCAGAAGATTCAGAACTCAATATTTTTATTACATCTAGTTTTTCTTTCTCTGCATTTCAATCTGGAATCTAAGCTTATTCCTCTTGGCCTGCAAAGCTCCAATCTTGGAATTCTATCTCCTGTGGTCTAGAGCCTTGAAGGATCCTGTTCTGGAGGCCTGTTAAACATATTTAATTTCCCTTCTGGTACCAAACATTTAAAATTTCTCTTCATTCCCAGAACTTCATTGTCTACAACTGGATAATCAGAAGCCTAGTATTCCACAGTTCAGAAGATCAGAGAACCAGAAACCTTAGTTATGTTCCACAACTCTCAGAGATTGTGGAAGCTTGTGCAACAATGGATAACTAAATGCTATATAAGAGACTGGGACTGGACAAGTGAAGTTATAGAAGAGGATCTGAGAGTCTTCAAATAACAAAAAGTTATTACAAAACAAACCAAGTTGTCGCCTACAGAGTGAGCTCATACAAAAGCTAACCAGAAAAATCAAGAGAGAAAGAATTCCTCAATGGGTAGATAATCCAATTCTTGATTATATCAAATCAATTTTCGAAGAATTGTAGCAAGAAAATAAATAAGATGATTAAAAATTCAGTCTTGTTGAATGCAAAATTTTGTTAATTTCTCGCCGACAAACTTTTTGAAACAAATATCCCCCAGTGCATCACTCTTCAACTGAAAATGACAATTGCTTGTTCAGCCTCCCTCTGAACAATTGTTTAAGGATTGAAGAAGTGCCTGGAAGTAGTGACCATATGGAGAAAAAGCATCTGATTGCGTGGGTATTGTAGAGTAGTTAAAATGTACTGGTATTGGTAGAGGGATGCATAATATAGTATGTTCTGGTCGGAGTGGATGTTGAAATGCTTGCCAATAGTGCTGAGTGGATCCCACATTCCACTGCTTTCCTTTTTAATTTGGAGGAGATCCATGCCGCCCTGCATTCAGATTCCCCATTTTGCCAAATACATAAAATTGGGCCTTCAATGCACAAACGACAAGGCTATTTACTGGGTGCTGCAATTTGGTTTTTAACAGAGTTTTTGCCATAAGAAGTCTCTAGAAAATTGCTTCCAACTTTTTGTTTGTTTGTTATATGTAGAATCAAGTATGTCTCTTAGAAGGGAAGAGCAGAGTTATCATTTATGTGAGCAGAGTTATCATTTATGTTTCAATTTTCGTTTAGCACTAGTTATTGTCTACGTTTCAATTATTGTTTACTTTTTGTTCACTTAATGTCTTTCAATTATCAACTTTAAAGAAATCAAAAAAATGATAACTAAAAATTCATTAACAAATATATGATGTACTAATAGCTGTCTATTTGTGCCCTCAGTAGTGAGTTCTTTTTTAAACGGCGGCTACTGGGACATCTGTGAATAAGTGATGACAATTTTTGAAAAAGTAATGGCAATTTTTGAACGACTACTGGAACATTTGTGCACAAGTATTCACAATCTTTGAAGTGGTTGTAGTGCACAGTTATTGGGGCATCTTTTAAATAGGTATCAAGTGATACTTTGAAATGACCACATTTTTACCCTTGTGCACATAAAGATCCCACAGTGTGTGTCGTTACTAACAAGAAATCAGTTCAATAGCTATATGCAGTTAAGTAAGATACAGAGAAACAAAAAAAAATCGTCAAAATCTGATCTACCGTTTAGGATATGTGGGTGCACAAAGTTAGCTATAACGACTACTAGTATGCTTCCCCTAAACTACAATGTGTTGGGTAAACTTTTTAACTTGAGAAGTGATGTTGGCACAACACATCCTTGGAAGATTTAAATCACTCCCAACATTTTACGACAACTTATCTCGCAAGTTGCCTTCTTATAAATAAGGTTTCAGGGCCACTTCATCAAATATGATGCCACATCAACATGCTTTTTTTTCATTTTTGTAAGGTGTCTAAAAGATGCCAAAAAAAAAAGTGAGACTCGTACTTATGTACAAAGTCATGTTTTGTTGGTGCACTTATATGACATCACATTATTGGCTGCTTTTAAGATCCAAGGAATACATTTCATTCAATCAACACTAACAAACTTTCAAGTCACAACTATAAGTACAATATCATCAAAAAAACTGAACATTAAATCAAAGAGTGTTATAATAATTATTAGAAAGTGCTCAACTGCTGAACTGGATCATTTCCTCTAGACCTCGTGACCTCATATCTACCATAGAAAACTCTATCTCGCCAATCAAATCACCCCACCCAATTTTTTTGTGTAACTTTTTTCACATTGTTTCTATGTACTTAAAATTTACTGAATTACTACTTATGATTGGCATAAGCTTCAACCACTACATGATAACTTCTCTAATAAGGATTTGAGTGGTCCATAAACTTGTGTAATGGAGAAAAGTCGGTCCAGTTGGAGTTTTTTCTCCCAGAATAATGGAATTAAATAAAGATATTGGCCCGAGCAATTAAGTTTAAAGATTAAAAGTCCAAGTTGTGTTATTTGGAAGGCAGAATGTCTTATCTTTATGTTGGTCATTGATGGGATATTGTCAGATGTACAGACAAGGAGAAAGCGAACTTTAGAGAGTGAGGTGTTAATAAATATCTTTACATACGAGGTCAATGATGGGCATTGTGTAATTTGATACTCAACCATATGGTTTTATATTTTTAATGATTAGAGAATTCATCAACCATATGATTTGTATACTAATGCATAAATGGAGACCACACATTGTAGGAGGAAGACAAAGACAACCTATGGTATGTTCTACGCATTTTAATTGATTAATACTACTTTTAAATAAAACATAAATTGAGCACTTTGAACAAGAATATACCAAATTATGTACGTCGATCCATTTTGGTGAGAGGAATTACAATTTTTTTTTTAAAAGTTTTTTTTTTTTTTAATATATTGTTGATATTAGAGTTATGAATCAAAGGTTGGATGGTCTGTTTATTCAATTTCTTTAGTGTATTGGAGATTTTGTTATTATAGATAATCTCTTCTTTTTCGTGGAGTTTGGTTTGATTGTAGAGGGTATTGGTGGTTTCGTTATTGCTGATAATTTCTCCTATCACTTTGGGTTCGGTGAGATCGAAAAGGGCATTCTTAGAGGTACCTTAATATGGTTAAATATAATTAAAAATAGACAATAGACAAACTTAGAATAGTACCTAATATATGTCTAGTCTCAAAAGCTAAATAAACCAACAAATATATTATATTGCACATATAACCTATATTTTATTAATTAGTACATTGAAGACGTGATTCTCAAAGGACAAAAATTATTTCAAACTCACTCGAAATAATATTGAATCATGAAATGCACACAAACTAATTTCTTACTCCTCTACTATTAGTTAAAGATGTGTATCATTTTAAGTACATTGAGGATCATTATTTATAATTTCTATGCCTTACATTAGATTACAATTAAATTTTACCAAAAGAAACAATACATATAGAAATATGATTTCACCAACCAAACATACTTAATATCTATTTTCACTCTAAAAATCCATGCGCAATATAGAACAAGGTATTATTTTCATATTATTTTGATGAATAGTAGTCTTTTCATTAATTTAAATTAGAGTACACTATTCACAAAAAAGGTAGGGGGATATGAGATTATCCACCAGGAGTCATATGAACAGGGCCCAAAGAACAAAAAAAAAACACGTGTAGTGCTCGAAACAGGAAACATGGGTAGAGTAGGTATAGCATGGATGTTTTCACATGACCCTTTTAGAACAAGGAAGTTTGCATAGTAAGAGAATGAGATTTCGAATAGCTATGATCTTCTTCAACATCTGATGCAAGATTGCACCATAGTGTATGCGCAAGATCATGAGGAGCCAAAAAATGGCAACGTGAAAAAAATGTGTTTTTCATTCGCCAAAAATAGGAAAAATTCATATTGACTTTTTTCTTCGTTTGGATGTCAATACATGTAGCCATGGCAAAAGTCAAATCATAACATATATAAGAAAATATTGGATATCTAAATATAACTAATATCCATTAATTGCATGAATATAGAATATCTGAATATACAAACATATTAGACATCCAATAAGTATAGGATTATCAAATATCTGATATATTTGAAGTTATGAAATATGGGTTACGTTGTGTTACTATATTAATATAGTAATGCATTAATATATATTTATATTAATATATTATATATATAATATTAATATTAATATTTATTAATATAGTATATTTAATATTATTATTAATATATTC
>MU227226.1:551095-564734 GCA_018584345.1 Thuja plicata
GAAATAGCAGAAAATAATTTTCCTTCAAAATTTTTCGGGTTTCAAAAGTTATTTTGAGCCGACTTTGATGTACTAAATTGAAAAATAAAATGATTCTAAGTTTGGTCGGCCCTAAGGGCTAAATTTCAAGAACCTTCTTGGGCGGTGGAAATTGCCTATATAAAGAAGGCCCGTAGTGTTGTCTTAGGCAGTTCGGGACAGTTCTGGGTAGATCTGGGTAATAATTCGAGGCTTTGTCCTATAGAATATTGTAAGGGGAATGCCCATGTGGCTTTGCATATTGTAATTCTGAAAGTTTGTAATTCCGCATTTATGGAGATAATAAGAAATCCATTTTATGTTCTTGCAAATTGTTGTTGCTTCTCTGTTTCTGTTATGTGTTTGTGGTATTAAGGGGAGCGCCCTTCATCAGGACCTTACATCATTACAGTAGCTTTTTGGTCAGGTGCTTATTTACTGTCTATAGCAGAGGGAGAGAAGCTCCCTGATCCTATCAATGTCTTGCACCTAAAAAAGTTCTATCCATGATGCCCATTCTGTCTAGGGGCATCCTTTGTACATAATTATTGATCTTGAAAAAATCCAAAAAATTATATATTGTCAAAAAAATCTAAAAATCATTAAATGTCCTAAAAAATGATCATCTTAGTGAAAACCTAGCAATAGGCGCTTTGATGTATCTCCAAAAAAAATCATATATTTCAAAAATACAAAAAAATCAAAAAATTCAAAAAATTCAAAAAAATAGAAAAAGTGCCTTTGTGAAAACCTGGAAACAGGCGCCTTGGTAGAAAAATTGAAAAAAATTATAAAAAGTCCTGAAAAAAATTGAAAAAATAAAAATTATAATCCAAGTGGTGAAAA
The DNA here is from genome assembly GCA_018584345.1 of Thuja plicata. NCBI lineage: Eukaryota > Viridiplantae > Streptophyta > Pinopsida > Cupressales > Cupressaceae > Thuja > Thuja plicata. Next base: position 551,960 of record MU227226.1, read on the forward strand.
CTTGAAAACGGGTGCTACTTGAGGCCTTTGCACCCCTGTTTCTTAGCGCATGTCCTCGACACTTATGCCTTTCTCTATCCTACCTTGTCCTTCTCGCCTTGGTTTGGAATTAGTCTTTGTCTTTGTCTAGGGGGCATAACTATGCTAGCTTTGGTCTCTTGGAGGCGTTAGTCTTTAGGACATCCCACAAACGGTGTTTTTCAATATCACCCCAACTGTATTTTTCAATACGACCCTTGACATTGAGTGTTTTTCAACACTTATCGGTTTGGTCTTACCCAGTTTTTTCATGTGATCTTACCTGCTTGCAAGCATTCGATCCTTATCCTCGAAACTCAGTATCAGTTAACACACTTAAATTTTTAAACACAACACTTAATGCCTGAGCTATGTCATGATAGTTTCTCTGTGTGCTAACTGTTATTATTTTTGTTGAGTGGCCTTGTCTAATAAGTCTCTTTATCATGCATAGATAGAGGACTTAGGGCATGGGGCATGTTTTTATTTTCTTTCTGCTTGTGGGTGTGGTCTTGAAACTCTTGAGTGTCTCTTGTTGTTCTCTTGGCACACTTAGGAAATTTGAGTCTTCATCCTTGACTATTTTTGCACAACCGTTCTTCTGGTCATCCTGGCCTCTATGCCTTGATGCAAGCATGGTTTTGCTACATTAAATTGGGTAAGCTAACAGGGAAGTCATCTTGACCCTTATGTCTTTGATGCTTATATTAGAATCTTTCCACATTCCAATCCGATATAAATCACATTCATATCTTCATAGTTGCACTTGTGACTAGTGATGATTGTGTGATTTTCCGATGTCCGTTAATAATGGCCCAATGATGAAAATAAGTTCCTTAACATTCTCTCATGAATGATGAACATAAAGTCCTATGTTACAGTTTCTCTATTGCAAGTACACCTTTGCATTTTCATGTAGCTTGCATTGTTAGACCTCATGTTAGTTTGCATTTTTAGGCTGCATTATGAGTTTGAGGGGGTTTTTCCTTCATCTTTCTTGTGGACTTTTAATCAACTGTGATCACATTCTCATCTTCATTTCCTTATCTTCTTTCGTTATCTCAATCAAAATTTTCTATCTTAAATAGTTGATTGATTTTGGGGCATTCTCTTTCTTAAGGCAAATTCTCTTTCTTCTCTCTATTTCTTTCCACCTCTTCCAAACTTCTATCTTCCATCCACTTTCACCCAACTTCTTTTCTTCTAATTCAACCTTGGGGCATAATATTTCATGCTTAATGATCTACCTTGGTTCTATGATCCTTATATCTTTCATCTTACATCAAGAACCTTATTTTTAGTTTGATTTGATCAAATTTATCAATTTGTTGTTTCTCCTCTATCTCATTTTGATTTCGATCACGAGGGGGCTGTACCTATGAAACTTCAATCCTTGATTCAGCTTTATCAATCCTATCAATGGCTCCTCTTGGGGCAACCTTGCTTGAGATTCTTATTTTGGACATGTCAATTACCTATTTACAGGGGTGTTGACCTTGTCTTTTTCAATCTGCTTATTTTTGTCCTAATGTGTTCCCAAATCAATCACACGTCTGGGTTGTGTTGTGATCCCAAATTGATCTCACACTTCAACTGCATTCTTTGACTACATGGGTTCCCATGAAGATAACACATTAGTCAAAGAGGGGCCAATGTATGCACCCTAAAATGGTCGCCTAGACTATGGGCCCCCATTCTTCAATTTATCAAATGACCAGAATCAATTTATCAATTTCCTGAACCAATGCTTTGCAATATTTTCAATTCTAGTCAATTTCCTTGATCAAATCGTAATTAATTCAATTATTTCAATGTTTCCTAAGGTTTGATGATTTCATCAATAATCCTATTTAATTAAAAGAAAACATCACTTTTAATTAAATGAAATAATCTTATTTAATTAAAATAAATCTTTTAATTAAATGATCTTATCTTATTTAATTAAAATCTCTCTTTTAATTAAATAATATTATCTTATTTAATTAAAATCTCTATTTTAATTAAATAAAATAATCTTATTTAATTGAAAGAAAATCCTTATTTAATTAAATAAATAAAATCCCCACTTAAAGCTCTTTTTTTGATGAAAAGGGAAATAAATCAAATAAAAAATAAACAAAACTCCTTTTTCTCCACACATATTACTAAGTGGTGGGCTTTTTCCTCTTACTTTCCTTTTAACGGATTTATCCCACATTGCTCTTGAGGATACATTCCTCTCCACACTTTCCTTTATAAGGAGCCCCCTCCTTCTCATTTTGGAAGGATCAAATCAGTGATATAGAATTTTTATGCTATTGTTATGCTGCAGCTTTGGAGAGCAATTTTGGAGGAGAATTTGAGCACTTGACCTTGGATATTGCAACTTCTCTCTTCTTGTCTTCTTCTTTCATGCCCTATGACAATCTATTTAGATTAATTTTGCACTTGTATATTAGATTAGATTCATGTTTCCTTTCATAGATTAATCTTGCATTTGTATTTCCTTTCATAGAATAATCATGCATTGTTATCATATAGATTAATTTCCTTTCTTTCATTGTTATCATATAGAATAGCTTACATTTGCATGCATACTTGATGATCATGGAGACTAGCATTCTTGTTTTTCCTCTTTGAATCTCTCATTTTATGGTGTACTTGCATGGGCACAAACTAGGTCAATCTGAGGGCCTTTATTACAAACCCTTGCACTCCATGAATAGAGAGCTAAGAGTCGCCATTCAAGACCTCATTTTTGAGCAATCTTGAATATAATGACTCATAGAAGTGTGACACATTTTTAGCACACGGGAGTAACATGAAGTTTATCAATGAGATCATAATAACTAGTTTACATAGCTACCAGCTTAGTGCTTGAGGAAGATCAGGTTGTGGAGGAGGCAAAATCAAAAAAATGCTGACTAACTTTAACTTTATTCCTTTGAGTTTTATAGGTATGAGTGGCGGTATTATATGAATCTTTCCCATATCAAGAGAATTATATGAAAAGATTTGAAGGATTACTCCCTCACAAATTATCATGGGTGATCTTTACCTTCTTAGGTGAAGGACTAGCAATGATAACATATATGACTAGTCTCTTAGACTTCGATGGACCTGTCGAGACTACTATAAAATTCACAGACTTGCTAGGCCTTAGATAAGGAATCTCTTTACATGAAAGGTTTTTGGTGAACTTAGAATCATGACAGGATGCACCCAAGAAATCTTCTAAGGCATCATCCAACATGTAAAATTCATCCTTAGAGAATGTATTTTCAAATGTAGCAAATCCTTGCAAGAAAAGATCTGACATATTGGCATTCATATCGGGTACATTAAAATATAGGGTAAGGAATTTGCTACCTTTCGAAGAGAAAACCTTCCTTATGCTACCTCACTTCTACTAGCACACAGAGCTAGGGGAAAACTTAATCGACAATATACTAAATATGATCTACTAATACAAAAAGGAGCATTAACAAAAGAACACTAAACTTATAATAAAAATATTCCATGAAAAACATAAACAAAGGGATAAAATAGCTAAAATATGATAAAATCCATTATCTTTGACTATTATGATTACAAAAATGAAAATTACAAAAGCTAATCTACTCACCAAACAAATTTGAATTAGCTCTCAGCCTTGGACAGAAGCGCATCGTGGAGACATGTGCACGTTGCACTGTAATCCTATTTTCTAGAAAATAGGAAATCCCCTAATTAACTTTAAACACATCAAAATCTATTTGTAGTGATACCTTCACCACATACACACACTGAGATGAGGAAAAGTGTTGGTGTCGTATAGAGGTTTTCCTCAATCAAACCCCTTATTCGATGTTCCCACCTCCATTGACAACTAGATAGATACGATCAAAAAATTGAAATATAGACAAGTAATAGAAATAAATCCTCACTTTATGGAGGATAACCCCTACTAGACAAAGACAAGCAATAAAATGAGCCTCGCTTGAGGGAGTAAATCCATTATTTTACAAAGACATAAATAAAAATGAGTAGTAGAAATAAGCCTCTCTTGAGGGAGGAAATTCCCTACTACTTGAGTCATTCCTAATATAAAACTAACAATGTAGTATATAGGACAAATCAATGTATAAATGTAAATAGAGAGATAGCTATGGATACACAACATAGATCTCATTCCTCAAGTAGAGAAGAGAGGTACAAGTCACACAATAAATTTGGTAGAGCTTCAATTTAGTTCACATAGAAGGCCAAAGCTTGTTTTCTAGAATTGAGAGAGATAAAAATGAGGCAAATTCAGGCTTTTATAGTCTTAAACGACCATTTTGTATGCATCCAAGAGAAGGTACACACATCAAAAGTGGAATTGAAGATTTAATTTTTTTTACATGGGGATGAGTGCACGTTGCATAGACATATATGCGCCACGATCATGTCTGGTCATACGAGGCTCAAATTTGGAGGGTCATGGATGTTGTGTTCTAGAGGGTTATGAAGTTAAAATGCAAGTATTTAATTATGGTTCTTAGTTGTATATGCATAGGATTTGATGTGCAAGGGTGCAATTTTAGGACACTATAGATAATTTTCACAATGGGAATAATCTTCTTCCAATCTTGTACTTTAGAATCCATTCTAGCACACAAATTATCATGTAGAATCAATGAATCATTCAAGATGCTAGAGAAATACTATCTGAAGATGGGAACTATTATAAATAATTCTCTGCATCAGAAATTATCCCAACGAGATGATCTAACTGGACCTCAACAATTTCTTTTACCAACTAGAAAGTCTTAACCACATCTTCTCTTTGTCTCTGAATAGACAACAATTCAGACTTGAAAGCACCAAATCTAATCATTTTTTCCATCCTTATCCTTTAAAAAATTCAAAATTCTTTCCAATCTCATTCAATTTTGATTCAATGGCATCAATTTTACTTCCAAAATCATCAATAGCAGCAGGTCAGTGGAGACAATACCTATATATGTTAGATATTTCTTGGATGCATTCTTTTGTCTCACCAATATGTTTGTACATTTTTTGTTTGTAACTAAAATATCTTTTCTCAATCAAAATTTTGATCGCATATCTTTCCCAATCTTCCTGCAACATCTTTGCTTCAATAACCTTTACCAAATAACTCAGACAGAGAAGAATTTTTTTTACCTCTTTTCAACATATAGTCAATTACAACACCCTCTATTCTAGGCCTACTAAACAAAGATCAGGCATACCATATTTCACCAATTTTATTAAAATCTCCTTAGTATATTATAGAATGAATTTCATCTTGATCGAAAGAATTAGATCCAGACGAAGGAACATTTTTCTTTTCCTCAAATAAAACATGAAAAATTCTTTTCCTTTATAATTTTTTTCCTTCTTTTAGGTTTTGGAGGGGAACCACCAATTTTAACCTCTAATTCCTTTAGATTGGAAGAGGAACCCTCCTCAAAAAGACTGATAGACATAGCACTAGATAGTACTACATCAGAGCACAAATCCATCTGCAATGATAAGAAATAGACCCTGCATGAATTCTCTTTATCTTCCAAATATTTTAGATATCTACAAGCCTGCTTTCTGACAAGGATGTCGAGCAACCACACAACATTTTTCCTTTATGGTAATGAATTCATAAAATAGAATACCAGGAGCATAAGAAAATATGCAAAACAAAAAGAGTAACCCTCAACTACAAACATTCTGATGTTCTCAAGCAGATTTTCCATTAATAGGCTATATAGATCAAACTTTTAACTTTCCTTCACCATCTTATGTGCAAGATATACAAAAATAGCCAAAGTAGAACCTTCACAATTTTAAAAGTAAATTTTGAAAGTGATTCCTTATGCAATATACTTGAGGTCCCAACCGCAAAATAGACAATGGTGTTAATCAATAAAACTCGGGGATCTTTATTAATACTTAAAGGTTCCTCAATGTCACTTTATTTTATCTTCTTCTTTCCATGGAGTTCTCCAATGCTACACAAACTATTAATTGCCTTGATGGATTCCTTCATGATTAGATAGGTTTTATCTAGAATGATACTACCATCCTTAATTCTTCTTAACATAAATAGAATAAAATCTTTTTAAGCAAACCAGGGGAATTCTCCCCACAAATCCAAACCTATGGTTCTGATACTTTGTAACTCCTGGGCACTCAACCCTTATTCATTTTTTCTTAACTTTCGATGATCATACTCATCCAATTAAACTCCTTTCACCTTATTTATAATATCATCGCTAGATTCTCTATTAATCAACCTGGATTCCATGTCTACACTTGAATTTTGTCTTCTCAATTCTATAGCTTTGCAACTCTTTGTTTCTCTTCTTATTTAAATGTAGAATTGATTCAAAAATATGCCAATCGATCCTTAATTATTCATGATGATTTCCCACTAAAAAGTGTGTCGATGATACCAAAAAATGTACTTTTCATTTCAATAAATCAAATCAAACTTAATTACTCCAAAACCACATCATAAATTAATTCAAAGGGGGGGAACTGACATATTATGCTATGTGATACTCTCCCTAAGCCAAGGCAGCTAGCTTAGTTACCAAAAGAGTTAGCACCAAGATCTGGTGCCATATATGGATTTCATTTATTTTTTTCTTCTTCGACACTATTACTATCTTCTTCTTAGACCCTTATGACTCAACAATATTCTTCTTACTTCTCGACCTTACTAGAGTGAATACAAGCTTATATGTGTTAGCGTAGTGTCTCATCTTACTGCATTTGAAACATTTGATATTCCTTTGTTCCAAATTAGCCAAATGAACTCTAGATCTTTATTGATTAGCTTTGTGACCATATGTGTGACATGAATTTAAATGAACATTAAAAAGATTATTCATTCCATTTTCCTTATTCAGATTAGATAACTTACTTCTGTTATAAATTTCCTTATGACCAAACTTGTGACACTTAATGGATTCAAATTTTGTTCCATCTTACTTCTATAGACTACAACCTTATGTCCAAACCTTTTGCACTCAAAATAGTAACCATTAAATGATGATTACCTTTGATAATTTGGTTATTTGATCAAAGGTCTTAATTTCTAGGTGTTCCTAAATTCTGGACCTTGCTTGTTACCTTAGACTTTTCTTTATCTTCAACTTCCTTGTCTTTACCTTTGGTCTTTTGATCTGAACATTCACTAGTCAAACCTAGTCCTTCCTTATCCTTGTGACTTTTCTGCAGGAACAAAAGTTGGTCCAAAATAGTGCTACTCTCACAAAAAAATTCTTTAGATCTCAGCTTCCTTAATTCCTTATCCATCTTCTCATTTTCATTAGTCTTCTACTTGATAATATCTTTGAGTTTTTATTTAGTTTTCTTTGATTCTTCTGTCTTCTACTTGATGTTTTCTGTGAGAAATTTTTTTAGTATTTTTGAAATCATCTAGTTGTAGTTTTAGATTTTCCACATTCTCTTTTGATTCCTTTAGCTCATGGCTTACCTCTTTGTGTCTTTCTTTGAATTTTTGTATTTTATCCCTTATCTTAGAGATACAAACATTCGCCTCCTTGAGATTTTATTTCAGTTCTTCATTCTTAAATTCTATGCATTCTATATCATCCAACGTTTTATCTAAAAATGTATTATCATCAAAATAGTATTCTCCACCCATATGGTAAACCTTCCAAGATCTCCCTCAAGCCATAAATATTTATCTACAAGGGACCAAGCTCTGATCCCAATTTTTGAATAGTCCCAGATAACTAAGAGGGGGGGGGGGGTGAATCAATGGCTTCAAAAATTTATCCTTCAAACTTAACCACCAATCTATAAATCTCAGATTATTATGTCCCTACAAGATGCATGCCATGAAATACTACTAATGATTAACTGTCTTTCGATTTTCTCTGTCAATCCTTATTCTTTCTTGATTACCGATAAGCAGTATAACTATTTACCGAAACTCAGTAAATAAGCAGAGTATACAGATCAATCCAGAGTTAGCTATGTAAGATACAAAACAGTAAAGAAATGAATCATACACACATAACACATGATTTTTTAACATGGAAACCCTATTAAGGGAAAAACCACTGGGACCGGTACCCCAAATTTTCACTCTTCTGAAGTGAGCCCTGTTAGAGGCCAACCCTGTTAAAGGTTACAAACACACTATTAAGTGTGACCTTAATAAAGGATTTTATACATAGAGGTTGTCACTTAGTATCGGGCATCTATTGCTACCATCCTTGAATAAGCCTCCTTCTTAGAATATCAATAGGTATCGAACAAGTCCAATGCTACTTTCATGAATCAACCTTTTTGGCACTTCTTGAGATGTACCTCAATATATAGAAGATTGTTAAGTCTTGCTCGGTTAAGTGACTTGATGCTTCAATGGTTAAACTAAAGCACTATGACCTGTTCATATTGCAACTTTGAATTGCAAATTTTCATATCTATTTAAGTACATTACCTCTTTGACCAATGTATCAATTCAATCCTTTGTGCTCCATACTTTCTGCTCTGTGATGTTGTGCTCATTGTTCGTCGGTGTCTGCATAATTCCTTAGCTCTTCCTTCATCTTGTTTGATCAGGACTGCATGAAGTTGTTCTTCATCAGTTTCTCTTCAGCATCCTCTTTCTATTCAGTCCCCTTAATCCCATTCATAAATGAATTAAGCTTGTCTCTTATATAGACATGATATTCATTGTTTTTTGATTCTTGGTGTGAAAAACAATCTGGCCAATTAGATTTAAAGCATAACTCTTGATTTTTCTTATAGATATCTTCTCGCCAACTGTACAAATCATCTTTAAATCAATCACTTATCTTTGGTTGAATAAAATAAAGTAGACAACCAGTTAAGTCTATTTTTAGCTATGCCAGCTAGATATTTTGTCATTTTCTAAACTTTATGTTCTGTCGGTCATCACTACAGTTAGTTGTCGGTGAAACTAACAGTTCCGTCGGTGAGACACTAGTTAGCTTCGTGATCTCCATTCGTTGAGAATCATTGGAATTTTACTCGTCGGGCAACCTTCTAAATTTTCTCATCGGGCATCACTATGGTTTTTCTTCGTTAGGCAACACTATACTTCTGATCGTCAGGTATCACTGTGACTTTTCTTCTTTGCTCTGACCATCAGTGTGCACTTTGTTGGTGTTGTTTGTCACTTAGTGAATACTTGAATTTTATGCATTGTTGAAAGCATAACCTTTGTTCCTTTGATTCTCTAAAGTCTTTGGCATTATGTTCATGACCGTACAGATGATATCAAGTTGACATCAATGAAAATACAATACATTAACTGATTTAATGCCTTGCATTATCTTCAACTTAACATTGTCAAACATTCAGCTAATTATATGTCATCAATCTCTCCCTTTGGCATTGATGGCAACATACTATATTATCACACTATACTATTTCTAATACAATATGAAATACAACAGTTGAGATTCATCACACTGCCAATCTTTTTGTTTTGATAACCAATAAATGTCTGACCATCGGTAAGCTCTATTTTAGCTTAGATTTGATTCATGCAACTCTCTATCTTCTAATGTATTGAGTTCTTTTCTTCTATCAATTTCTCTTCCTTGACTGTTCTTCTCTTTTGATGTCTTTTTCTTTTGTCAGCAACTCTCCCTTTGTATAATCTTTCCATACAATTTCTCTCCCTAAGGATATAATCTCTCCCTGTTGGAGTAATGGGTAATCTCTCTCCCTTTCTAGAAAGATTTGATAATATGGATAATTTATCTCCCTTTGACAACAATGCCAAATAAATATTTTACAAATATCTGACATTCATGTCAAACAATCATTTCTCTCCATCCATAATATATTCCTTGAATTTCCCTAATCCATCAACAATATGCTCTGGTGCTCAGTGCTGATATATACCTGTCTGTATATAGATGTAGCTTTAAAGTTCATCTGTTTGATTGCATCAACATTACTGATATTCTGATAATATGTAGGCTGATGCAGCCTTCAGTCATTTTACTGGCTGGCAGACAAGGGTTTTACCCCTAGTCTCTTTCTCAATTACTCAAATGTATCATTGGGCAGTGTATTGGTGAAGATATCAACTAATTGTTCTTTGGATTGCACATACTCAAGTGTCACCTCCTTTTCTTGAACTTGTTCTCTCAAATAGTGATACTTGATTTCTATGTGTTTAGTCTTAGCATGCATGAATGGATTCTTTGAAATATTTATTGCACTGGTGTTATCACAGTAGATAATTACTGGTTCTAAGATCTTTCATATGCATACCTTCCAATAATTGTTTGATCCATGCAATATTTGAGAAATTTGCAGCAACAACAACATACTCTACTTCTGTAGTAGACTCAAATATGCATCCTTGCTTCTTTCTAATCCATGTGACAAGTTTCTCACCCATAAAGAATGCTCCTCCAGTTGTGCTCTTCCGGTCATCAAGATTTTCAGCCCAAGCAGCGTTGGTAAACACCTTAAGTTCAAATTTGCCTTCTCTTCTATACCATAAGCCATATTACTCAGTATTCTTCAAATATCTTAAAATCATTTTCACAGCAGTCATATGTGACTCCCTGGGGTTAGCAAAAAAATATAGCAACAATTCCTACTGCATGTGCAATATCTTGTCTAGTGTGTACAACATACATGAGTTTTCCAATCATTGATCTGTACAAAGTCTGTTTTACCTCTATTGTCTTGTCCTCCTTTTTCAACTTACATCCAGTAGCCATCAGTGTTCCAACTGGTTTGGAATCTTCCATCTTGAATATTTTTAGGACCTCTTTAATGTATTTGGATTGTGTAATGAAAATACCTTCACTTTGTTGAATGATCTGTAGACCAAGAAAGAACTTGATCTCTCCAAACATGGACGTCTCAAAATCTTTTCTCATCTCATTAGAAAATGATTTTCATAGCATATCATTGCCTCCAAATATGATGTCATCAACAAATATTTCAGCAATCAAAGTGTTAGCATCAGTATCTTCCTTCAAATAAAGATTACTGTTTTCACTAGTCCTTTCAAATCCAATACTTATAAGATAGGAATGAAGTTGTTCATACCAGGCTCTAGGAGCTTGTTTCAATCCATACAAGGCTTTATGAAGTCTGCATACCATTTTTCTCTTGTCTGGATCTACAAACCCTTCTGGTTGCTCAATGTATATCTCTTCTTCAAGTATTCCATTTAGGAATGTTGACTTGACATCCATCTAGTATACCTTGAATCCTTTGAATGCAACATAAGAAAGTAGTATTCTTACACCTTCTAGCCTAGCAACGGCTGCAAAGGTTTCTCCATAGTCAATACCTTCCTCTTGTGCATGCCCCTTGCATACTAGTCTTTCTTTGTTTCTTGTGACTTCACCGTTCTCATTCAGCTTATTCCTGAATATCCATTTAGTACTGATGAAATTATTATCATCTTGTCCTGGCACAAGTGACCATGTCTTATTCTTTTCAATCTTCTCAATCTCATCATTCATAGCACTTATCCATTCTTCACTATCAAGTGCAGTATTGACAAATTTTGGCTCAAACTCACAAATTAAACAAGTTGAGTTTAAAGACTTACTTCTTGTTCTTGTACCAGCTTTCTTATATCCTATGATCTGGATCTCTAGATGGTTCCTTCTTACATATCTTGAAAGTATAGGTACAGCTCTTTGTCTATCATCTTGATCATCATTTTTTCCTTCATTCTGTTCTTCATCACCTTGCACATTATTTTGATCATTATCCTGACCATCGGTATTTGTAGCCTGACCGTTGATTACAAACTTCTGTTGCTCAGGAATTAAGCACTGTTGCTCAGGTAGAGTGTTGGGTTCTTCATAGTATAAAAACTTGTTGTAGTCCTCTGGTTCTTTTGTGCTTTCCAGCTCATTCTTTTCTGCAAATTCATCTATCTTTACATTTGTACTTTCGACAATTTTTTTAAAGGCCTTAATAAGACATTTATAAGCCTTTCTTTTGGTGGAATACCCTAGAAAGATACCTTCATCACTCTTGGCATCAAGCTTTCCATTTCTATCATCGTTTAAGATATAACATTTAATACCAAAGATTTTGAGGTAACTTACATTGGGTGTTTTACCATACCATAGCTCATAAGGTGTCTTCTTTGTGTCCTTCAATTGTACTATGTTTAATGTGTAGACAACAGTTTGACAACTTCCCTCCAGAAGATTTGGGTGATGCCTTTCTCTATCATCAGTGTTCTAGCACAATCAACTATTGATCTGTTCCTTCTCTCAACAATCCCATTTTGTTGTGGTGTCCTTGGTGCAGAAACCTATCTTTTTATACCATGCTCATTACGTAAATTAGTGAATTCATCTGATATAAAATCTCCTCCTCTATCTGATCTCAAGCATTTCAAATCCTTACCACTTTGTTTTTCTACCATATCCTTATACCATTTAAACATCTTGAATGCTTCATATTTATCTTTTAGAAACATAACTGTCATCATTCTAGAGTAATCATCAACAAAGAGAATAAAATATCTATCTCCATAGTAAATCTTTTTCCTCATTGGTCCACATAGATCAGTATGGACTAATTCTAGAATATCATCAGATGTATGGATTTTACTTTTGACACTGGACTTTGTCATCTTACCTTTTTAACAATTCCTGCACATGATGTTATCGAGCTTTGTCATCGTCGGTAAGCCTCTTACATTTCTCCTTCTGCTTATTTTCATCATGTTGTCAAAATTCACATGACACAATCTTTTGTGCCACAACCATATGTCTTCATTTATAGTCATTAAGCAAGT
>MU227226.1:574748-603751 GCA_018584345.1 Thuja plicata
ATGATCCAATTGACATAAATGAAGAAAAAGATACTCAAGGTGATGAGACACCAATAAAAGAGATACCAGTAAAGGTTGAATGCATGGATACCAGTCAGAACACTATATTCTCACCATCCACTCAACCGTATACCTCATTGTTGTCAAGGTTAACTCCTGATTCAGCAAGCTTGGATGCATGGGGAGAAGAAGACCTAATCAAGATTAGCATTCTTTCTATGGAAAAAGAAAAGGAGAAACAAGTAATGAGGAACCCTTGATTTTTGGAAACAGTAAACATATTGAATGACTTAGTGCATGTTGATCAAAAATTATCCAAAGTCCAATCAGTTGAAGATGTGGATAACATTTTGACAAACTTCAAATCACACTTTACAAGTTTAGTAGACTCTGCTACTCAAATTGCAGAAGATGAATACAAGAAGGAGAGACTGAATGAATTGGTAAAGAGCTTTACCTTGGACTTAAAATCCTTAAAGATTGGGCAATCCATATTGAAAGATTTAGCAGCTAAAGGCAAGAGAGTCATAGAAAACTGCATGGACAAAATGAAGTTCACCTCTGAGCATGTTAAAAAGGTAGAAGAGGCAGAGATCATGGTGGATAGCATAAGAAAATTAGTCGAGACTTCCACACAAGACATGAACATATGCAATAATTTTTATCAAGGGCAGTTAGACAAGATTGAGAAAGCTAAGTTGGAAATCAGCAAGATAAGAGTAAGGCAAACCCAGTTGAGAAATGCACTTGCACCATCTTTAGCAATACTTAATGAGAACATCAAACAGATTGATGCCACCATTGTGACATATGATCAAGGTCCTTGCATGGATCTGATAAAAATGGAGAAGTTGACATATGCTCTATGCACGCATCTACATACTATTGATGCAATGAAAGAATTATGGCAGAAAGAGATCCAATCTCTTTAAATTGTGTACACTGAAGTTTACATGGAGTAAGTATGCAAAAGACTTACAAGTTTTTGTACACCTTTGTCATTAATGTCAAAGGGGGAGTAATATAGAATGTGTATATGCAGAGAAGTATATGTATATATCAATAAGATGATATGATATACAGTCATTTTTTGTGTTAAGTCATTTTGAGTAACTTGGCCACATTCCTTTGTTGCCATAAATGACAAAGGGGGATATTGTTGGCAAGTTGACTTCCTGAGGATGCATGACTCATTTTGTGTTTTCATCATGGCAACAAAGTCATTTTTAGTTTCTGTCATGAAAGACAAAATGACTAAGTATGGAAAACAAGACAGACAGAGATACTTAGTGATCAGCACATCAGCGCACATGCAAGAGATCGAGTTAGCGTATGTGCATTCAGATATATATTGTATGACACATGTATATGATACATCTAGACACACATAGTACAGAACACAGTACAAAAAATTTACAGGCAGATCAGTAGACCAGCAGTCCAGAAGACAGAGCATGGAAGCCGACTACGTGTTTTGATCAGCGTGAATTATTTTGTAATGTAGTGGCCAAGCGCCTTTGGTTCTATGTTTGTAATGATGTAATTAACATTGTAGTAAACACGCTTGATCTGACTTGTTCGAAAGCATTGTATATTTTGTTTTAGGGCCGACTAGTGTCTTGTTTTGGGTTGCGCCTATTCGGATATGAACATATAAGTATGTAATGTAAAGTTATGTTACAAGCGTCGATTATGATGTAAGAGGAAGATACATAAGAGAAGTATAATGAATTCAGTATATGATATAAATCTTTAAGAGAGTAAGAGAATTCACGCATACATGAAACTGATCAGACATCAGTGTCATCACAACAGTTCATTTTGATATAGTGTATATCATCTTTTAGAAGGTTGTATTCTTCATCCTATTGGGCAGTGAGCCTAGGCAGTGAGCCATATACCTTTAACAGGGTTTTGTAAAATACTCCTAACAGGGTCAAACCTTTAACTAGGTCATTGTACTTATATTGTAAAGACTGCTTCTAACAGGGCAAAGGAACTTTAATAGGTTCATTATACTTAGTATAATATTTGTGGGTACTAATTCCCACCATGGCTTTCCTCTGATCAAGGTTTCCCCGTAATCATATCATGTGTTATGAGTTCTTATGTTAAGCTTCATTCAATGTATGTTTGATTTATGTTTAAGTTGCTGAAAACTAATTAATAGACAAACACTGATTCATTCCCCCCCCTCTCAGTGTTTCTAACAGATTCCTCTATTGAGAAATTGAAAAATATTTGACAATGAAACTACTAATGCTTTTTTATTTTTACTATAATGACTTATGATGACTCTTGTTTCATATATTTAGCTTCATCCTACCACGTGAATCCTCATAAGTAGTAGTTTTCAACATATTTAGTTTATGATTGTTAGTAATAACAGAGAGGGGGGGGGGGGGGGGAANTTGTTAGTAATAACAGAGAGGGGGGGGGGGGGGTGAATCAGTGGCCTCAAAAATTAATCCTTAAATAAACCCTTCAAAACTTGTTACCACTTTTAAGCCTCTAGTTATATTCAGTCCTACAAGATGAATGCCTTGACTTACTTATAACAATTTACTACTTGTCGGAATACTTTGTAAATCACTCTTCTGTACGTTTACCGATAAGAATTCTTTCTATTTACCGAAATACAGTAAATAACTAGTTTATACCGATCAATCCAGAATAGCTTATGTGAAATGAAAAATAGTAAAGTAATGAAACATAACCACATAACACATGGATTTTTAACATGGAAACCCTATTAAGAGAAAAACCTCTGGGACTAGTACCCCAAATTTTCACTCTTCTGAAGTGAGTTCAGTTAAGAGACAACCCTGTTAAAGGTTACAAAAACATTGTTAGGTGTAACCTTGTTAGAGGACTTAAAAGATAGTTTGTCACTTAGTATCTGACATCTAATGCTACCATCCTTGATCAAACGCTCACTTGGCCTATCAATAGGTATCAAGCATATCCAATGCTACTTTGTATGATCAAAATTTTGGATACTCCTTGGGATGTATCTCAATTGTAAAAGACTTTTAAGTCCTGCTCGGTTAAGAGACTTGATGCTTCAATGGTTAAACTGAAACACTAAAGTGATCTGTTCACACATACAACTTGGATTGCATATTTTTAGATCTATTGTACGTACATTTCCTCTCTAATCAATATAATCAATTCAATACCTTTTCTCCACACTGTTCTTCTCTGTGATGTTGTTTCACTATTCGTCGGTGTCTGTAGAATCTAGCTCTTTCCTCAGCTTGTTGATCAGGTCTGAATGAAGACTTTCTTCTCCTTCAGAATCTCTTCAGCATCTTTTCTTTTCTCTTCTCTTCACCCCACACAATTCATAATGAATTGGGTTTGTCTATTTATAGACATGATTCATCATTTCTTGGCTTTCTTGAACTTGGCATGATCCATAATTCTTGCCAATTAGATTTAAAGCAAGAATCCACTTTTATCTCATAGAGATCTTCTTGCCAACTGGAGAAAGCAGCTTTAAATCCTTTACTTATCTTTGGCTTTATTTTGTCGATTAAAACAATGATAAGTATCAGTTAAGTCTATTTTTAGCTCTTGACAGCTAAGCATTTTGTCATTTCTGAACTCTTTTTTGTGTCTGTCAACACTTCAGTTAGTCATTAGTGATAACTAAATATTCTGTCGATCTGACTTCAGTTGTCTTCGGGATCTCCATCCATCAAGAAACACTGTATTTCTTTCCGTCGGGTTACTATGTGCTTTGCTCGTTGGGAAACACTATGACTTTTCTCGTCGGTAATGCTGTGCATTTGTTCATCGGGTAACACTGTGACTTTTCTCTTTTACTCTGACCATCGATGTGCACTCCGTTGTTGTATACAGTCACTTTTTTAATACTTGACTTATATGCATTACTGACAGCATAGCCTTTGATTCATTGGTTCTTTGAAGTCTTTGGCAGTATGTCCATGACCATACAGATTATATCAAGTTGACATCAATCAAAATACAATACATTAACTGATTTAATGCCTTGCATAATCATCAACTTAACATCTTCAAACATTCAATCAATTATAGTTCATCAATCTCTCCCTTTGGCATTGATGGCAACACACTACATTATTACACTATATTATTGCTAATACAATATGATATATAACAGTTGAAGTTCATCAAACTACCAATCTTATGTGCTATAACTGATACAAATATCTGGTCCTCAGTAAGTTTATATAACTTAGATTTGATTCTTGCAGCTTTCTTTTTGTCTTCAATCCCTTTACTGGATAGATGTAGAATCTTTCTTTCTCTGATGTGATGTGTTCTCCTCCTATGTCAAACTCTCTCCCTTTGACTGTTCTCTTTTCTTTTGATGTCTCCTGTCAGCAATTGTCTTCCTTATCTATACTCTCCCTTTCTGATTACATCTCCCCCTTTGGATAATGTGATGGATATAATCTCTCCCTGATATAATCACTCCTTAAGGGATATGATCTCTCCCTGAGTGATAATGGATATAATCTCTCCCTTTGACAGCAATGCTAAACAAATATTTTTGACAGTAATGCCAAAAAAATCATTTCTATCCATAATATGCTCCTTGAATTTCCCAATCCATCAGCAGTACAATATCTCTAGTGCTTAGAGTAGATAAATACCTTGCTGTGTATAGATTTATCTTTGAAGTCCATCTCTCTACTTGTATCAACATGAATGATATTCTGATAATATGTAGGCTGATGAAGCCTTCTAGTCATTTTACTAACCAGTAGACAAGGGTCTGACCCCTAGTCTTTTTATCAAGTACTCAAATGCATCCTTGGGCAGTGGCTTGGTGAAGATATTGGCCAATTGTTCCTTTGATTGCACATACTCAAGTTACGCCACCTTTGCTTGAACTTGTTCTCCCAAATAATGATACTTGATGGAAATATGCTTTGTTTTAACATGCATGAGTGGATTCTTGGAAATGTTTATTGCACTTGTATTATCACAATATATAATTACTGGTTCAATAATTTTCATATGCATACCTTCCATTAACTGTTTGATCCATGCAATATTTGAGCAGTTTGCAGTAGCAATAACATACTCTCCTTCTACAGTGGACTGAGAGATGCATCATTGCTTCTTGCTGATCCATGTGACAAGTCTGTCACCCATAAAGAATGCTCCTCCAGTTGTGCTCTTTTGGTCATCAATATTTCCAGCCTAATCAGCGTTGGTAAAGACCTTAAGTTCAAATTTGTCTTCTCTTCTATAGCATAAGCCATATTCCTCGGTATTCTTCAGATATCTTAGGATTATTTTCACAGCAATCATATGTGATTCTTTGGGATTAGCAAAAAATCTTGTAACTATTCCTACTGCATGTGCAATATCTGGTCTACTATGTACAACATGCATGAGTTTTTATATTATTGATTTGTACAAAGTCTGATTTACCTCTGATGAATTGTCCTCCTTGTCAGCTTACATCTAGTTTCCATCGGTGTTCCAACTGGTTTGGAATCTTCCATCTTGAATATTTTTAGCACTTCCTTGATGTATTTGGATTGTGTAATGAAAATACCTTCATCTTGTTGCATGATATGTAGACCAAGAAAGAACTTGATCTCTCCAAACATAGACATCTCAAACTCTTTTCTCATTTGATTTGCAAATGATTTGAATAGCATACCATTGCCTCCAAATATGATGTCATCAGCAAATATCTTAGCAATCAAAATGTTAGCATCAATATCTTCCTTTAAATAAAGATTAGAGTTTTCACTACTCCTTACTAATCCAATACGTATAAGATAGGAATGAAATCTTTCACACAAGGCTCGGGGTGTTTGTTTCAATCCATACAAGTCTTTGTGTAATCTACATACCATGTCTCTCTTGTCTAGATCAACAAACCCTTCTGGTTGCTCAATGTATACCTCTTCTTTAAGTATTCAATTTAGGAATGCAAACTTGACATCCATTTGATATACCTTAAATCCTTTACATGTAGCATAAGAAAGTAATATTCTTACTCTTTCTAGCCTAGAAACGGGTGAAAAGGTCTCTCCATAGTCAATCCCTTCTTCTTGTGCATATCCATTTCATACTAGTCTTGCTTTATTTCTTGTGACTTCTCCATTCTCATTCAGTTTATTTCTGAATATCCATTTTGTACCGATGACATTCTTGTCATCTTGTCTCAGTACAAGTGTCCATGTCTTGTTTTTCTCTATCTTCTCAATCTCCTCATTCATAGCACTAATCTATTCATCATTATCAAGTGCAACATTGACAAATCACAAATAAGACATCTTGTGTTTAGAGACTTACTTATGGTTCTCATACCAGCCTTCTTATCTCCAATGATCTAGTTTTATGGATGGTTCTTTCTGACATATCTGGCAAGTACATGTTCAGATCTTTTCCTATCATCTTGATCATGATTTTGTCCTTCATTTTCATTTCCATCACTTGGTACATCATCTTGAGCAATATCCTGATTGTTGGTATTTGCAGCCTGATGCTCAGGTGCAATGATCTGTTGCTCGGGAGCTCTACATTTTTGGTTGGGTAGAGTGTTAGGTTCTTCATTGTAATCAAACCTGTTGTAGTCCTTTGGTTCTTTTGTACTTTCCTTTTCATTCTTCTTTGCAAATTCATCTATCTTTACATTTGCACTTTCAACAATTTTGTTTGAGGCTTTATTGAGACATTTATAAGCTTTGCTCTTGGTGGAATACCCTAGAAAGATTCCTTCATCACTCTTGGAGTCAATTTTTCTATTTCTACCATCTTTTAAGATATAACATTGACTACCAAAGATTTTGAAATAACTTACATTGGGTGTGTAATCATACCAAAGCTCATAAGGTGTCTTCTTGGTGTCTTTCTTCAATTTTACTATGTTCAATATTTAAACAGCAGTACTGACAGCTTCCCTCCAGAAGACTTGGGTATGCATTTTTATATCATCAATGTCCTTGCACAATCAATTATGGATTTGTTCCTTCTTTCAGCAATTCCATTTTTCTAGGGTGTTCTCGGTGCAGATACCTGTCTTTTGATTCCATGCTCATTACAAAATTTAGTGAATTCATATGAAATAAATTCCCCTCCTCTATCTGATCTTAAGCATTTCATTTCTTTACCACTTTATTTTTCAACCACTGCCTTGTACCATTTGAACATCTTAAATGCTTCAGATTTATCTTTTAGAAACACTACTGTCATCATTCTAGAGTAATCAACAAAGAGAATAAAATATCTATCTCCATAATAAATTTTTTTCCTCATAGGTCCACATAAATCAGTATGGACTAATTCTAGAATGGCATCAGATGTATGGGTTTTTCTTTTAAAACTAGACTTTGTCATCTTACCTTTTTGACAGTTCTTACACATGATATTGTCAGGCTTGGTCATCGTCAGTAAGCCTCTTACATTTCTCTTTTTTCTTATCTTTATCATGTTGTCAAAGTTCACATGAAACAATCTTTTGTGCCACAACCATATGTCTTTTTTTCTAGCCATTAAGCAAGTGGTGTTAGTATCATTCAGATAGAATAAGTTACCTTTTGTATGCTCACCGGTACCAATCAGATTTCCTGATTCATTGAAGATCTTTGCCTTCTTATTTTCAAATGCTACTCTGTTACCTAAATTATTCAACTGAGAAACACTCAATAGATTATAATTCAATCCTTTCACCCAATAAGTATTTTCACATTTTATTAGGTTATTCAACATTATAGTTCCTCTACCTTCAACTGGACAAGGTGTATCATTACCCATTCTTACTAAACCACCATTATAGTATCCAAAAGTCTCAAAATTTTGTTTGTCACCAGTCATATGGTGAGTGTAGCCACTATCTATGATCCAAACATCATTTTTACTAACTTTAGATATGAGTGCAGTTTCTACATACCTTTATTCATCATCATCTGAATCATCCTTTACTGCCACAAACACCATCTCGATGTCTTCATCAAATTCGGTGTCAATATCATCATCTTTACATTTAGCTATGTAACTGGCCTTTTTTCCTTTGTCCTTTTAGTCTCGTGTATCTCTTCTTTCTGATTTTCGATTGCTTCTATAATCACCTCTATCATACTTCTTTTCAAATGACCTGTCATCACTTCTGTCATTTTTTCTTTTGTTAGGACATCTTGCAGCAAAGTATCCAATCTCTTTACAATTAAAAAAAACAAGTGGTAATTTACCTTTGTATTTACCTTTGCCTCTCTTCATTCTTCTAGCCATAAGTGCTTTAATTTCGTCAAGATCTTCTTCTTCACTTTCACTATCGCTATCTTTTCTCATAGTGTGTTTATGACTTGATTTACTTATTCTTAAAGAAGATTTGAATGCAGACTCTATGTTTGGTAAGACACTATTATCAAAGTTGTTCATCTCAAATGAAATTAGTCTTCCAATCAAACTATCTAGAGTAACATTTCTATTTTCTACTGCTCTCATTTCTTGAATGAAAGATACTCTAATAGCATAAGTAGGCAGTAAGGTTCTTAGAATTTTACTTACCACTATATCTTCTTCTAGTACACCTCCAACTCCTCGGATAGCATTGACTACCTCTTTGATTCATGTGTTGTATTGTGTGATGTTTTCACCTTCTTTCATTTTGAGATCATCAAAATTTCCTCTAAGGCTTTCTACCTTGGCTCTCAGAACATTCTTGTCACCACCATGTACAAGCATCAATTTGTCTCACCTCTTCTTTGCAGTTTTGCAGGTTTTGACATCTTCAAATTTAACATCGGAGAGTGAGGAAGAAAGCTCTATCATCATGCATTTGTGCTCATGCTTCTCTCTCATTTGTTTAGTTGTGGGTGCTCCTATGGGCAAGACATATTCAGTATTAATTATTGAGTAACATCATTTCCAATACCTGATAAGTGGAGTCTTATTCTTCTTTGCCATGAAGAAAAGTTGTCTTTGTTCAACTTGGGCACATCTCATCTGTTCTTCTTGTGATCTTTAGCTTAGGTCTTGAAACCTTCCTTCTAATCACACAAGCTCTGATACCAATTTTTAGTAATAAATGAGAGGGGGGGTGAATCAGTGGCCTCAAAAATTAATCCTTAAATCAACCCTTCAAAACTTGTTACCACTTTTAATCCTCTAGTTATATTCAATCCTACAAGATGAATGCCTTGACTTACTTATAACAATTTACAACTTGTCAGAATGCTTTGTAAATCTCTCTTATCTATGTTTACCAATAAACAGTCTTTCTATTTGCCAAAACACAATAAATAACTAGTGTATACCAATCAATCCAGAATAGCTTATGTGAAATGCAAAATAGTAAAGTAATGAAACATAAACACATAACACATGAATTTTTAATGTGGAAACCTTGTTAAGGGAAAAACCACTGGGACTGGTACCCCAAAATTTTCAATCTTTTGAAGTGAGCTCAGTTAAGAGCCAACCCTATTAAAGGTTACAACACACTGCTAGGTGTGACCTTGTTAGAGGATTTAAAAGATAGTTTGTCACTTAGTATCTGGCATCTAATGCTACCATCCTTGATCAAACACTCACTTGGCCTGTCAATAGGTATCGGGCATATCCAATGCTACTTTGTATGATCAAAATTTTGGATACTCCTTGGGATGTATCTCAATTGTAAAAGACTTTTAAGTCCTACTCGGTTAAGAGAATTGATGCTTCAATGGTTAAACTAAAACACTAAAGTGATATGTTCACACATACAACTTGAATTGCAAATTTTCAGATCTATTGTAAGTACATTACCTCTCTGATCAATATAATCAATTCAATACCTTTTCTCCACACTGTTCTTCTCTATGATGTTGTTTCACTATTTGTCAATGTTTGCAGAATCTAGCTCTTTCCTCAGCTTGTTGATCAGGTCTGAATGAAGACTTTCTTCTCCTTCAGAATTTCTTCATCATCTTTTCTTTTCTCTTCTCTTCACCCCACACAATTTGTAATGAATTGGGTTTGTCTCTTTATAGACATGATTCACCATTTTTTTGGCTTTCTTGAACTTGGTGTGATCCACAATTCTTTCCAATTAGATTTAAAGAAAAACTCTAGTTTTATCTCATAGAGATCTTCTTGCTAGCTGGAAAAAGCAGCTTTAAATCCTTTACTTATCTCCGGTTTTATTTTGTCAATTAAAACAATGATAAGTATTAGTTAAGTCTATTTTTAGCTCTTGATAGCTAAGAATTTTTTCATTTTTGAACTCTCTATTCTGTCGATCAACACTTCAGTTAGTCATTGGTGATAACTGACTATTTCGTCGGTGTGACTTTAGTTGTCTTCGAGATCTTCATCCGTCAGGCAATACTGTATTTCTTTTCGTCGGGTTACTCTATGCTTTTCTCATTAGGAAACATTGTGTCTTTTCTCATCGACAATGTTGTGCATTTGTTCGTCAGGTAACACTATGACTTTGATCTTTTTCTCTAACTGTCGGTGTGTACTCCGTCGGTGTATACAATCACTTTGTCAATACTTGACTTATATGCATTACTGATAGCATAGCCTTTGATTCATTGGTTCTTTGAATTTTCGGCAGTATGTCCATGAGCATACAGATTATATCAAGTTGACATCAATGAAAATACAATACATTAACTGATTTAATGCCTTACATAATCATCAACTTAGCATCTTCAAACATTCAATCAATTATAGTTCATCAATGATGGTAGGGAATTTTTCCTCAGAGACAATAGCACATGAAAAATTATAGGTTGAGGGGAAGTGAAATTAATTTTAAATTGTGGAAGGGTTAAAACCATTAAAGATTTACTACACATCCTTGGTTTAGCTGTAAATTTAATATTTCTCAATCTAAAATGAATGATTTAGGGGTGCATATTACTTTTGAAAATAGTAGTTGCAAGTTAATTAGAGGAAATTTGGTTCTAACTTTGTTAATGTAATTGATAACTCTATATATGTAAGTTATGACACCATAGGATGGGTCATATTAGTGAAAAGGGTCTCAAAACATTCAAATAAAAATATGGTTGTTGATTTTTCAAGTTACTCTACTAATTCTAATTTTTTTCAATAATGTATGAAAGGAAAGAAACATAGACTATCTTTTACATCTAGAAGTACTAGAGATAAATAACTTTGGAGGTAATTCGTAGTGATGTCTTATGTATCATGGATGTATCATCTAGTGGAAATTCTTGCTAGTATGTTTCCTGTATTGATTATTATTCTAGATATTGATGGATTTGCTTTTTGAAGGAAAAATTTGGTTTTTTTTCTATATTTAATGAGTTTAATATACCTGTTCAAAAATAAACAGATAGAAAACTAAAGATTTTAAGAACAAATCATGGTGGTTAGTATTTCTCTAGGGTATCTAATGACAATTTTAAGTATACAAGAATTAACAGGAAAAAAAACTCCATATACCCCACAACAAAATGGAGTGGCAAAGAGGATGAATATGACTTTAATGGATAGATCTAGAAGCACATTGAGGAGTGGAAAACTTGAATTTTTTTGGGCTAAGGCGGATCACACAATGTGATATCTTAAAAATAGGTCACCTACTTATGCTCTTGTTTATAAAAGTCCCTATGAGAAAGGGATAGGTAAATGACCATCAATTTCTCATTTTAGAGTTTTTTTAGAGGGGCTTATGTTCATATTCGTAAACAAAAATGGTCTAAACCTAATTTTAGAGCTAACAAGTGTCTTTTTGGGGTCATAGGAAAAACATTTGGGGCTATAAGATTTGGGATCATGTACCATGAAAATGGTATATTCAAAGGCTGTAATTTTTAGGCAGCTAGATGAATTTGAAAATGATAAAAAAAACCCAAGTAAAGCCTAAAAAATTAGTGCATTTTGATAAAGGTTGAACCACAAAAAGATAGATAGGTAGAACAACCTCAAGAAGATGCACATGTAGAACAACTTGATAAACATGGAGGTGGAGAAGAAGGATTGGAATAAAATTATAAAAATGAATAACCATAGAAACTTGTTATACCTTAAAGAAGATCCACTAGACAACATAAGCCTATTGATAGATATGGATATAGTCTATTTCATTTTCACTGTGTTGTTTCTTTATCTTGCATTGACAATGAACCTAGATCAATGAAAGATGCATTATCTTTAATTGATCATGACTATTGGTTAGAGGCAATGAAATATGAAATAAAAGCCTTGGACAAATGTGAAACATGGGATCTATTTGATTTTCCTAAGTGGAGGAAAGTCATTGGATGCAAATGGGTATTTAGGAAGAGATTTAGAGAAAATGGTAAGTTAGAATGGTATAAGGATCAATTAGTGTCAAAAGGTTACTCACAAGTTTAGGGAGTGGATTTTGGTGAGATTGTTGTTTCCCATGACTAAAATAACATTCATTATATTTATGTTATCTATTGTTGCTATTTTTGATTTAAAAGTAGAACAAACGGATGTTAAAACAACTTTCTTACATGGGGATCTTGAGCAAGAAATATTTATGAAACAACCTAATAATTTTAGTGTGAAGGTGTTGAACACACACAAGAGTACTAAAAGGGGGGTGAATCAGTATCTTATTTGAAGCTTAATTATATTTATTCACACCTTTCTAAATAACCAAATTAGATTAATAGTGAAAAAAAGATAAAGAAGAATATTCAACCCAAATGCACACAAGAATACTAGATATACCCAAAAAAATAAGGAAAACCCCATGGTGAGAAATATTATTGGAGATATGCTTACATAATTGCACATTTATGGCTACAAATGGAATTTTAATACTTCCAATAAGATTCAACAATTATAGAGGGAGGATGCAACCTCACGACAAGAGATAATGAAAATTATCCAGTATAAGTCTTTAGCACAACTATGTCTGCTACTTTTGGCTCACTACTGTTAGAATGTCAAGTTGATGCTTTGTAATGGTGTTGTCATTAATGGTTTTCATTGATTTCAACATACTCATATCTCATCTTCTATTGTATCAGTTTAAGCATAGTATTGTATCAGTTACTATATACAGATAGATTGGAGTATCGGTTAGAATGCCTGGTGTATCGGTTGGTGTGCTTTCCGTGTTCGCCAATATCATTGGTCCCTCAGATCTAAATTATGGTAGATGTTAGAATAAATGAGAGGGGGGGTGAATCAGTTTCCTCATAAATTATCCTATAGTCCCAAATTCCTCCAGATGTATATCAAAACAAATTCAATGATATAATTTAACTCAGTGAAAATATATTATTTAATCTCAAACTTTCATCAATAATGTTTACCGAGTATCAGTAAACTAATATTATGATTACCAATCTAGGTCAATAAAGTAAAGTGTAAAGTAAAATAACAATCCACAACTTTCATGCACATTGACACATAGATTTTTAACGTGGAAACCCTGCTAAGGAAAAAACCACCTGGGACCGGTAACACAAAATATTTTCACTCTTCTGAAGTGAGCTCGGTGAAGAGCCAACCCTGTTAAAGGTTACAATGCACACTGTTAAATGTGACCTGATTAGAGGATTTAAAATTAACAATTCTCTCTTGAAAATGCATTCACTATGGGTTCAACAAGAAAACACTCAACATTCATTGGAATGTCATAATAAGGAGTTTCATTGTCCTAATCAGTTAAGAGATTTATCTGTAACAATGTTTAAACTGATACAGTAATGATCTGATTCAAATACAACTCTATTTTGCAGATATTCAGGTCTATGCTAAGTATGTAATACCTTTGATTAAATTTTTCACTTCAGTTCATCTCATACTTCATACTTGTTCTGCTCGGTAATGCTCTTTCCTCTGTTTGCTCAGTGACATCTGTAGAAAATGCTTGGTTCTGTCTTTAACCAATTTGATCAGTCATGCATAAAATTATCATGTGCACGTCAGGTGTGATGTGTGATTCATAATGAATCTCTTGTCTCTTATATAGACATCACGTCTCATTTAATTTCCATCCTTAAGATTTTTCTTCTTAATATCCATCATTGATTTTCCCGCTTGATCCGTCCTCGACAGTTGTGTTAAAAATATGTTTCAATATTTGGCGTCCAATCTTCATTGAATTTTCATAACAGTTTGATCAAAATAGCAAACTTTATCTTTCACCTCAAAATCATCAATTGCCAACTCAGCATTCTAGTCGACCTCGGTTTGATTAAATTTCTTGGTCAACAGTTGTGTCCACAATCCCTTTCTTAGTTATCACTGTGCTCGATATACACTGTGTTTTACTTGGTTATCACTGTCTCTTGGTGTATACATAACTCATCATTTACCGACCACGTAAACATTGTTTGTTCCAGATCTCCAATTCATAACAAATGTTTTCCACCATAATAATACTCAAATAAGTTGACCTCATTGACAATACATTAACTGATAATATTTATCATCATGTCTGCAACTCGGTTGAATATCAACAAATGACTTCAAACATACAATCAGTTGTAGTTCATCAATCTCTCCCTTTGGCATGATGAACTATAACTGATTGAATGTTTGAAGATGATAAAGTTGATGATCACCAAGCTACAGAAAGTAAATGCAAGACATTAAATCAATTAATGTATTGTATTATCATTGATGTCGACTTGATATAATTTGATTGGTCATATAAAAAGTGTCATAGACTTCAAGAAACCAAAGAGATAAAGTTTATGTTATCGGTAAACATAAAAAGCTAGTGTACACTGAGTGACAGTAAACATCGACGGACAGTGCACACTGACGGATACAAAACCCCGAGTAGTCACAGTGTAAACTGAGCACGGTAACACCGAGAATATTTGAAGTTGATGCCTAAGGAAAAACGGAGTCAATAACCAAGCAAACTAAGAGTTAATCACCGATTAGAACTAGAGTTAAAAAATGACGAAACACTTAGCTGGTAGGAGCTATAATTGTAGTTAACTGATTGATTGTTTTATTCTCATCAACCAGTTGAACTAAGGATCAGAAGAAGATTTAAAGCTAGTTTTATTCACAATTGTCAAGGATAAATCTATGAAATAAAACTAAAGCAAAGCTTTAAATATTAAAGAAATGTGTGGCAAGATTTGCGGATCAAGAAGCAATCTATGTCAAGAACAAGAAAGACAAGGATAGTAAATGGTGAAATCATGTCTATATAAAGAGACAAGCAATTCATTATGAAAAAAAGGAGGAATGTTGAATATAATCCAGGTGAAGATAGAATTCTTTAAGCAGATCTGATTATACAGGCTGAGGAACAGAGCCAAAGAAATTTTGCAGACACCGAGCAACAAAAGAAAGAGCTTTCACCGCGCAAAAAGAAGAAAGAAAGGGAGAAAAGGAAATGAAGGGAGCATTGATCTAAGAGGTATTATGGCCTTACAATAGATCTAAAAATCTTTAAGTTAAAGTTGTATTATTGAACAAATCATTTACTATTCCAGTTTAACCATTGATTCAGAAAATCTCTTAACCGAGTGGGATTTAACCATTCTTATTGTATTGAGATACTCAAGAGTGTCAAAAGGTTTTCATGTTGATAGCATAGTGAATTATTATTCAAATGATAAAAGGTTAGTTTTAAATCCTCTAACAAGGTCGCACTTAACAGTGTGTTTGTAACCTTTAACAGGGTTGGCTCTTCACCGAGCTCACTTCAGAAAAGTGAAAATTTTGGGTTACCGGTCCCAAGTGGTTTTTCCCTTAACAAGGTTTCCACATTCAAATGTATTTGTCAAATGTGTATATGGTTCATTGTGTTGATGTTTTTCTTTACACACTACGAAAATAGGATTGGTCGGTAAACACTAAGTTTATTCATTGCTATTCAGTAAAGGATAAGAAAAGGATAAATAGTATATTCACCGAGTAGTATATGTTTGCTAGAATTACATAAGGAATACATCTTGTGGGATTGAAGATAACTGAAGGTATTATATTTCTGATATAATTTTTGGTTGGATTGTTGGATTAATTTTTGAGGCCACTGATTTAGCCCCCCCCCCTCTCAGTTATTCTAACAATTGGTATGAGAGCTTTGGTGCTTGGAAGAGAGTTTAAAGACTCAATCTAAAGATCACATGATGAGTAAAAGGGATGTGCCTAAGTTGAACAAAGACAACTTTTCATCATGGCAAAGCAAGATAAGGCTCCACCTATCAGGTATTAGAAATGATGTCACATAATACTTGTATACTTAATATGTTGCACCGACATGACCTCTGACTGTTGATCAATTGAGAGACAAACATGAACACAACTCTATGATGATAGAACTTTCTTCTTCACTATATAATGTTGAATTTGAAGATGTCAAATAATGCACCACTACAAAGAAAATATGGGACAAAGTCAAGCTATTACATGGAGGAGACACCAATGTGTTGAGAGCTAAGGCTAAAAGCCTAAGAGGAAAGTTTGATGACCTAAGAATGAAAGAAGGAGAGAACATCACTTAGTACAGTAGCAAAATCAAAGAAATTTTTAATGCTATCTGAGGAGTAGGAGGTGTACTTGAAGAAGAAACAATGGTAAGTAAAATTCTAAGAACCTTACTGCCTATTTATGCTATTAGACTATCTACAATTCAAGAAATGAGAGTAGTAGCAAATAAAAATGTTACTCTAGATAGTTTGATTGGTAGACTTATTTCATTTGAGATGAACAACTATGACAACAGTGTCTTACCAACTATTGAGTCTGCATTCAAATCTTCTGTGAAAATAAGTGAATCAAGTCATAAACACACTATGAGAAATGATAGTGAAAGTGATAGTGATGAACAAGAACTTGATGAAATTGAAGCACTGATGGCTAGAAGACCACAAAGAGGCAAAGGTCGATACAAAGGTAAATTACCATTGGTCTATTTTAATTACAAATAAATTAGACACTTTGTTGCTAGATTCCCTAACAAGAGAAAAGATAAAAGAAACAATGACAGATCTTATGAAAAGAATTAAGTTTGACAGAAGTGATGACCGAGATTACAAAAGCAACTGACACTCTAACAGAAGAGATAACCGAGACTACAAGGACAAAGGAAAGAAGGCTTGTTACCTAGCTGAGAAAAAAGATGAAAATACTGACACTGAATCTGATGAAGATATTGAAGTAGTATTTGTTGCTATGAAAGATGATTCAGACAAAGAAGAAAGGTATTTTGAAACTTCACTCATATCTAAGGTTAGTAAATTTTTTGTCTTGATTATTGATAGTGGCTATACTCACCACATGACTGGAGATAAGGAAAAGTTTAAAATTTTTGAATATTATAATGGTGGATCAGTAAGAATGGCATTAGAAACACTGAGAGGGGGGGGGTGAATCAGTGTTTGTCTATTTATTACTTTTCAGAAACTTAAACATAAATCAAACATACATTTAATGAAGCTTAAAATAAGAACTCATAACACATGATATGATTACGGGGAAACCTTGATTAGAGGAAAACCCTGGTGGGAATTAGTACCCACAAGTATTTTACTAGTCTAATAAACCTGTTAAAGTTCCTTTTCCCTGTTAGAAGCAGTCTTTACAATGCAAGTACAATGACCTAGTTAAAGGTCTGACCCTGTTAGGAGTCTTTTACAAAACCCTGTTAAAGGTATATGGCTCACTGCCTAGGCTCACTGCCCAATAGGATGAAGGCTACAACCTTCTGATAGTTGATATACACTATATCAAAAGTGAACTATTGTGATGACACTGATGTCTGATCAGTTTCGTGTATGCATTGATGCTCTTACTTTCTTAAATAGATTTATCTCATACTGCTCTTCTATATATTTTTCATGCATATTGTTCGACACTTGTAACATAACTTTACATTACATACTTATATGTTCATACCTGAATAGGTAGGACTCAAAACAAGACTATAGTCGGCCCTACAATGCTTTCAAGAAAGTCAAATTAAGCGTGTTTACAAAAAAACTAATTACATCATTACAAACATATAATCAAAGGTGCTTGGCCGTTACATAACAAAATAATTCACGCTGATCAAAACACTAGTCGACTTCCATGCTCTGTCTTCTGGACAGCTGGTGTACTGATCTGTCTGTAACTTCTTCGTACTATCATGTCATACCATGCGTGTCTAGACTTAGTATGTAGATATCACAGAGAACATATATCTGAATGTGCATACTTTGATTCAATTTCTCACATGTGCGCTGATGTGCTAATCGTTGTATATCTATGTCTGCCCTATTTCCATACTTAGTCATTTTATCTTCTATGTTATCTTTGACAGAAATTTAGTATGAATTTTTTTCCATGATGACAACATGAAATAAGTCATGCGTCCTCTAGGAGTCAACTTTCGAACAATCTCCCCCTTTGTCATTAATGGAAATAAAGGAATGTGGCCAAGTTTCTCAAAATGACTTAATCACAAAAACTGTCTATCATATACATATACTATTCCCATATATACACATTCTCTATTACTCCCCTTTTGACATTAATGACAAAGGTGTACAAAATATTATGAGTCTCGAGATACTTACTCCCTGTAAACTTCAAGGTACACAATCTAAAAAGATTGGATGTCTTTCTGCCAGAATACTTTCATTGCATCAACTGTCTGAAGATGCACGCATAAGGCATATGTCAGCTTTTCCATCTTCATTAAATCCATGCAAGGACCTTGATCATATGTCACAATGGTGGCATCAATCTGTTTGATGTTCTCATTTAGAACTACTAAAGAGGGCGGAAGTGCATTTCTCAACTGAGTTTGTCTGACTCTTATCTTGCTGATCTCCAACTTAGCCTTTTCAATTTTGTCCAAATGACCTTGATAGACATTGTTACATATGTTCATGTCTTGGGTAGATGTCTCAACTAATTTTTTTATAGTGTCCACCATGATCTCAGCCTCTTCTATCTTCTTGATATGTTCAGAGGTGAACTTCACTCTGTCCATGCAGTTAGCTATAACCTTCTTTCCCTTAGCTGCCAATTCTTTCATTATGGATTGCCCGATCTTTAAATATTTTAAATCTAAGGCAAAATTCTTTACCAATTCATTCAATCTCTCCTTTTTATATTCATCTTCTGCAATTCTAGTAGCAGAGTCTACTAGATCTATAAAGTGTGCTTTGAATCTTGTTAGAATACTGTCAGCATCTTCAACTGATTTAATCTTGGATACTTTCTTATCTACAGGTACTAAATCATTCAGAATATTAACTGATTCTAAGAAAAGAGGGTTCCTCATAACCTATTTTTATTTTGCCTTTTCCATAGCTAGCGCGCTGATCTTCATTAAGTCCTCTTCTCCCCATGCATCTGGACTTGCTAAATCAGGAGTTAACCATGACAACAATGAAGTAGATGGTAAAGTGGATGGAGAGAATATAGTGTTTTGACTGGTATCCATGCATTCACTCTTTACTGGTTTCACCTTGATTGGTGTCTCATTATCTTGAGTATCTTTTTCTTCATTCAAGTCTATTGGATCATTGGAGGGAACTTCATCCTGCTGTACAGATGTATCATCAGTGCACATCTCTTCAGTGCTTACAAATGCTTTATCAACTTTGTCCATGTCTTTTTTAGATTTTTTCATGGATATCTTGATATTATCAACCATTATAGTATCTTCTGAGTCTTTTTCTATGTCATAAGTTATTGTCACTGAGGGCGCTGAAACCTGTGGACCTATCATAGGTGCTTTCTGAATCACTGGGTCTGTAACCTATTTGGGAGGAGCTAGAGTTACCTTAGTTGTAGGCACCATTGATGGATACATGTGTCTATCCATAAACACTTGTGCAAATGCCTTTTTCAATTTCTTTTCCTATCTGCTCATGCTCTTTGTTCATAATATGTAGAGTCCTTGTCTTGGTTCTGAGATGAGGCTTCACCAGATCTAATGGAATTTCCTTCTCATCATGTGAGCATACAGGGAGAAGATTATCCAATGTTTCTTCTCTTATCCTCATTTCTTCCTCAATTTTATGTCTCTTCATGATCTCCAGTATGTTCCATAACTTATCAGGAATCACTGTCTTAAGTTCAAGAAATGACTTCTTAAACTTAATCATATGGGAGATGATCATAGAGTGTATCTCAGTTTTATCAATCTCTTGATACTTTTCATCGACTTTAACAAGTGTTTCTAGTCTCCCTTCATTTACAATCATGTTCTTTAAGACATTTAGACTAGTTCTAAATCCTACCTCAGGAGGAGCTTGAGTATTCCTTGCTTTGCTCCGTGTGTTCCTTGATGATGGGTGATTTGTGAGTGCTTCCTTCCTTCCTCTAGACTTCTTGCTTGGTATAGAAGGTGGAGATGAGTCTAGGTCAATGGTGGTAGAGGGCGCAAAGGTTCTCTCTACTCTCTTCTTCTTCTGGATCTCATCAGTCTTCTCAAGTTCTTTGGCTATCTTGGCTTCTCTAGCTTTGTCAAGATCTTCTTGAGTGACTCCATGAACTTTTAGAATGCTAGATGTAATCTTAGATGCTTTTCTTTTGTTATCAACACTGTATAATACAGAATCAATTGCATTAGTCTTCTCTCTATAAGTGCCCCATCTGGGCTCATTGGGATCTTTGGGCATAGACAAAAGAACCTGTGCATATCCTTCCAATACATGCTCCTCCACTTCATACCCAAGTGGATGAATCCTAAACCTATTCTGCATCTTGATCCTAAAAGATTTGATGTCTATGTCCATAGCATCCTTTGCACTACTCTCTAATGTGGCTTTTAGTGAAATTTGAGACATTTTAGGTTTGCTTCTATCCAGGTAAAGATTAGCAACCTTACCAACAATATGGAAGTATAGATAGATAATCAGAGACCCAAACCTGAATGTTTTGTTCTTGTCATGCTTGATAACTCGAATGTTGTCCATCAATTGACCACGCAATATCTCACATAGATTAAACTGAGTGTTAATTTTAACCATTCTGATAGCTTCTAGAACTGCGGCTACTGACACACTATTTAATCTACTTGTGTGCTGAAACTTGTAACCAAGTATCATTGTTAGAAGCTTTATGTCATCTTCCTTGATAGGATCGACTATCATACCGTGCCTGTCACTTATGGATTGGCATGCTTGCTCAACCTGTTTCTTGACATCCTTCCCAGTAGGAAGAACTAGTCCAGTATTAGGAAGTCCAGTCATGTTGTGGATTAGATCTGTAGTAATACGAATGGGGACTTCACCAATCTAGAAAAGATCATCATGAATCCTGCTCAACAATATTTTAACCTATTCTAGTTCATAGAATTTGTGCGCATTCAAATACTCAAAGATAGGTTTGTCTGTGAGGTGTGCGTATTCATCCTTGAATGAATAGTCTAGTTTCATCATCGAAGCCATGAGAGTGGCTATACTATTATCTCCAATTGTTTCCTTCTTACAATAAATATACGCGCGGATATCTTCTACGTGAACAACTCCTAACGGGGTTTTGGAGAAAGCTCCTTCCACATCATCTAGTATGGATTTGAATGGATGCTTCTTAAATACAAATCTCTTCCTCTCTGCAATATCAAATACAACTGGAGTCACCATACTTACTTGATGTTTTCTTAGATAGGATTTTACGAAATTTTGAAACGGTACGACTGCTAGGGTTCCATTCCAAACTTCTTAACCACCAAATCTATTATGCTTGCATTCTTTGATGCTCAGTGCTCCTATGCTCTCCAAATTCTATGATCTCAAATGCAAATGTTAAGATGATTGAAGACTTACATCTTTTTATAAAAGTTACTGCATTTAATGTTTTCAACCGTACATAGTTTTCACAGTGAATCTCAAACTTCGTTCAGAATGCATTATAGATAATGCGTGTATGCATACTTCATCCAACTATAATCATAAGAATAATTTCATAGGCACATACTTAGAGGTGAGTATACCAGCCGCATAGGGGTTCTGAGCTAGAATAGCTCCCCCTAAGACCAAGAAGGTTTATTCAACCAGAAATAGATGATGCATCCACTGTGGATACATCAACTACTTTGTCAACATCATTGTCCTTCTTTACTTCAGCCCAAATTTTGCTTGAACCTTATTTTGCTTGAACAAACTTGACTTCTCCTTCTTCTTCAAATACTAATTTCTTAGGATCCTCTTGCTTTTGAGTTCTAGATCTACAGAACCTTGAGATGTGTCCAGCCTTTCCACATGTGTGACAAATGATAGGAGGTCTGATGTTCTTATTCATCATGCTACACTGCTATACCGTGTGTCCATTGTAGTTACATATCTGACATGTAATGTTCTACAAATTTATTTGAGGTTAATTTCTCTGATTGTTTTGATTCATTCTTCTCTGATTCTGCTGTGACTGATTTCTTTGATTTGTTCTACAATGTATAGCCCTGTGACCAAACTTATTACAGGAGAAAAAATAACCATTGAAAGGTTTTACCTCTTTGCAATTTCTTGCCGAATGACCATGTTTGTTACATGCATAACAAGTTTTGTTAACTTGCTTGATTTCCCCTTTAGGTGGATCTATTTTAATCTCTGCAACATTTTCAACTTTCTTTGCTTTTGAAGATGCTTCATGTGCTTTCTTTCTTTCTTCTAATGAATTTATTTCAACTTGTGCTACACTGTATCCAAGACCAGTAGTGTCACCTCTTAGCTTTTGTGCATTGAGCTGAGATTGAACTGAACCAGAAATTGTGTGGAGTTTATCAATCTTATCCTTTGCTTTTGTTAATTCAGATTCCATCTTCTTCTTTATGTTCTCCAATTCCAAGAATTTCATGTTTGCTTTCAAGAGTTCATCTTCTAATTGTTTTCTTTCTTTGATATTTTCTTCAATAGAAATTTGACTGTCTGTTAGTTGTTCATCTAGATTTTTAATTTTATCTTTCAGAGACATATTCTCTTCATTGAGATTTTTGACCATTTTCCCTAAATCACTTGTAGAACAATCTCTCAAATATTTTCTCAATTTCTTGATAAGCATTTGTGAACCATCAAGTTTTAGTCTAAGTTCTTCATTTTCTTTTTCATATCTGTCAAGATCTTCAAGATTCTTTTTTAAATGTTTTTCTTCTATTGAGTCCATGATCTCCTCAAGTGGTTAAAATTTCTTTCTCAGGACTAGAGCTCTGATACCAATTGTTACAAATACTGAGAGGGGGGGGAGGTGAATCAATGTTTGTCTATTTATTACTTTTCAGCAACTTAAACATAAATCAAACATACCTTCAATGAAGCTTAACATAAGAACTCATAACACATGATATGATTATGGGGAAACCTTGATCAGAAGAAAACCCCGGCGGGAATTAGTACCCACAAATATTGTACTAGTCTAATGAACCTGTTAAAGTTCCTTTGCCTTGTTAGAACCAGTCTTTACAATGCAAGTACAATAACCTGGTTAAAGGTTTGACCCCGTTAGGAGTCTTTTACAAAACCCTGTTAAAGGTATATGGCTCACTGCCCAATAGGATGAAGGCTACAACCTTTTGATAGTCAATATACACTATATCAAAAGTGAACTATTGTGATGACACTGTTGTCTGATTAGTTCCGTGTATGCGCTGATGCTCTTAATTTCTTAAAGATCTCTATCTCATACTGACTTCAACATATTGCTCTTCTATATCTTTTTCATGCAGATTTTTTGACACTTGTAACATAACTTTACATTACATACTTATATGTTCATACCCGAATAGGCGC
This sequence comes from Thuja plicata, assembly GCA_018584345.1. NCBI lineage: Eukaryota > Viridiplantae > Streptophyta > Pinopsida > Cupressales > Cupressaceae > Thuja > Thuja plicata. The sequence continues at coordinate 598,388 of MU227226.1, forward strand.
GACTCAAAGTAAGACTATAGTCGGCCCTACAATGCTTCCGAGCAAGTCAGCTTAAGCGTGTTTACAAAAATACTAATTACATCATTAAAAAATATAATCAAAGGCACTTGGCCATTACATAACAAAATAATTCACGCTGATCAAAATAATAGTCGGCTTCCATGCTCTGTCTTCTAGACCGCTCGTGTACTGATTTGTCTGTAACTTCTCCATACTATCATGTCGTACCATGGTGTCTGGACTTAGTATGTAGATATCACATAGAACATATATCTAAACGTGCATACTCTAATTCAATTTCTCACACGTGCAATGATGTGTTGATCATTGTATATCTCTGTTTGCCCTGTTTCCATACTTAGTAATATATCTTCCAAGTTATTTTTGATAGAAACTTAGTATGACTTTGTTTCCATGGTGACAACACAAAATAAGTCATGCATCCTCTAGGAGTCAACTTGCCAACAGATGGGTAATGACTCACCTTGTCCATTTGAAGCTAAAGGAACCATCATGTTGAATAATCTGATCAGATGTGAAAATGCATATTGGGTGAAACAACTTAACTATAATCTATTGAGTGTTTCACAATTGAGTAACACAGGATACTAAGTTGCATTTGAGAACAAAAAGGCAAAGATCTATAATGAAACAGGAATGTTGATTGGTACTGGTGAACAAACAAAAGGTAACCTATTCTGTCTTGATGATATTAAGACCACTTATTTATTGGCTATAAATGAAGACATTTGGTTGTGGCATAAAAGGTTATGTCATGTGAATTTTGACAACATGGTTAGGATAAGCAAGAAAAGGAAAGTAAGAGGCTTACTAAGCATTTCAAAACCTGACCATGTCATGTGTAAGAATTGTCAAAAAGGTAAAATGACAAAGTCTAGTTTCAAGAGAAAAACCTACACATCTAATGCTATTCTGGAATTAGTCCATACTGACTAATGTGGACCACTGAGAATAAAGAGCTATTATGGTGATAGATACTTAATTCTATTTGTTGATGATTATTCTAGAATGATGAATGTCATGTTCTTAAAAGAAAATTCTAATGCATTTAAGATGTTCAAATGGTATAAAGCTATAGTTGAAAAGAAAAGTGGAAAAGAACTGAAATGTCTAAGATCAAATAGAGGAGGAGAATTTATTTATGATGAATTCACTAACTTTTGTAATGAGCATGGAATTACAAGACAGGTTTCTGCACTGAGAGCATCACAGCAAAATGGGATTGCTGAAAGAAGGAATAGATCAATTGTTGATTGTGCCTGAATACTGATGATTGAAAAAGGCATCACACAAACATTCTGGAGAGAAGATGTAAGTACTTCTGTCTATATATTAAACTGAGTTCAATTGAAAAAAGACACAAATAAGACACCTTATGAGCTCTGGTATGGATACACACCAAATGTGAGTTACTTTAGAATTTTTGGAAGTCAATGTTATATATTGAAAGATGATAGAAATGGAAAGCTTGACTCTAAAAGTGATGAAGGAATATTTCTAGGATATTCTACCAAAAACAAAGCTTATAAATGTCTTAACAAATCTTCTAACAAAATCATTGAAAGTGCAAATGTTAAAGTGGATGAATTGTCTGAGAAAAATGATGAGGAAAGCAAAAAGGAATTGGAAGATTACAACAGATTTTTCTATAGTGAAGAACCTGACACTTTGCCCGAGCAATAGTATATTGCTACCGAGCGATAGAACAATGCAACCGAGCAACAAGATGCACACACTAATAATCAGGAAAATGATCACAGTGATGAACTGAGCGATGATGAAGATCAAAATGAAGGTCAAGATGATGATCAGAATGAGGAACAAAGATCTAAACTTTTAATTTCTAAGTATGTCAGAAGAAACCAACCACAGGACCGAATCATTGTAGACAGAAGAGTTGGAATGAGAACAAGAAGTAAGTCACTGAACACTAGATGTTGGATTTGTGATTTTGAGCCTAAATATGTCAATACTGCACTTGAGAATCAAGAATGGGTTAGTGAAATGAATGAAGAGATTGAACAGATTAAGAAGAACAAAACATGGACATTAGTACCTAGAACGAGTGACAAAAATGTCATTGGTATCAAATGGATATCCAGAAAAAAACTAAATGAGAATGGAGAAGTCACAAGGAATAAAGCAAGACTGGTATGCAAAGGGTGTGCACAAGAAGAAGCTATTGACTATGGAGAAAAATTTTCACCCATTGCTATACTAGAAGGAGTAAGAATTCTACTTTCTTATGCTTCTTTTAAAGGATTCAAAGTATACCAAATGGATGTTAATGTTATACACTGAATTTACGCCTCTGATCTCAAGCTCTCTTGGTCTTGATAATCCAGTATAACAAGGGAGTCATCTCAAGGTTGTGGCACCTCTGCTAACTAAGATGAGACCTCCAGATTCTAGGCTGCTTCCTCTTGGATAATCACCTTAGCTTTCTCTTAAACAGGAAAGTAAACTTGAGGGGAAAAGGGTTAGAAGGATTGCATGGAAAGGGAAATAACTGAAAGCAAACTACCTACTAGGTGATGCACCAAATTTGACATGAAAACATAACACACACAGGATAAAGCCCTGAGTCAACTAACTTTGAATCGGAGGTAAAACACAAATCTCTTGTATAGGCATGCATTAATATTTTATAACAAGGTCATGATGAAACTAGTTAAGAGGAAAGACTTCACAGTTAACAGCTCAAACTAAGACACAAGTTACAACCTGCAAGCAAACATACTCTTCTGCAAGTAGATGATACACATGGAACATGATTAAAAGGAAATAAAATCATTCACAATTAACCCATCAACCATCTACAACACATACAAACAAGCAGAAAAGAGACAAGGCTGACACAATTCAATAAATTGGTTCCAAGAACTTCAAGCTCTGCATATTATTTCTCACAATGAGTTACAGACTTATAAAAAAATACCAAGGACAGAAAAAATATCACAAAGCATGTCTCCTTGCATAAATCCAAACTCTTTACAAATGAGTCCTCAACTCATACTTATGCAACTTAGCCAACTGCATTTTTTGGAAGCAATAACTTCTTGATCAGATTTTTGGCCTGTCCAGCCACCGCTTAGCCCTTCAAAAGTTTACAAAATACCACTTGGTGACCCAAAATTCATACCCAAGAAATATCAACATAAATGCCCCTTCATAGAAGCAGTCTTACCCCTCTAGAAGAGTCACACAAGTCTCTGAATTGCAATAAATTTTCTGCAGCCCCCAAAAATGCATCCTCTTTATCTTTTCAAAGCTGATCTTCCACCTGTAGGATATCTGATTTAGATCATCTGAGAAAAATCTGATCTCTCTTTCTGTTACCGATTTTGAAACAAATCTAAACTTGGGATCGACAGACAGTTCTGGGCTCTGAAAAACTTCATCTACCTCATCATCGCACAGTCGTAGGCTGCGTTAAACTGACTTTTAATTCTGAGCGAATGAGCGACATCCATCTCTTCACCTCATATTATGTCTGATCACACACTTGCTCAGCTCTTTACTCTATTTTTATCCTCTCTGCGAGTGAGCGACACTGTCTCTTTTTAACCTCAGTCGCAAGCTTGCAAGCTGCCTTCCTTTCATCTAAGTTGATCTGCGAGTGCGTGACACCTTTGAATAGTCTCTTAGTCACTTAGTCGTAGAACTCTATCACTAACCCTGGTTTCATCTTGAGACATGGCGATAATACAGACTTTTACCTTTGGCTGACCCGAGTTACTTCTGACGATCACGCGACACTACTGAAATCAAAGTCGCACACAGTAAGAGTAACTCATCATTTTTTTTGAGACCTTGCGACTAACTATCTTGCTTAACTGCCACGCTGATCTCCTTGTCGCTGAATGTTTAAGCTCTATTTCCATAGTACGTGGCAATGCCTAGTAGCCAAGTCGGGAGGACTTCATCCTTAGGGAACTTTTCTTTCCAGACTTCGCGACCACCATTGGATCCTTTGATCTTTTCATCTGACGGCTGGCGCTTAATCGCTAGACATTTGAACATACCCTTAAGTCTTTCCCAAACATCATGACTGAAGGAAAAGTACCTAGTCTCGTTGTTGCTAAACGCTCTTTTACCTTCTGGCGACCACCCGACAATCTTCATTATCCATCCACCTTGTGACACATGTTGCACAGTCATTGGTTCACCTGCTGCACACTGGAAAACTGAGTCATCACCCTGCTCTGGCGACATCTCGACTAAGGATTACTGCAGACCACAGATGGGTAGTCGCGGAGTCTCGATGAAAATTTCTTAACCGCCGCTTCATCACGAGACTACGCGATTGAAGGCGCGACCAACTGTTAGCTATGACTGATTCGGCGATAACGCGAGATGAAGTAGTCGCTGAGTCTGAGAACATTTTCTTAACTGTCAAGATTTTCTCGTGATCACCCGACTGAGCAGTGGGTACCATTTGTATAAAGCCTTATGACATGGTTATCCTGCGACTTCCCGACATGAAATAAATCGCCAAGTCTCAGAAGGCCAAAGGAATATTCTGATTCATTTCAAGACCACACGACACAAGGGAAATGCAAAGTCGGGGAGACATATGGAATATTCGCCCGGGGTATCGCGACGAGGCGACCAAGATAAGACACATGCCTTAAGTGAAATGAAAAAGTGACAGCGAAATAGAATGCCAAGGCTTAGGGTTTAAGGGTTTGAGGGTTTTCCAAATTTGGCTAAGTATAGACTGGAAAACCCAAAACATGACAGTGGATAGACATTCTAAACAGAGGCAAATGAATTGGATACACCAGAACTGAGAAACTACCTAAATCCATTTAAAACATAGTAAATCCACCTGATTGATCTTGGTACTAAAATCGGTAAACAGGCACTTTAGGAGGGATAAATGGATTTAGACGGTCACACAGGGCAGACCGGGCCAAATTGCATAGGATGGAAAATTTGGGCAACATTTTGGCGACTTCTGTGGGATGTCAGCCTGCTAGACATGAAAACCAGTAGCCTATCAACATCAAACTATCCATTGGGCATGGAGTCATTTCTTGAGCACAAAACTTGACAAGGCAAAACTGTGCACGTGCACTTCTTGGAAAACATGGAAACTACACTAGAAAGCAGGGAAAGGAAAAAATAGGGAAATGCTTACAAGAAAACAAGGACCTACAGAGAGGGATTAACCTCAAATCAAGGCTTCAAGTGGAAACCATTCACTGAGATTGGCAGGGCATCTCTGTTAAGAGTTGAAAGCTGGAAAGCGTTAGATCCTCTACACTCTGTTATAACAAATGGTCCACCCCAAAAGGAATCAAATTTTGTGTGCCTGCCAGGTCTGGACCTGAACTCATC
>MU227226.1:609816-685639 GCA_018584345.1 Thuja plicata
AAAGGGAAATAACTGAAAGCAAACTACCTACTAGGTGATGCACCAAATTTGACATGAAAACATAACACACACAGGATAAAGCCCTGGGTCAACTAACTTTGAATTGGAGGTAAAACACAAATCTCTTATATAGGCATGCATTAATATTTCATAACAAGGTCATGATGAAACTAGTTAAGAGGAAAGACTTCACAGTTAACAGCTCAAACTAAGACACGAGTTACAACCTGCAAGCAAACATACTCTTCTGCAAGTAGATGCTACACATGGGACATGATTAAAAGGAAATAAATTCATTCACAATTAACCCATCAACCATCTACAATGCATACAAACAAGCAGAAAAGAGACAAGGCTGACACAATTCAATAAATTGGTTCCAAGAACTTCAAGCTCTGCATATTATTTCTCACAATGAGTTACAGACTTATACAAAAATACCAAGGATAGAAAAAATTTCACAAAGCATGTCTCCTTGCATAAATCTGAACTCTTTACAAATGAGTCCTCAACTCATACTTATGCAACTTAGCCAACTGCATTTTTTGGAAGCAATAACTTCTTGATCGGATTTTTGGCCTGTCCAGCCACCGCTTAGCCCTTCAAAAGTTTACAAAATACCACTTGGTGACCCAAAAGTCATACCTAGGAAATATCAACATAAATGCCCCTTCACAGAAGCAGTCTTATCCCTCTATAAGAGTCACACAAGTCTCTGAATTGCAATAACTTTTCTGCAGCCCCCAAAAATGCATCCTTTTTATCTTTTTAAAGCTGATCTTCCACCTGTAGGATATCTGATTTAGATCGTCTGAGAAAAATCTGATCTCTCTTTCTGTTACCGATATTGAAACAAATCTAATCTTGGGATTGATAGACAGTTCTGGGCTCTGAAAACCTTCATCTACCTCATCATCGCACAGTCGCAGGCTGCGTTAAACTGACTTTTAATTCTGAGCGACTGAGCGGCATCCATCTCTTCACCTCATATTATGTCTGATTGCGCACTCGCTCAGCTCTTTACTCTATTTTTATCCTCTCCGCGAGTGAGTGACGTTGTCTCTTTTTTACCTCAGTCGCAAGCTCGCGAGCTACCTTCCTTTCATCTGAGTTGATCAGCGAGTGCGTGACGCCTTTGAACGGTCTCTTAGTCACTCAGTTGCAGAACTCTGTCACTAACGCTCAGTTGCACACAATTAAGAGTAACTCATCATTTTTTTTCAAGACCTTGTGACTAACTGTCTTGCTTAACTGCCACGGTGATCTCCTTGTCGCCGAATGTTTAAGCTCTATTTCTAGACTACGTGACAATGCCTAGTCACCAAGTCGGGAGGACTTCATCCTTAGGGAACTTTTCTTTCCAGACTTCGCGACCACCATTGGATCCTTTGATCTTTTCATCTGACGGCTGGCGCTTAATCGCTAGACATTTGAACATACCCTTAAGTCTTTCCCAGACATCACGACTGAAGGCAAAGTACCTAGTCTCATTGTCGCTGAACGCTCTTTTACCTTCTGGCGACCACCCGAAAATCTTCATTATCCATCCACCTTGTGACACATGTCGCACAGTCATTGGTTCACCTGCTGCACACTGGAGAACTGAGTCATCACCCTGCTCTGGCGACATCCCGACTAAGGATTACTGCAGACCGCAGACGGGTAGTCGCGGAGTCTCGATTAAAATTTCTTAACCACCGCTTCATCACGAGACTACGCGACTGAAGGCGCGACCAACAGTTAGCTATGACTAATCCGGCGATAACGGGACATGAAGTAGTCGCTGAGTCTGAGAACATTTTCTTAACTGTCAAGATTTTCTCGCGATCACCTGACTGAGAAGTGGGTCCCATTTGTATAAAGCCTTATGACATGGTTATTTTGTGACTTCCCGACATGAAAGAAATCACCAAGTCTCAGAAGGCCAAAGGAATATTCTGATTCATTTTGAGACCACGCGACACAAGGGAAACGCAAAGTCAGGGAGACATATGGAATATTCGCCCGGGGTATCGCGATGAGGCGACCAAGATAAGACACATGCCTTAAGTGAAACAAAAAAGTAACAACGAAATAGAACGCCAAGGCTTAGGGTTTAAGGGTTTGAGGGTTTTGCAAATTTGGCTAAGTGTAGACTGGAAAACTTGAAACATGACAGTGGATAGACATTCTAAACAGAGGCAAATGAATCGGATACACCAGAATTGAGAAACTACCTAAATCCATTTAAAACATAGTAAATCCACCTGATTGATCTTGGTACTGAAATCGGTAAATAGGCACTTTAGGAGGGATAAAGGGATTTAGACGGTCACACAGGGCAGACCGGGCCAAATTGCATAGGATGGAAAATTTGGGCAACAGTTAAATCTACATTTATGAATGGAATACTAGAAGAGGAGGTATACATTGAACAACCTGAAGAGTTTGTTGATCCTAACAAGAGGAACATAGTTTTTAAACTAAACAAAGCCTTGTATGGATTGAAACAAGCACCAAGAGCATGGTATGAAAGACTTCACTCTTATCTCATTAGTATTGGATTTGTAAGAACAAGTGATAACAATAATCTATATTTGAAAGGAGATACTTATGATAAGATTGTGATTGTTGAGATATTTGTTGATGATATCATATTTGGAGGTAATGATATACTATGAAAATCATTTGGTGATGAAATCAGCAAAGAATTTGAGATGTCAATGTTTGGAGAGGTCAAATTTTTTCTTGGTCTATAGATTATACAACAGGATGAAGGCATCTATATCACACAATCCAAATACATCAAAGAAGTTATGAAGATATTCAAAATAGAGGAATCCAAACCAGTTGGAACACCTATGGCAACCAGATGCAAATTGACAAAGGAAGACAAGTCAACCAAGGTAAATCAGACCTTATATAGATCTATGATTGGAAAACTAATGTATGTTGTACATACTAGACCAGATATAGCACATGAAGTTGGTATAGTTACAAGATTCTTTGCTAATCCCAAGGAATCACACATGACTATTGCTAAAAGAATTCTGAGATATCTAAAGAATACCGAAGACTATGGCTTGTGGTATAATAAAGAAGGCAAATTTGAGCTACAAGTTTAGACAGATGCTGATTGGGCTAGAAACATAGATGATAGAAAGAGCACAATAGGAGGAGCATTCTTTATGGGTGATAGACTTGTCACATGGATAAGTAAAAAGAAAGGATGTATATCACAATCAACTGCAGAAGCAGTATATCTAGTTGCTGCTACAAATTGCTCTAACATTGCATGGTTCAAGCAATTGTTGAAAGGTATGAACATGGAAATTCTTGAGCCAGTAATTATCTATTATGATAATATAAGTGCTATCAACATTTCAAAGAACCATGTGATGCATGCTAAAACAAGGCACATTGTTATTAAGTACAATTACTTGAGGGAACAAGTATAAGAGAATGAAGTGATACTGGAATATGTACAATCCAAAGAACAATTAGCAGACATTCACAAAGCCATTGCCAAAAGATACATTTGAGTACCTGAGGAAGAGACTAGGGGTCCGACCCTTGTCTATTGGTCACTAAGATGACTACGAGGCTGCATCAGCCTATATATTATCATAAGATCAATCATGTTGATGCAAGATGAGATATGGATTGCAATGACACATTAGTAAAAGAAGGTACTTATCTGAACTGCACACCAGAGATATTGTTGGCTACTACAGAGCTATAGTGTTGATGAAAAGGAGATTCAATGATATATTTATGTTTGGCATTGATGTCAAAAGGGAGAGGAATATATCCATATGAAATATCTATCATGATCATCCAAAGGGGAGAAGAGAAATATCCATCCGGGAGAGGAACAGTCAAAGGGAGATAAAGATTCAAAGAAACAACCATCCATCCAAGGGAATGAATTAGAGAAAATTTAACACTGCATATCTATCCAGAAAAGGGAGAAGAGATTCTACAACAAAGGGAGAGATAGAAGCAGAAGACAGAATTGCTACACCTATCCATTGAAGGGAATGAAGAAAGAAAACACTCCGCAAGAATCAAATCTAAGCTAGAATAGCTTACCAAGAGTTAGATATTTGAATTGGTTATAGAACGATAAGTTTGGTATGTTATGGCATATTTCATATTGTTTTGATAAGTATGTTGTCATCAATGCCAAAGGGAGAGATTGATGAAATATAACTGATTGAATGTTTGAAGATGATAAAGTTGATAATCATCAAGCTGTAGAAAGTAAATACAAGACATTAAATCAGTTAATGTATTGTATTTTCATTTATGTCAACTTGATCTAATCTGATTGGTCATATACATAGTGTCATAGGCTTCAAGAAAGCAAAGAGATAAAATTTATGTTATTGTTAAAAATAAAAATCTAGTGTACACCGAGTGACAGTAAACACCGACAGACAATACACATCGACAGATAGAGAACCCCAAGCAGTCACAGTGTATACCGAGCACCGCAACATCGAACATAATTGAAGTTGATGCCCAAGGACAATTGGATTCAATAACTGAGCAAAATAAGAGTTGATCACCGATCAGAACTGGAGTTAGAAAATGACAAAAAACTTTGCTGGCAGGAGCTATAATTTGAGTTAACTGATTGATTGTTTTATTCTCATCGACCAGTTGAACTAAGGATAAGAAAGAGATTTAAAGCTAGTTTTATTCACAGTCGTCGAGGAGAAATCTACGAACTAAAACTAAAGCAAAGCTTTAAATATTAAAGCAATGCATGGCAAGATTTGTGGATCAAGAAGTAATCTATGTCAAGAACAAGAAAGACAAGGATAGTAAATGGTGAAATCATGTCTATATAAAGAGACAATCAATTCATTATGAAAAAAATAGGAATGTTGAATATAATTTTGGTGAAGATAGAAGTCTTCATGCAGATCTGATCATATAGGCTGAGGAATAGATCCAAATAAATTCTACAGACACCGAGCAAAAGAAGCGAGAGCATTCACCGAGTACAAAGAAGAAAGAAGAGGAGAAAAGGAATTGAAAGGAACATTGATCAGAGAGGTATTAAGTACTTACAATAGATCTCAAAATCTGCAAGTCAAATTTTTATTATTGAACATATCATTTATTGTTTCAGTTTAACCATTGATTCATAAAATCTCTTAACCGAGTGGGATTTAACCATCCTTATTATATTGAGATACTCAAGAGTATAAAAAAAAATTCATGTTTACAACATAGTGAATGCTAGGTTAAATGATAAACTATTAGTTTTAAATCCACTAACAAGGTCACACTTAACAGTGTGTTTTTAACTTTTAACATGGTTGGCTCTTCACCGAGCTCACTTCAGACGAGTGAAAATTTTGGGTTACCGGCCCCAAGTGGTTTTTCCCTTAACGGTGTTTCCATGTTAAAATCCATGTGTCAAATGTGTATATGGCTCATTTCTTTGATGTTTTTTCTTTACACATTACTAAAGCAGGATTGGTTGGTAAACACTAAGTTTATTCACTACTATTCAGTAAAGGCTAAGAAAAGGATAAATAGTATATTCACCGAGCAGTATATATTTTCCAGAATTACATAAGGCATACATCTTTTAGGAATTAATATAACTAAAGGTATTATATTTCTGTTATAAGTTTTGGTTGGATTATTGGATTAATTTTTGAGGCCACTGATTCACCCCCCCCCCCTCTCAGTTATTCTAACATGACATTGCTGGAAACACAATATGAAATATACAATATAAAATGCCATAGAACAAATACCAAGCTTTTGTCCTACTACTACAACAATTATGTAGCTCTCCCTAGCTTGAATATATAAATTGTTTCAGTATTAAAAACTCACCATGCAAACTCTCCCTGTAGTTTTGACTTTTTAGCTCTCGAATCTCTCTATAGATTAGATATGTCTCCCCCTTTCTCTTTTCTCCCTTTCATGGATAGATATTTCATTGAAATCTCTCTCCCTTTGAAAACAATACCAAAAATAAATATGCAGCTCTTCAATAGCCAAATAAAATATCTCTGATTTTTGGTATAGTAGGTACCCTTCAATGTACGGATATGTCTGTGTCAGTCCAATTTAGCTTTGCATCAACATGATTGATATTTTGATTTCATGTAGGTTGATGCAACCTCCTAATTAGATTAGTTACTAATAGACAAGGGAAAAACCCCCAGTCTACCTCTCAAGTACTCAAAAGTATCCTTCGGTAAGGGTTTTGTGAATATGTCTGCAACTTGTTCTTTTAATTGTACATATTCTAGTATTACATGTTTGTCTTGTACTTGTTCCCTCAAGTAGTGATATTTTATAGATATGTGCTTTGTCTTTGCATGCATCACAAAATTCTTTGAAATATTTATAGCACTTGTATTATCACAGTAAATTATCACTGGGTCAGTGATCTCTTCATTCATTCATTTCAACAATTGTTTTATCCATGCTATGTTCGAACAATTTGCAGTAGCAACAACATACTTTGCCTCGGCAGTTGACTGAGATATGCATCCTTATTTCTTTCTTATCCAAATAACTAATCTTTCTCCAATAAAGAATGCTCCACCAGTAGTGCTCTTTCTATCATCTATGTTCCCAGCCCAATCAACATCAGTATAAACTTTCAATTTGAACTTTTCTTCTCTTTTATACCATAGTCCATAATCCTTAGTATTCTTCAAATATCTAAAAATTATTTTTACAGCACTCATATGTGATTCTCTGGGATTAGCAGAAAATCTTGCTACTATTCAAATTGCATGTGCTTTGTCAGGTCTTGTGTGTACAACATACATCAATTTACCAATCATAGATCTTAACAAATTTTTATTTACCTCAGGTGTCTTGTCTTCTTTTGTCAGTTTGTATTCTATCACCATAGGTGTTCTAACTAGTTTTGATTCTTCCATTCTGAATGTCTTTAGTACTTACTTGATGTATTTTGATTGAGTAACGTAGATACATGTAGTTTGTTGTAAAATTTACAATTGTAGGAAAAGTTTTATCTCACCAAACATCAACATTTCAAATTCTTTCCTCATTTCATCACCAAATGAAGTGCGTAAGTTATCTTTACCCCCAAATATAATATCATCAACAAATATTTCAGCAATAAGTATCTTATCATCATTTCCTCTTTTTAAATACAAATTGTTGTTGTCACTTGTTCTAATAAATCCAATGCTTATAAGATAAGAATTTAATCTTTCATACCATGCTCTCGGTGCTTGTTTCAATCCATATAAAGCTTTGTGTAACTTACATACCATGTTTGTCTGATCAAGATCAACAAATCCTTTAGGTTGTTCAATGCATACCTCTTCTTCCAATGTTCCATTCAAAAATGTAGACTTCACATCCATCTGATATACCTTGAATCCTTTATATGCAGCGTATACAAGTAGTATTCTTACTCCTTCAAGTCTAGCAACGGGTGCAAAAGTTTCTCCATAGTCAATTCCTTCTTCTTGTGCATACCCTTTGCAAACTAATCTTGCTTTATTTTTGGTTACATTCCCATCCTCATTTAGTTTGTTTCTGAAAATCCATTTAGTTCCAATGACATTTTTATCACTCGGTCTCGGTACTAATGTCCATGTCTAATTTTTTTGTATCTACTCAATTTCCTCATTCATAGCATTAATCCATTCTTCATTTTCTAATGAATCTCTAACATTCTTAGGCTCAAATTCACAAATTAAACAAGTGTTATCTCTCAACTTACTTCTTGTCAGCATGCCTTCTCTTTTATCTCCAATAATCAGATTCTATGGATGATGTCTTCTCACATATTTAGCAAGTATAGATTCATTTCTTTGTTATTCATTATCTTCTTCTGTAGGTTCATTGTCCTCTAGTTCATGATCTCCAGTTTTAGCATTTTCCTAATTCTTGGTCTCTGCTACCTATTTCCCAGTGACATTACCCTGTTGTATGGTAACATTACCCTATTGCACAATAACGCTAGGCATCTACATCGGTATAGTATCAGGTTCTTCCCAATAGACAAATCTATTGTAATCTTCTGATTCTTTCATGTTGTTCTCATCATTTTTCTCAGCAAATTCATTAACTTTCACATTTTCACTCTCAATGATTTTGTTAGATGTCTTGTTCAAACACTTGTAATATTTACTCTTAGTAGAATATCCAAGAAATATTCCTTTTTTACTTTTAAAATCAAATTTACCATTTTGATCATCTTTCAGAATATAACATCGACTACCAAATATTCTAAAATAGCTCACATTTGGTGTATAACCATACCATAGCTCATAAGGTGTTTTGTTTGAATATTTCTTTAGTTGTACTCAGTTCAGTGTGTAAACAACTGTGCTGACTACTTCTCTCTAGTATGTTTGTACAACATTAATTTCAATCATCAATGTTCTTGCACAATCAACAATTGATATGTTCCTTCTTTCAGCAATTTTGTTCTACTGTGGTGTCCTCAGTGCAGAAACCTATCTTTTGATTCCATACTCATTACAAAATTTAGTGAACACATCAGAAATCAAATCACCTCCTTTATCAGATCTCAAAAACTTCAGATCTCTACCAGTTTCTTTTTCCACTTTAGCTTTGTACCACTTCAACATCTTAAATGCTTCAATTTTTTCTTTTAGGAACATGACAGTCATGATCCTAGAGTAGTCATCAACAACTAAAATAAAATATATGTCCCCATAATAGCTCTATTTCCTCATTGGTCCACATAGGTCTGTATGAAATAACTCCAAAATATCATTAGATGAAAAATTCTTTCTCTTGAAACAAGATTTTGACATCTTTCCTATTTGACAATTTTTGCACATTACATGGTCTAGTTTAGATAAGCTCGGTAAGCCTCTAACTTTTATTTTATTACTAATCTTAACCATGTTGTCAAAATTTACATGACAAATTCTTTTATGCCATAACCATATATCTTCATTCTTTTCCAATAAGCAAGTAGTTTTAGCTATGTCAAGATAGAATAGGTTACCTTTAGATTGTTCACCAGTGTCGATCGACTTTCCAGTTCCATCATAGATTCTTGCTTTTCTATTCTCAAATACGACTCAGTGACCTATGTTATTCAACTATGAAACACTCAATAGATTGTAGTTACATACTTTTACCCAATAAGCATTTTCACATTTGATTTGATTGTTCAGTATAATAGTACCTTTTCCTTTTATTTGACATGGTGTATCATTTCCCATTCTTACAGATCCTCCATCATAATGTTCAAGAAATTCAAATTTTCCTATATCACTAGTCATGTGATGTGCACAGCCACTATCAATAACCCAAATATCATGCTTACTAACTTTAGAGATAAGTGTTGTTTCTACATACCTTTCATCTTCATCTGAATCATCCTTCAAAGCTACAAACATTGTCTCAATATCTTCATCACTGTCAGAACCACTTTCATTATCTTTATCTTCAACAATGTAACAAGCTTTCTTACCTTTATCTTTGTAATATTGATTATCTCTTCTGTCATACTGTTGTCTTCTTCTGTAGTCTCAATCATCCTTTTTGTCATTAGATCTATCATTTCTATCATCATTCTTTCTATTAGGGCATCTTGCAGCAAAATGGCCAATCTCTTTACAATTAAAACATATCAAAGGTAGTTTACCTTTATATCTTCCTTGATCTTTGTGCAATCTTCTATCCGTTAAAGCTTCAAGTTCATCAATTTCCTTGTCATCACTATCACCGTCATTGATATTTTTGTTTATGTGTTTGCTACTAGATTTACCAATTTTCATACTAGACATAAATGCGGATTCCATAGATGGTACAATAGTGTTGTCAAAGTTATTCAGCTCAAAAGAAATCAATCTTCCAACAAGAATATCAACATTAATGTTATTTATAGGTACAACTCTCATTTCATGTATTGTAAAGACTTTTATAGAATAAATAGGCAATAGAGTTCTAAGAATCTTACTCACAATTGTGTCTTCATCAATGCTTCCGCCAGATCCTTGTATAGCATTCACAACTTCCTTAAGTTAGCTACTGTAGTGTGTTATGTTCTCTCCTTCCTTCATTCTCATGTCATCAAGCTTTCCATAATGACTTTCAACTTTGGCTCTCAGTACATTTACATCTCCTCCATAAATTATTGTAAGTTGGTCCCACATCTTCTTGGCAGTTGTACATGTCTTGATGTCCTCAAATTCTGCATCGGTAAGTGAAGAAGCAATCTCCACCATAATAAGGTTATGTTCATGTTTCTCTTTTATCTGATTTACAGTAAAAGGTCTAGTAGATAGAATGAATTCATTGTCCAGATAATCTTCAATAATGTTTCCAATCCCTGATAGGTATAATCTCATTCTTCTTTTCCATGTCAGGAAGTTATCCTTGTTTAGCTTTGGTGCGTCTCTCTTATACATCTTGTGATCTTAGCTCAAGTCCTTCAAAAATTTCTTCTAAGCACTGTATGCTTTGATACCAATTGTTAGAATAATAGAGAGGGGGGTGAATCTGTTAGAACTAGTTTCCTCACAAATTATCCTACAGTCCCAAATTCCTCCAAATGTATATCAAAACCAATTCTATGATATAAATCAACTCGGTGAAAATGTATTCTGTAATCTCAAACTTTCATCAATAATGTTTACCGAGTATCAGTTAATTAATATTGTGATTACCAATCTAGGTCAATAAAGTAAAGTGTAAAGTAAAATAACAATCCACAACTTTCATGCCCATTGACACATAGATTTTTAACATGGAAACCTTGCTAAGGGAAAAACCACCTGGGATCGATAACCCAAAATATTTTCACTGTTCTGAAGTGAGCTCGGTGAAGAGACAACCCTTTTAAAGGTTACAATGCACACTGTTAAATGTGACTGTTATGTCCTGCATACCCATCCCTATATTTTGTGTGCAAAATGTTGGGTCCCCTCTTTTCACTTTGGCTCTTCCCTTGTCTTTTATTTTCTTTTGTTTCCTTCTCTGGGTTTTCCCCCCCATGAGGTTTGTTTTCTTTTTGTTGTTTTCTTTCATGTCTCTGGGACCCGGTCCCAGAGTTTGTTGTTCTTTCCAGAGCTGGATTCCAGACTTTGGGATTCTCGGTCGTGATGTCTTCTCCTTGCGAGAAGGTATGGTGACATGGAATCCCTGTGCCCAGAGTCCGGAGGTTAGGCTATTCCAGAGTTCATGGGGAAGAGAGGTAACTTTCTTTTACCCTGGGTATAAATAGAAATTACATGCCATTTTTACAGTTACCGCGATTAAAAATACTTGTGCACTCAGAGCGATCCTTAGGCGACTAAACAATGATTAAAAATATGATTACTCTGTGCTTAGTGGGTTGTTACCAGTTGCTTCGAGCTGCCTGTTCATGGTCATTTGAAGGTAGAACCTATTACAGGAAGTGCTCCTGGTGTGCTCTTTCCTTTCTCTTCTATGGATCTCAGGTAGGTCCTCTAGTTTTCCTGTTATTTTTGTGTTTTCTGGTTGTTTCCCTTTGCTCTTTGGTTTTTGTTTGTTCTATTGGTTTTCCTTTTAATGTTTTGTTTTTGGTTTTCTGCCTGTTGGTGGGTTGGCTCTGCGAGAGGGTTGTCCGCCCTCTGCGCAGCTGTAGATTAATGTCGATAATGTACATTGGCTTAGTCTGGTTCCTATATATATGTGAATAGTTATGTAAATTTGTAAAAAAACTTGTAAGCATTGTTTATTTTGTGTATATGTGTTTCAACCCTCGGCCCTCTATATTTTTGTGCATGTATATATCTTGTATATCCTTCTGAGCTCATGAGTTCCTCATGCTCTGTCATGCATTTTTGCCAATGAGACTGAGTTTTTCTAGATGGAGCCACCACGGTTCGAACTCGGCACCTCGCTGGTTCAAGCCAGGGTAGCTTTCTCTCTCCTTTGTCTCATCACCTTAATGGCAAGATTAATTTCCCATGAGCAGGCATTCAAACCACGTCCCATCTGGCATTTATTTTACCC
This sequence comes from Thuja plicata, assembly GCA_018584345.1. Classification (NCBI taxonomy): domain Eukaryota; kingdom Viridiplantae; phylum Streptophyta; class Pinopsida; order Cupressales; family Cupressaceae; genus Thuja; species Thuja plicata. The sequence goes on from MU227226.1 coordinate 621,775, forward strand.
CATGTCAGCTCACTTTTCATCATTAATGCCTTTATGTTGCCTGCCACCTGACCACGTGCCAACCCATGTCAGTCAAATATGGTTTCTTACTGGTCACATCGGTAAGGCAATGACTAGATTGTCTGGGCTCCGGGTCTCAAACAATTCCTTGTCCTATGTTTCCCCCCTTATCATTTGGTTCAATTTCCCCGAAGTCTTATTCACTTTTATTACAAGTATCTTGGGACTTTTGATGTATTCTAACACTTGTTGAACAAATGTAGGGTGGTGAAGATTTCCTCGGAGTTCTAATATTCTTTATATATGTCATGTTCTAATGATTCTCCGGTCTTGCAGGTTGCGGACAAATTGGTCGAAGATGTCTGAAGTGATCACCCCTCCTTCCAGCCCGGAGCTGCCTACCACTTCCACCCGAGAAGCCACTAAAACCAAGGCAGAGAGGTTGCTGGAAAAGCTACCCCTAACCTCCAAATATCCCAAGGATGGTTCTATTGTGGGGTCAAAAATAGAATCCAGAGTTCAGGAGATAACAGATGCAGGGCCCGGACCTTGGGCAGAAATGCAAGGCTTGATTCAAGCCATTTACAAACTAAGGGCCACTGGAGATAATCTGGCCACTCAGATCACTGCCTCTGGTATCATCAAGGTGACAAACTTTGCTTGTTTGGTACATTCACTGGAGTTAATACTCCAATTGGCATCATTGTACAATGCACCAAATCAGACCATCCTACTTCTGAATCCCCAACCACTATAGTACCCAACAATGATTGTCACCTTGGACATGGAAACTTTCACCTCAGGGCTGGGGATCCCACAATTCAATGGATCCATTATACGGAATCAAATCCAGACATTGCAGGAGTTTGAGGGTGCTGAGATTAAAACTGGGCAACATATCAATAGCCACTGGCTAAAAATCCCAAAGAGGGATTATAAGAGGATGAAGTTGGAAATTCCCCACAGGGAGTTCAAAGAACCCATCCAGGCGGGCATTTTATTTTTATGTAGGATCTTCGAATTGCCCCATGCCCGGGATTTGTTAGCATGGATGTACTACTTTGTGTACTGCATCACCACTCGCAGTCAAACTTTCATCTAGGCGGCCCTCATATCCAATCACGTAGACAAGCAGCTGAAGAGCATTGCCCAGAAGTCCAAATTTTATATGACATCATACATGCTATGGGCACTAGCACAACAAAGGCCAAATTTTCCAAGTTTGGGAATAGTTGGAGAGCTTGAAAATGGGCAGGGCCAAATGGCACCATGGGACCATTATCCCCAAGTGCAATGGGAACTCAGTTTCCCAAATTTCTACCGGGTAAATGATGCTTTCATTTACCACAACATTCTAACACTCACTCAATATTTCAGGTACCAACTATCACAGGCAGTGATGACTCTAGTCAGCAGCTACAACTGATATTTTCTTCATTTCCAACATCACACCTACATTCGGGTGACAGGCTTCAATGGGAAGCCCCATCTTCTGCCCCAGTATTGCGGGGACAGGATTATTCTTTTAGAATTCTGCCAGCAGATGATGGATCTGCATGCCTTCTTTACATTGAAGAAGGTCATCAACGTCTCATTCCCATTCTCATGCAGGAATTATACATGCAGGCTCGCTGCAGCTTGAGAGGCAGACAATGAATTAAATAACCTGGGGTTGGTAGAATTCCACCATGCATGAAAGAATTACAATCCTCTCAGCAAGATTGCCACAGCACTTCCTCAGGCATTCCCGTCCCATGAAGTAGATATTGAAGACTTTTGGGTGGATTGCCAAGACAGGTTTGATCTCTGGGCTCGACAACATTCACGAATAAGAAAAGGGCTCATGAAAGCACTTGACCTTCAGACAATCCCGGAGGGCTTTAAAGATGACGAGCTGCTCAAAAATCTAGCATATAGAGAACAAGGGTTGGACAAATTAGATCTTCCTCTGGTGGATTGGGCCACCCCTAAGGACCTAATAATTGAAGGGGTATGTCACCCCATTATAGAGGCAAGCCACCAGTATTTCTCCTGGGCATGCCCAAAGAGCGCCCAAAAGAAGCCAACAATCAAGCGGGCTACTCCCTCTTCAGTCGGTGCCGAACCTTCTTCATCTGCCATAACCGTTGAACCAAGTATAAGTAAAGGATAAGAGAAAGAGGGTGTCCTGATTCCCAAAGTGCCTCCACAAATCCCCACCCTTCTAATGGCATAGTTACATCAACAAATGGAGTCAGCAAAGCTGGCTAGCCAGCAAACAAGTATGCAGGTATCTTCCGGCCTCCTTGTAGCTCCAATGGAATTTTCTCGCCCGATGGGATCCTCATTGTTGGCAGCCATGATGAGCAGACAGACTTTCACAGAAGCAGAGTCTACTAGTATTCTGGACACCGAGGCTTTGTTGATAAGAAAGAAGAAGAAAAAGGTGACCCCTATGCCAAGCACAGTCGCTAGTCCTGGAATGCCAAATATGCCCCCAATGGATGTCAGTTCAGACTCTCCCGAACTAGAAGATATTTTAGACTCCTCGCCCCCACATGACAATTTTGATGACACTTTCTTGGTGGAGGAGCTCATGGAATTCCAACAGGGTATAGGTCATGCGGTGGAGGAGATCACAACCTAGAATAAGGGAGAGGTCCCAGTGGAAAAGGAAGTCCCGGGAGAGAAGGATACATCGGAGAAAGAGGCTTGAGAAGAAGTACAAAAAGGGCCTGAGCAGGAGAAGACACCAGTCTAGGGGACCAAAGACACACCAAGGCAACACATGGATGAGCAACCGATGGTTGAGGAACCCAGAACCACGGGATTAACTGTACCGTTGATCATGATGCTCCAAACACCTTTGGTTACTCTGAGTGATCAAGTGCCCCGAAGCACATTTGGTGAGGTAGTAACGGTGGCTGCCTTGTCAAATTTTGGCCAGAGACCTCACCCACCTCTAGAGGATATTCCGATGGAGGAGAACGCTCCAACAGATGAGGCCAATAAGTCCCAAGAACAATGGTAGTAGATTGATCAAGAGGTCCCGAGCAATGAAAATGTAGAATCAACTGACGCCAGGAGGGACGAAGAGGTCACTAAAAATATAGATGATATTGAGACTGGAGAAAAGGTTCTGAATAATGCAGCAGAAGATGCCAGTATGGAAGAACACGTTGAAGGTTCTGGAGAACAGGAAAAGGAAAAAGAACAAGAACAAGAAAAGGAACCAGAACGAGAGGTGGAGAAAGAGCCCGAAGACAATGTCCACTCTAGGAATGTGCTGCCGGATTCTGAAAGGAACCCTAAGGAATAGGTCTTAACAATAAAGCCATCCTAGCCACCCCAATGGCTAGTCAAATCAAAGAAAAGGAAGACCCCGACGATAACCTTAGGTGCTACACTCTCATTGGTTGAGATGATGGCCAGGAATGCAGAGGCTAAAAATCTCAAGAAAGCACGGATCATCCATACTCTCTGGACTGGTCTGGCAGGTAGCACAGTTGCGACCATTGCAACACCCCCACCAGATGTAGAGGCAACAGCCGTAAGGTCTAAGGATTACAACATAACGGAAGTAGCATTAGGGAGAAGAGATAAACATGGTGAGCTGGATCTACTAAAAGAAGCCACTAAGGTAATAGAGGCTACATACGTCAAGCAAGGCTAGAAGCTGAAGGAGGAAAGAGAAACAAATGCCAATATCCTCGTGAATCTGGTAGAACTTTCACAGCCTCTGTCTGAGGTCCACCCTGGAACCCCTTCCTCTAGATTTCCGCTTGCGTAGGGTGATGTGGATTCTCTACGAGTCATGAAAAAGATAGCACAAGCTATAGATAGGTGGGCCACCGAGCAGGTGATCACCATGAGACAATTTCTAGCGGAATCCCTCTGAGACCTTTATCGAGTTGATTCTCTTCTTAGCCAGGCAAAGGGATACGCTATCATATGGGAGCAAGATTTAGCGAAGCATGAAAAATGGAAGGTCGGGCTAGAAGAAATCCGCAACATAGGAGAAGAAGTCACTACAGAGGCGGGAATTTTGGGAGATGAATCATATGATTCCCTCTAGGCCAAGTACTCCAGACTTGTCCTCAGAAGTGAGGTATGCAAGGAACTAGTTAAGGCCTTAAAAGAGAAAGTAACAGCGGCCCAATACCCCTTGGGTTTATTTCAAGCATTCATGGCTGGAGTATCGCAAGTCAATCCCTTCACCATTGGAACATGTACCCCGGAGGACTATGTCCTCAGCAAGTTTGATGAGTGGATGGAATCCCTGTATCCGCCTGCTGAAGATTTTGACCAGGGCAGGTTATCTAGATTGTCAAAGATGATGATCCGATCACATGATGCCATCAAGATGGTGGATGAATTCCAGAGCGGGGCCAAGGATGTTCATGAAGCATTGGAGGCTGCCTGTAATTGATGAGACACTTCAAAGATGTAGATGAAGAAATCATAGGCCAAGTGTTGGAATCTTGGGAAAAATCATAAGGAGCAATAAAGTTCTTCGGAGCCCGGAGAATCTCATCAGGAGATGTATTTTTGTATTCATTCATTCTTTCAGAACGTAAGTTCCTGGATCCCAAAATTTTGAATCCTATATTTTTGTATTCTTTAAGTGACCCGTGTCCTACTTCCCAAGGCCGACTGGTCACTTTAAAGGCAGTTAATAAAGGTTTTCAGAAGGTAGGTAACTGCAACAAGGCACGTCGGCTCAACAAGAGGTTTTTGAAATATGGTCTTTACAAGGTGTCGCTTCAACGTTACACCTGGCGCATCAGAGACAGGGCGCCACTTTCCCATTTATGAGGCATGTAGCCTCGATCCTCGGGGGATCAAATTTCATCTTTCTCCTCTTGGCTCTCTTCTCGAGGTTGATTCTTCCACTCCTCTTTTCTTGTCTTATTCTTCTAACATGTCAGACCTTCTCCATCTCAAGGTCTTTTGTAACGTGGTGCAGGTAGTACCGGCCACCGAAAATATTATTATGTTGTAAAGTGTAAAATAAGTTAGGTTAAGTTTTAGGTCAAATGATGTGTATAAATAGTAATTCCAACCTCATTCCAGGTGTTGGAAAAATTGATGATTTTGCAGTCCATAGCTAATAGCAATTTGGTTTTCTCAGTCCTTAGTTGCAGAGCTCAGTGCTCCATAGTTTCTAAGCTTTCAATAGTTAAATGCTCCCTTGGAGCCACCATTGTACCATGCACCAGTGCTTGCTGGAAGACATGTTAATGCAGAAGGAAGAGTTATATCAATGAACTTGTTGGCATTCTAATCTCTGGTTAACGGTATTTTATGCTTTGTGTTCTTTATGTCCTTTTCTCTGATTCTTTAAGTAGATTAACGAACTCCTTTTCCTCCGCTATTGATCAAATATGAGCTGATGGTTCTATATTTCTTTACTATATAGTGTAGCGTGTTAGAGTATTGTTGATGTTTTGAATATTTAAGTATAACTATAGGTAGATGAAATACTTCTAACTCTGCAATATCTTTTGAAGTTTATTGGTTAAGTAAATGTACGCTTGCAGGAAACCCTGATGACTTGAATCCCCGAAGAAGATGAGTTAAGATAAGTAGCTATCCCCCTCAAAAAAAATAGTCACATTTTCCAACTGAGCCCCGTACTGTCGAGACCCAACTCTCACATGCTTGGAGGCCCGGGGAATCTCATTTCCCCAGACAACCTTTACAGGCGAAGTTGGCTGGTACCCCGGTACCCGGTGACAACTTACCTCTGTTGGCAGACCCAGTCACAAATTCCCATCAATAGTGACCTAGTTAGAGGATTCAACACTAAGAATTCTCTCTTGACCATGCATTCACTATGGGGTTGGATTTCTTCTTTCTCCTCCTGGCTCTCTTCTCGAGGCTGATTCTTCCACTCCTCTTTTCTTGTCTTATTCTTCTAACATGTCAGACCTTCTCCATCTTGAGGTCTTTTGTAACGTGGTGCAGGTAGTACCAGCCACCAAAAATAGTATTACATTATAGCAAAGTGTAAAATAAGTTAGGTTAAGTTTTAGGTCAAATGATGTGTATAAATAATAACTCCGGCCTCATTCCAGGGGTGGGAAAAATTGATAATTTTGCAGTCCATAGCTAATAGCAATTTGGTTTTCTCAGTCCTTAGTTGCAGAGCTCAATGCTCCATAGTTTCTAAGCTTTCAGTAGTTAAATGCTCCCTTGGAGCTACCATTGTACCTCGCACTAGTGCTTACTGGAAGACATGTTAATGCAGAAGGAAGAGTTCTATCAATGAAGTTGTTGGCATTCTAATCGCTGGTTAATGGTATTTTATGCTTTGTGTTCTTTATGTCCTTTGATTTGATGCTTTAAGTAGATTAACCACCTCCTTTTCCTTCGCTATTGATCAAATATGAGCTGATGGTTATGTATTTCTTCAGTATTTAGTGTAGCGTGTTAGAGCATTGTTGATGTTTTGAATGTTTAAGTATAACTATAGGTAGATGAAATACTTCTAACTCTGCATTATATTTTGAATTTTATTGGTTAAGTAAATGTATGCTTGCAGGAAACCCCACTCACTTGAATCCCCAGAGAAGATGAGTTAAGATAACCAACTATCCCCCTGAAACAAAAGTCACATTTCCCAACTGAGCCCCGCATTGTCGAGACCTGACTCTCACGAGCTTGGAGGCCTGGGGAATCTTATTTCCCTAGACAACCTTTACAAGCGAAGTTGGTCAGTACCCCAGTACCCGGTGACAACTTACCTATGTTGGCAGACCCGATCACAAAGTCCCGTCAATAGAAACTGGCGCTAGAAGGAGGGAATGAACTCGTCCCCCTCTAAGGATTCAAATTTTACACAGCCTGAGGGTTCCCCAAGCCATAATTTTAGGATTTAAGCCTTCTGTTAGAAAGATTCAAAAGAATCCTTAGATCACTTCCCAATCCCGGATGGTTTGTTGAACTCGAGCCTCCCGCTTGAAAGAAAAAAACCCCAAAAGCCAAGTCAGCCACCATTGTCTTGGGATCTAGCATACCACAAAATACCCAACTCCCCCAAATGACCCCAAGAATTAGCGCTCAACCTAGTCAAATTCCAACTCCCCAATGGCTGCATATTTTAGAAATACCGGGTCCCCAATGGGAAATTTTTTGGGTGTAGCCAACGATTTACCTTCGCACCCAGAAAACATTTGTCCTCGATATGAACACTTTGGATCACGGACCGCAGAAGAGCATCTACAGGAATACAAAGATGCCATGAACCGACACTAGATCCAACACCAAGATTTTCTGACCCAGATGTTCCCTCTGTCCCTGGGACAAAATGAACTAAACTGGTACCTTAACCTTCCTGCCAACTCCATTAACAGTTGGTAGGATATGGAGGATGCCTTCCTGGCTACCTTCTATGTACATGTGGACCCAACATGGTCTCATAGCCAGTTCATTTCTATTAGGAAGGAATCAAATGAGCCCCTTGCAACATTCAACCACAGGTTCTAACGTGCCTTGAAATGGTACACGGGTCCCTTCATCCCATCCGCAGATGTAACTATCCAGATCTATCTCAATGCAATGGACCCCTTCATTGCCACTCTCCTCTGGAAAACTACCGCCCCTGGTAACCAGGATACTTTGGCGAAGGTTTACAACCTAGCCTTAGAGCTATCTCGTTGCCTTAACAAATCCCTAGGCAGGATTGGGCAGAGAATTCCATTTAGCATGATACCTGATGGAACTTCTTACATTAGGGGATATAACCCCAAACAGGAAATGGGTGCCCCCGCGATGGCCATGAATCCCCCACCACCGCTGATAGACCAACAGGCCCAGTACGTGTATCCATCTCAGACCGAGATAACACTGGGTCTGGAATATTTCCCCTAGAACCAACCACAACAAATGCAACAACCACAAACACAATCACCTAGAGTGCCTTTCTTCCAGTCGTCCATGGCTAGGGACTACCGCCCTCGACTCCGGTGAATGTTGTCACTTTCCCAGGGAACCAACAAAAACAACCGTCACATTGTGATGCGAACACTCAGTTGACCGCTGAGGTTGAATCCCTCCAGTGAATGTTTTCCACACTGACTGTGGACATGGGTCAACTGAAGGCTAGGTCCTATGTACCCCAGAATTTCAATTCCCAGAAAGGGAATATTTTCTTTGGCCAACGAAACAACAACACCAGAGGAAGAAACTACAACAATGAACGTTGGCCCAACCAACAGTAATAGAATAATAGCACTAATGCCAGAGGCCCTCTCTAAACCAAAACTCCAACTAGAGTGGTGTTGGACTATCCCATTTCACGCCAGTCACAGATTTCGAGCCCATGACCAACTAGTGTAGATTGTATGACACAGGCTCTCACAATGAGGTAAATTGTGCCACATTGGAGAAAGTTATGATGATTTCCCAGCTGGACAGACAATAAGCATCTGATCCTACTCCCCCAGAACCTCCTATACAAGAGCCCACTCACAGTGCCTTCACCTGTGAGACTGTCTTCTTTGGAATAGATAAAGGAGACAAAGAAGAACCCAAACTACAGGGGTTCTTTGATGAATCTATTTTGGCCTTTGAGGCCAATGCTTTCACCAACCTCGCAACTCCCTATAACACTCAGAGTCAAACTAGTAAAGGATCGGTTTACACGCCAACACCTCCCAAGGACACTCCACCCCAGGACAACATGACCGATTGGTCTGCCCCTCCAAAAGGCCCTGGCTCTAACCAAGCTAAGGACCCGGCCGAGGGAAGCCACCAGTTCTCGGGAGGAAGGTTTGACATCACAAAAGAGTTAGAATAAACCACCACCTCCATGACCTTGATGGAGGTTTTTCTGAACTGTCCTGAGTAGAAGAAGTCCCTTCTGAAGCTCTTGGGAAACTTGGAAGTCGTCAGTCGCCCACCCAAGACTGTCTCTTTTGAGGATGCCAACATGAAAGTCTTGTGGGGAAACACTGAAGATCCTCCCTTCCTGCTAGGCTTGAACATATAAGGAAATAATATACATAACTGCCTAGTAGATTCTGGGGCTTCGGAAAACATCATACCTTTATCTATATGCCAGAAGCTCAAATTCTGACCCACCTCATCTAACGATGTAGTAATCCAACTGGATAAGACTGCTGTAAAAATGGTGGGTGAACTGAAGAATGTTCGAATTCAACTCATCCAGGACCCCAAGATAGCTAGCACAATTGACATCCAAGGGGTGGACATTCTAGAGACTTATGGGATGTTGCTAAGTTGAAATTGGTCCAAATCCCTAAACGGGTACTTCTCGACTGACTTCTCCCACTTATGGCTCCCCTGGGAAGGAGTATCTAACAAGATCCAGGTTGAAAGTGAGCCCTAGATGAGACAGGACCTCACCGAAGTCGGGAGGGTGAATGAGGTCCTATTCTTTGAGACTTCCCCTAGGGTGTACCAACCTCTTGAAATCTTAACAGTTGATTTCACCTCGGGGGAAGACCCCTTAGTTCTGCAGTGAAAATAGGACCTGGAAGAAAATTGAGGGTTGAGGTTAACTCTCAGAGTGCCGCAGCAACTCCAGCCACAATCTTGTCTGACACTTGGTGCCGGGTATATTACCAGAAACATTCAGAGCTAGAGTGTGAACCTTGCTTGGCCACTGCTACCCGACACATCGATGCCCTCTGGAAGGAAGAACCCACACCTAATTCCCCGGGACCTAGTGCTCCTAATGAGAGAAACTTTTCGGCACCGCATGCCCAGGGATCTCAATCACAAATTCCTCCAGAGAAAAACCTCACCCACGTGCAATTAGTGCCAGAGGAAACTTCTCCCAACCCTCCCAAGAATAATCCAAAACCCACTTCGTCTTCCCAGCCCTAGACAACAAACAATGACTTGTGGACCCTTAAGTTTGATGGATCCTAATCCAAATAGGGCTGTGGGGCCGGAGTGGAATTAATCAACCCACGGGGAAAATCTTTCCTTGCATCCTATAGGCTACATTTCAACTACAAAAATAATGTCACGGAGTACAAGGCTTTGTCCTAGGACTCCTATTTTCACTGAGGAAATGAATCACTCACCTCCGGGCCCTGGGTGATTCAGAGTTGATTGTTAAACAAGTCCGGAGTCAATATACCTATCACGATAAGAGGTTGGATGCATACCAAAACTAGGCATGGAGCCTTATTAAGGATTTTTATGCTTTCTGCATTGATCTTATTCCCCAGAGATGAAACTATGTCCCGAATGCCCTTGTTGTTTCTGCCAGCACACTTGAGCCCATGGTTGGTTCGCGACTCCAAAGATTTTCTGTTGAGATGATCCTCATCTCGTCCATTCTAGATAATGTCACCCATTTTCAGGTCTTTGAGGACGATCAACATATCCTAGCCTTCATGGCCAATGTTGGTGTCTTTGAGGACCAAATAGTGGAAGAAAGAGATCATGATGATACTGGGTAGGGTAATGAAGATGATGGGATCATGAACCTACCTACCAATACCATTTCGAAGGGGATGGTTGCACTTGAACAAATCTTTGACTTGGACCCTCAGGGCTAGGAAAAGATATCATCCTCCTCTGAGGGAGAAAAATTTGAGATAGTGAGCATCGGCCAGCCCGGTGAAGAGAAAATTATACACATTGGCACCTCCTACTTTCTTGAGGAGAAGGAGAAGATTCTCATGGTTCTCCAAGAATACATTGATGTGATCACATGGGGGTATGAGGATCTAAAGACATATGATACATCCATTATGACTCATACTATCCCACTCAAACCTGATGCCAAGCCTTTTCGGCAAAACCAACAACTGGTTAACCCACTGACCGAGCCTCTAATTTATTAGGAGGTCCAAAAACTATTGTCAGCCCAGATAATCTTTCCAATCTGGCACACTACATAGGTTGCCAACCTCATCCCTGTGAGGAAGAAAAGTGGCAAAATTTGCCTTTGCATGGATTTCCAAAATTTGAACAAAGCCTCCAAGAAAGACAATCACCCTCTCCCCTCGTTGGATGAGGTAATACAAATCATGAACGGATCACAAATTGATGCCTTTCTTGGATGGGTACTCCGGGTACAACCAAGTCATGGTTAAATTTGAAGATAGAGACAAAATGACATTTACCACCAAGTGGGGAACATTTGCATACTGGGGAATGTCCTTTGGCTTGATTAACGCAGGGGAAAAATTTCAAAATGCCATGGATATCACATTCAAGGGCCTTGTGAACCAGTGTATAATCATCTACATGGATGATTTGACCGTCTTTTCCTGGGATAGGCGTGATCATTCCTCCCAACTCGCCCAGATTTGTGAGAGATGTCGCCGGTATGGAATATCCCTCAACCCTAAAAAATGCATATTTAGGGTCACTAAAGGGAAATTTCTCAAGCATGTTCTCTTCGAGAAGGGTATATTCATCGACCCTCAGAGAGTTGAAGCGCTGCTAAACCTACAAATGCCTGGAAGTAAGAAAGAAATGAGATCTTTCTTTGGAAAGATAAAATTTGTCTGGTGGCTCATCACTGGATTCACTGAGATCGTAAAACCACTCAATGAAATGATGAAAAAAGATACCAAAATTGAGTGGAGTCCTGAAGCAAAGTGGGCATTCACCCAGATTAAATAGATGATAATGGAGGCACCAGTTCTGGCTAGTCTGGACTATTCCTCCCTTTTTATATTTATTCCTTTGCTTCACGACATTCTGTCGCAGCAGTATTAACCCAAAAGGTTGAAGGGGAAGAACGGCCAATAGCTTTCATGAGCTCCCCCTTCAAGAATGCCGAAGTTTGGTATTCATCCTTGGAAAAGAAAGCCTTTGCTCTTGTCCGCACTGTGAAGAAATTATGGCATTATATCCTCTAAAGCAAGGTACATGCTATCATCCCAGACCAGGCGGTGAAATCTCTGTTGATGTAGAGTGATTTAGGTGAGAGATGGGGGAAATGGATGGCCATCCTCCAGGAATACGATTTAGAAATGAAACCCATGAAAATAGTCCAAGGCCAGGGAATATGTAGAGCGATGGCAGGAGAGACTCCCCACATTGAATGTCAAACATATAAGGTGGAGTCCATCACTCAGGATCCATGGTACATAGACTTGGTGTACTTTTTGTTGAATAACAAATGCCCAGAGGGATTGCCTCCAAAAAAATTTCACGCCCTGTGATTGAAAAGCGCACACTTCATGATAAAAAATGCCACACTTTTTCATAGGAACTATGAAGGAGTGTACCTCCGGTGCATTGACAGGGTTCAAGCTGCAAAAATAATTGAAGAATTTCACGGGTAGTTTGGAGCTGGAAATGGCTCAACTGACGCCACTGCCCATCAGATCCTCCGGGCTGGATATTATTGGCCCTATATCTTCAGAGATGTCTATACTCACGTTTGGAAGTGCCATACTTGCCAAACTACGGCACATCATGAGCGTAATCTAGCCATGCCTTTAGAGATAGTTTTCAAATCCAAACCTTTCACCCAATGGGCATTTGAATTTATCGGGGAAATCAACCCCAACTCATCTTCCAACCACCAGTACATTCTAACCGCTACTGATTACTAGACCTGGTGGCCGAAGCAATACCTTGCAAAAATAATACGGCGGACATAGTTATAAAATTCCTAGAAGAAAACATCGTCACAAGATTTGGAATGCCCTTCGCTATAGTGTGTGACAATGGTCTGGCATTTTCTTTGGCACAATTACTTGAATGGACCTATGACAGGAAGATCACTCTGAAGTTTTCTAGCAACTACTACCCCCAGGGGAATGGTGTGGTTGAATCAACCAAAAAAAAATTTCTTGAAGTGATCAAACACCTGTTAGAACAGAATCCCCGGGACTGGCACAAAAAGTTGAGATTCACCCTCTGGGTGGATCATATTCACATTAAGGCCACCCTAGGGACATCCCCATTCCATATGGTTTACGGCCAGAACCTAGTGTTCCCCATTAACTTAGAAATCTCAGTTTTATAGTTCATGCAGGAATTCGGCAATCGGGACAATATTGTGGAGGTTTGGATCCTAAATCTGGTGCAGATGGAAGAACAAAGAGACGTGGCCCTTGAAAATTTTGTGTGTCACCAAGTACTAGTGAAACAATGGTTTGACCAGAGAGCCTAGTATAAGGCCTTTCAGATTTCAGACTTGGTCCTCTTGTGGGCTAAGGCCCGGGAAAAGAAAGGAAAGCACACCAAATTCCAACGGCTCTGGCTCAGACCATATTTGATCTCAGAGATCTGCGGGGCAAATACCCATGGCCTCAATACCATGATCAAGGAAGCTGTTCCATTGCCCGTTAATGGACAGTTTCTCAATTATTATTTTGAATGAGGCATGTTTGTCTGGAGTTGTATTATATGTAAATTTTCTTTCTTGTAAATATTTCTTTCTCAGTGCTCCGTTTGGAGTGCCTCATCTTGTAATTAGTTGTTGGCTGTCCTCCGGGACCGCTCCTTTTCTTTTTTTTTTGTTCTTTGATTTTTTTGTTTTCCTTCCGGGTTCCTAGTGTTTTTCTCCCCCTTTTGTAGGCTAGGATGCTTTGCATAACATCTAGTCCATGGATGATATCTTTTGCATTATGGTGAACTTGGAATCTATTGTTAGCATGGTGGAATTGGTCCGGTCTCTGGAGTTATTTTGTAAGTTTGGTAACAAGCTGTGAGCAATCTTCATCAAATTTATCCCCAGAAGTCTGGCAATCAGTTAACTCAAAGTCTAAAGGAACAAGTAATCAGACACACTGAGAGTAGATCGGTCACACTAGTTTGTTGGCCCAAGTCTGAACTTTTAAAATTCTTCTGGGTCCAGATTTTTCTTCCCTATTTAGCAAATTAAGGTGGATGGAAGGGTGAAAGAAGTACCGTTGTTAAATTTAGCTAAGCTTAAGCCTAATGGTGAAAGAACTACCACCTTCCCATCTAGAAAAGAATAAAATATAAAGGAAAGAAAATATGGGATGTAGAGACTCCAGTATCCGGGGGAAATGAGCAAATTTGATGACTTTGGATTGATATATCTAGTGCCTCTTCTCTGATTCTCCTGGAGGTCATCGGCTTGATTTTCCTTTAAAGCACACACTCGACAACTGATGAAAGACCAAGGATTGAATCATGTATGAGCCAGATTGTCTCAAACGCTTCGCGCCTTGCAAACAGGATGCTCCGAGTAATGATTGGTTCTAGTTTTGCTAACCAGAGATTCTGTGGTTCTCAAAAGTGCTAAGGCATCCGTCCCAGATAGTCACCATTTGTTATTTTCTGCATACACGTCCCTACATTTTGTGTGCAAAATGCTGGGTCCCCTCTTTTCACTTTGGCTCTTGCCTTGTCTTTTGTTTTCTTTTGTTTCCTTTTTCGAGTTTACCCCCCTGTGAGGTTTGTTTTCATTTTGCTATTTTCTTTCGTGTCTCCAGGACCCGGTCCCTCAGTTTGTTGTTCTTTCCAGAGCTATACTTTGGACTCTGGGATTCTCCGTCGTGATGTCTTCTCCTTGTGAGAAGGTATGGTAACATGGAATCCCCGGGCCCAGAGTCCATAGGTTTGCCTGCTCCTGAGTTCGTAGGGAAGAGAGGTAACTTACTTTTACCTTGGGTATAAATAGAAATTACATGCCACTTTTACAGTTACCATAATTAAAAATACTTTTGCACTCACAGCGATCCTTAGGCGACTAAATGATGATTAAAACTGTGATTACTCTGTGCTTAGTGGGTTGTTACCAGTTGCTTCGAGGTGCATGTTAGTGGTCATTTGAAGGTAGAACCTGTTATGGGAAGTGCTCCTGGTGTGCTCTTTCCCTACTCTTCTTCGGATCTTAGGTAGGTCCTCTGGTTTTCCTATTGTTTCTGTGTTTTCTAGTTGTTTCCCTTCGCTCTTTGCTTTTCATTTATTTTGTTGGTTTTCCTTTTTGTGTTTTTTTTTTGGTTTGTCGCCCGTTGGTGGGTTGGCTCTATGAGAGGGTTGTCCACCCTCTGCACAGCTGTAGATTAATGTCGATAATGTACATTTTCTTAGTCTGGTTCCTGTATATATGTGAATAGTTATGTAAATTTGTAAAAAAACTTGTAAGCATTATATATTTTGTGTATATGTGTTTTGGCCCTCGGCCCTCTATATTTATGTGCATGTATATATCTTGTATATCCTTCCAAGCTTGCGAGTTCCTCGCGCTCTATCATGAATTTTTTCCAATGAGACAGACTTTGTCGAGAGAGAGTCACCATGGTTCAAACTCGGCACCTCTCTAGTTCGAGCCAGGGTGGCTTTCTCTCTCCTCTGTCTCATCACCTTAATGGCGTGATTAATTTCTCACAAGAGGGCATTCAAACCGCGTCCCATCTGGCATTTATTTTACCCTGTGTCAACCCACTTGTTGCCATTAATGCCTTTATGTCCCCTGCCACCTGACCACGTGCCAACCCACATTAGTCAAATACAGTTTCTTACTAGTCACGTCAGCAAGGCAATGACTAGATTTCCTAGGCTACGGGTCTCAAACAATTCCTTGTCCTGTGTTTCCCCCCTTGTCATTTGGTTCAATTTCCCAGGAGTCTTATTCACATTTATTACAAGTATCTCAGGACTTTTGATGTATGCTAACACTTGTTGAACAAATTTTGGGTGGTGACGATTTCCCCGAAGTTCTAATATTCTTTATATATGTCATGTTCTAATGGTTCTCTGGTCTTGCAGGTTACGAACAAATTGATCAAAGATGTCTGAAGTGATCACCTCTCCTTCCAGCCCGGAGATGCCTACCACTTCCACCCGAGCGGCCACCAAAACCAAGGCTGAGAGGTTGCTGTCAAAGCTGCCCCTGACCTCCAAATATCCCAAGGACGATGCCATTGTGGGGTAAAAAATAGAATCTAGAGTTCAAGAGATAACAGACGCAAGGCCCAGACCTTGGGCAGAAATGCAAGACTTGATTCAAGCCATTTACAAACTAAGGACCACTGGAGATAATCTAGCGACTCAGATTGCCGCCTTCGATATCATCAAGGCGGAAAACTTTCCTTGTTTGGTGCAATCACCAAAGTTAATACTCATATTGGCATCATTGTACAATGCACCAACTCAGACCGTCCTACTTTCGGATCCCCGGACACTACAGTACCCAGCAACAATTGTCACCTTGGACATGGAAACTTTGGCCTCAAGGCTAGGGAACCCACAATTCAATGGATTCATTGTCCAAAATTGACTCCAGACATTGCAGGAGTTCGAGGGCATTGAGGTTATTTTCCGGCAACATATCAATAGCCACTGGCTAAAAATCCCAAAGAGGGATTATAAGAGGATGAAGTTGGAAATTCCTCGCAGGGAGTTCAAAGAGCCCATCTAGGCAGGTATTGTATTTTTATGTAGGATCTTCAGATTGCCCCATGCCCAGGATTTCTCAGCATAGATGTACTACTTTCTGTACTGCATCACCATTCATAGTCAGACTTTCAACTGGGTGGTCCTCATATCCAATCACGTAGACAAGAAGCTGAAGAGCATTGCCTAGAACTCCAAATTTTATATGACATCATACGTTTTATGGGCACTATCACAACAAAGGTCAACTTCTCCAAGTTTGGGAATAGTTGGAGAGCTTGGAAACGGGCTAGGCCAAATGGCACCATGGGACCATTATCCCCAAGTGCAATGGGAACTCAGTTTCCCAAATTTCTTCTGGGTAAACAATGCTTTCATTTACCACAACATTCTAACACTCACTCAAGATTATGGGTACTGACTATCATAGGTGGCGATGACTCTGGTTAGCAGCTATGGCAGATATTTTATTCAGTTCCAACATCACACCTACATTCGGGTCATAGGCTTCAACGGGAAGCCCCATCTTCTACCCCAGTATTTTGGGGACATGATTATTCTTTTAGAATTCTATCAGCAGATGATGGATCTGCACACCTTCTTTACATTGAAGAAGGTCATCAACATCTCATTCTCATTCTCATATAGGAATTATATATGTAGCCTCATCGTAGCCCAGGAGGCAGACAATGAATTAAAGAACCTGGGGCTGGTGGAATGCCACCACACCTGGAAGAATTACGATCCTCTAGGCAAGATTGCCACAGCACTTCCCCAGGCATCCTCCTCCCATGAAGTAGATATTGAAGACTTTTGGGTGGAATGCCAAGACAGTTTTGATCTTCGGGTCCGACAGCATTCACGGATGAGCAAAGGGCTCATGAAAGAACTTGACCTTCAGACATTCCCGAAGGGCTTTGAAGATGACGGGCCATTGGAAAATCTAGCATATAAAGAACAAGGGTTGGACAAATTAGATCTTCCTCCGGTGGATTGGGCCACCCTTGAGGACCTAACAATTGAAGGGGTATGTCACCCCATTATAGAGGCAAGCCACTAGTATTTCGCCTAGGCATGCCCAAAGAGAACCTAAAAGAAGCCAATGATTAAGCAGGCTACTCCCTCTTCAGCCGGTGTCAGACCTTCTTCATCTTTTGTAGCAGCTAAACCAAGTACAAGTAAAAGAAAAGAGAAAGAGGGTGTCTCGATTCCCAAAGTGCCTCCACAAATCCCCACCCTTCTAATGGCACAGTTACATCAAAAAATGGAGTCAGCAAAGCTGGCCAGCTAGCAAATAAGTATGCAGGTATCTTCTGGCCTCCTTGTAGCTCCAATGGCATCTGCTCACCCAGCGGGATCCCCATCGTTGGCAGCCATGATCAGCAGATAGACTTTCATGGAAGCGGAGTCTACTAGTATTCTGGACATCGGGGCTTCACTGATAAGAAAGAAGAAGAAAAAGGTGACCCCTACGCCAAGCGCAGTTTCTAGTCCCAGAATGCCAGATGTGCCCCTGATGGATGTCAATTCGGACTCTCCCAAACTAGAAGATGTTTTAGACTCCTCGCCCCCGCATGATGATTTTGATGACACTTTCTCGGTGGAGGAGCTCATGGAAATCCAACAGGGTATAGGTCATGCGGTGGAGGAGATCGCAGCCCAGGATAGGGGAGAGGCCCCCATAGAAAATGAATTCTCAGGTGAGAAGGATACATCTGATAAAGAGGCTCGAGAAGAAGTATGAACAGGGCCTGAGCAGGAGAAGATACCGATCCAGGGGACCAAAAACACACCAAGGCAACATATGGATGAGCAACTGATGGTTGAGGAACCCGGACCCACGGGATCAACCGTACCCTTGATCATCATACTCCAAATGCCTTTGGTTACTCTGAGTGATCAAGTGCCCCAGAACACATTTGGTGAGGTAGTAATAGTGACCGCCTTGTTAAATTTCTGCCGAAGACCTTACCCACCTCCAGAGGATGTTTCAGTGGAGGAGAATGCTCCAACAGATGAGGCCAATAAGGCCCAAGAACAACGAAAGCAGTTGATCAAGAGGTCTCAGGAAATGAAAATGTAGAATCAGCTGACGCCGGGAGGGATGAAGAGGTCCCTGAAAATATAGATGATATTGAGACTGGAGAAAAGGTTCTGGATAATGCAGCAGAAGATGCCAATATGGCAGAAAATGTTGAAGGTTCCGGAGAACAAGAAAAGGAAAAATAACAAGAACAAGAAAAGAAACCAAAATGAGAGGTGGAGAAAGAGCCTAAAGACAATGTCCACTCCGAGAACATGCCGCCAAATTCTGAAAGGAACCCCAAGGAACAAGTCTTAATGGTGAATTCACCCCAGCTACCCCAATGGATGGTCAAATCAAAGAAAAGGAAAACCCCGGTGACAACCTCAGGTGCTACACTCTCATTGGCCGAGATGATGGCCAGGAATGCAGAGGCTAAAAATCCCAAGAAAGCACAGATCGTCCATACTCTCCGGACTACTCCAACAGGTAGCATAGTTGCAACCATTGCAACACCCCCACCAGATGTAGAGGCAGTTGTCGTAAGGCCCAAGGATTACAACATAAATAAAGTAGCATTGGGGAGGAGAGATAAATAGGGTGAGTTGGATCTACTGAAAGAAGCCACCAAGGTAATAAAGGCTAGATATATCAAGCAAGGCTAGAAGCTGAAGGAGGAAAGAGAAACAAATGCCAATCTCCTTGCACTTCTGGCAGAACTTTCACAGCCTCTGTCTGAGGTCCACCCTGGAACCCCTTCCTCTGGATTGCCACTTGCGCAGGGCGATGTGGATTCTCTACGAGTCATGAAAAAGAAAGAAAAATTTGTAGATAGGTGGGCCACCGAGAAGGTGACCTCCATGAGACAATTTCTAGTGGCATCCCTCCTAGACCTTTATCGGGATGATTCTCTTCTTATCCAAGCAAAGGGCTCTGCTATCATATGGGAGCAAGATTTAGTGAAGTATGAAAAATGGAAGGCCAGGCTAGAAGAAATCTGTAACATAGGAGAAGAAGTCACCATAGAGGAGGGAATTTTGGGAGAGTAATCATATGATTCCCTCTAGAACCAGTACTCCAGACTTGTCCTCAGAAGCGAGGTATGAAAGGAATTGGTTAAGGCCTTAAAAGAGAAATTAATAGTGGCCCAATACCCCTTGGGTTTATTTCAAGCATTCATGGCTAGAGTATCGCAAGTCGATCCCTTCACCACCGGAACATGTACCCTGGAGGACTATGTCCTCAGCAAGTTTGATGAGCGGATGGAATCCCTGTATCCGCCTGCCGGAGATTTTGACTAGGGCAGGTTATCCAGATTGTCAAAGATGATGATCCGATCACATGATGCCATCAAGATGGTGGATGAATTTCAGAGCAGGGCCGAGGATGTTCAGGAATCATTGGAGGTTGTCCGCAGTCGATGAGACACTTCAGAGATGTAGATGAAGAAAGCATAGGCCAAGTATTGGAAGCTTGGGAAAAATCATAAGGAGCAACAAAGTTATTTGGAGTCCGGAGAATCTCATCAAGAGATGTATTTTTGTATTCATTCATTCTTTCAGAACGTAATTTCTCAGATCCTAGAATTCTAGATCCTATCTTTTTGTATTCTTTAAGTGACCCGTGTCCTACTTCCCAAGGCCGACCGGTCACTTTCAAGGTAGTTAATAAAGGTTGTCAGAAGGTAGCTAACCGCAACAAGGCACATCGGCTCAACAAGAGGTTTCTGATAGATGGTCTTCCCAAGGTGCTGCTTCAACGTTACACCTGGCGCATCGGAGATAGGGCACCACTTTTTCATTTATGAGGCATGTAGCCTCGATCCCTGGGGGATTGAATTTCTTCTTTCTCCTCCTGGCTCTCTTCTCGAGGTCGATTCTTTCACTCCTCTTTTCTTGTCTTATTCTTCTGACATGTTAGACCTTCTCCGTCTCGAGGTCTTTTGTAAAGTGGTGCAGGTAGTACCGGCCACCAGAAATATTATTATGTTTTAAAGTGTAAAATAAGTTAGGTTAAGTTTTAGGTCAAATGATGTGTATAAATAATAAGTCTGACCTCATTCAAGGGGTCAGCAAAATTGATGATTTTGCAGTCCATAGCTTATAGCAATTTGGTTTTCTCAGTCCTTAGTTGCAGAGCTTAGTGCTCCATAGTTTCTAAGCTTTCAATAGTTAAATTCTCCCTTGGAGCCACCATTGTACCATGCACCAGTGCTTGCTAGAAGACATGTTAATGCAGAAGGAAGAGTTCTATCAATGAAATTGTTGGCATTCTAATCTCTGGTTAACGGTATTTTATGTTTTGTGTTCTTTATCTCCTTTTCTCTGATGCTTTAAGTAGATTAACGACCTCCTTTTCCTTCGCTATTGATTAAATATGAGCTGATGGTTCTATATTTCTTCAGTATATAGTGTAGCGTGTTAGAGCATTGTTGATGTTTTGAATATTTAAGTATAAATATAGGTAGATGAAATACTTCTAACTTTGCAATATCTTTTGAAGTTTATTGGTTAAGTAAATGTACGCTTGCAAGAAATCCCGCTCACTTGAATCCCTGAAGAAGATGAGTTAAGATAACCAACTATCGCCCTCAAACAAAATAGTCACATTTTCCAACTGAGCCCCGCACTGTCGAGACCCGACTCTCATGTGCTTGGAGGCCCGGGGAATCTCATTTCCCCAGATAACCTTTATAGGCAAAGTTGGCCGGTACCCCGGTACCCGGTGAAAACTTACCTCTGTTGGCAGACCCGGTCACAAAGTCCCATCAACAGTGACCTAATTAGAGGATTCAACACTAAGAATTCTCTCTTGACCATGCATTCACTATGGGGTCAACAAGAAAGAACTCAACATTCATTGGAATGTCATAATAAGGACTTTCACTGTCCTACTCGGTTAAGATATTTATCTGTAACAATGGTTAAACTGATAGAGTAATGATCTAATTCAAATACAATTGTGTTTTGCAGATATTGCTAAGTACATAATACCTCTAATCAATTTTTTCACCGCAGTTCATCTCATACATCATACTTGTTCTTCTCGGTAATGTTTTTTCCTCTATTTTCTCGATGATGTTCACAGAAAATGCTTGGTTCTGTCTTTAACCAGCTTGATCAGTCATGCATAAAACTTGCATGTGTGCATCAGGTGTGATTTTTGATTCATAATGAATCTCTTGTCTCTTATATCGACATCATGTCTCATTTAATTTCCATCCTTAATATTTTGCCGCTGAATCTCCATCATTGATTTTCCTACTTGATCCATCCTCGGTAGTTGTGTTAAAAATGCGTTTTAATCTTTGTTGTCTGATCTTCATTGAATTTTCATAACCATTTGATCAAAATAACAAACTTTATCTTTTACCTCAAAATCATCAATTTCCATCTCAACATTCTAGTTGGCCTCAGTTTGATTAAATTGCTCAGTCAATAGTTGTGTCGGTAATCCCTTGCACGGTCATCATTGTGCTCGATACACATTGTGTTTTACTCGGTTATCACTATCTCTCGGTATATACATAACTCTTCATTTACCGACCACGTAAACATTATTTTTTTTCCAGATCTCCAATTCATAAGAAATTTTTTCCACCACAATAATACTCAAATAAGTTGACATCAATGAAAATACATTAATTGATAATGTTTATCATCACATCTGCAACTCAGTTGAATATCAACAAATGACTTCAAACATACAATCAGTTATAGTTCATCAGTAGATTGTTTTCTTGATCCTTGGTGGATGTATTTAGGTCCCAGCTTTGGTTTTACCTTGGAGGTTTTGTGTAGCATGGTGTATTATATTGGTCAAGTTGGTCCTCA
Organism: Thuja plicata; assembly: GCA_018584345.1. Classification (NCBI taxonomy): domain Eukaryota; kingdom Viridiplantae; phylum Streptophyta; class Pinopsida; order Cupressales; family Cupressaceae; genus Thuja; species Thuja plicata. Next base: position 643,921 of record MU227226.1, read on the forward strand.
TTTCATGCCTTCCCACCGCGGGAATGTTTCTGGTGTGACCTATTTCAAATTGTGAAGTCAACCTTATGGATCTCATGGTGTTGTATAGGTTAGGCATGAACATAAGGAAGAAATGTAAAGATATACAAGTAACATATATTAGTGTATGCATATGTAGTGTATGTGAAGTGTGTGCAAAGTGGCTACAAATTCATATGAAGGAGATATGTGTTCATGAAAATATATCTATAGATCTTAGAGGTGCATTCTATTCATTTTCATATCTTCAGTAGTGAGACCTTGTCTATAGGTGGTTAGCCCGTGTGTATCGGTAGTGAGCCCTTGGCTATCAGTAGTGAGCCTTTGTGTATCAACAGTTAGCCCCTATATATTGGCAGTGAGCCCTCGTGTATTGGTAGTGAGCCTTCTTATAGTGAGCATTTCTGACAGTGAGCCTTTGTATCAAATCACCTTTAGGTGTCACCTTAACATGTGTTTTTATATTTCATGATAATTAGCTTCTCCGTGGTTTTACCCATAAAATCTTGTGTTCTTTGTTTTAGTGTTCCTGTGCATTTCAATTTTATATTTTTTGTGAATTTTTGATGTGCTAAACTAACAAATCTTAATTTGTTATTGGAATTATTTAAGTACTACCTAATAGAGCTAAAATTTAGTAAATTTATGTTGGAATAAATTATTCACCCCCCGCTCTCAGTTATTTGGCATGTTCAACAATTGGTATTAGATCTTGGTTCCTCAGTGAAGAGCTTAACTGCTTGAGGCATATCCGATGGCACACAATTTGACTATTCCTATGTTCGATGGATCATATTACATTTCATGGAAAGATCAGATGAAAGGATACCTGGTATCGGTTGATTACAAGACATGGAAGCATATATCTCCAGAATGTATCGACTACTAATGAAATTTAGGAATATATAGAAAATGAAAAGGAAAGGTGTGCTATTACTAGTTCTTTATCAAAGACTGAATTGGCTAAGGTTATTTCATTGAAGACATCGTATGAATTTTGGGAAAAGTTGAAGGAAATGGCAAAGTCAAGTTATCTAAGAAGTTGACAGCTAAGAGACAGTATGAGAACCTGAGAATGGAAGATGGTGAAGACATTAAGAGATATTTTCAATGAGTGATGTAGTTAATGAAGTTAAGAATTAAGGAGGCACTATTACCGATGAGAACTTTGTAGAGAATATTTTCATGACATTTCTAGATAGTTACACTGAAAAATTTTTGTGATTGAAGAGGTGTATGATCTGAAGAAATTTACCAAAGAATATGTTTTTAGTACCATGACCACATTTGAGCTGAGGAAGCTGGAAGACACAAGAACATATTAGAGACAACATTTAAGTCTATGAAATCAGAATATGAAGAAGAGTTTGAGGCTAACTTTTTAAGAAGACTGAAGAAAGATACCAGCAATTACAAAGGTATGTTACCCCTAAAATTATTTATGTGTGGTAAGATTGGTCATTTGGCTACTAGATGTCCTGACAAGCTCCTAGACAGAAGTTCAAAATATTTAATAAAAAGACTTACTATGCGAATGAAGATGCTAGTATCTAAGATGATGAATCAGATACTAAGGATCACTTATTTTATGCTGAAGAAGAGAAATTTGGAATTGATATCACTAACATCTCTGCTAAAGCTAATTGATAGTGATTTCTCGCATCATATGACTAGAGATAAAATTAAATTTATATTTCTTAGAAAATATAAGTGTGGTGTTTTTAGATTTGGTGATGATAAGGCAAGATATATTATTGGTAAAGGATCTATTAAATTTGATGGTAAGAACAATACTACCAATGTCTATTTATGTGAAAGGATTATATCACAATATGTTGAGTGTTGGACAGATGTGTGAAAATGGTTATGATTTTGTTTTCAAGGATGAAGGATGTGAGATTAGGAAGATATATGGAGATATGATTTCAATAGGAAAGATAATGGGAAAGAATATGTACCAGCTAGAAGGAGCATATGAAGGATGTTGTTCATTATCCCAGGATGATAAAAATTGGATTTGGCATTGGAGGATGTGTCACATTTATTTTGATAATCTGATGAGAATAAGCTAATCTCATGCAGTGAGAGATTTACCCAAATTACGCAAACTGAAAAACATCTTTTGTAAGAGTTGTCAAGAAGGGAAGAAGAGAAGAGAATCATTCAAGGAAAAAGATCATTCATCTACACACTCATCTATGTGGTCTAACCAGAACAAAAAATTCAAGATGAAACATATTTTATATTGTTTATTGGTGATTATTCAAGGATGACATGGCTTTTGTTTCTTAGAGCTGAAGCATTTGATAAATTCAAGATATTCAAGGCTAGAGTTGAGAATTAATGTGGTAGAAACATCAAGTGTTTGAGATCTGATAAAGGTGGATAATTTACATCTAATGTATTTGAATTTTTTTTTGAAAAGCATGGTATTAAGAGATAGTTTTTAGTAGCAAGAATACCACAGCAGAATGGTGTTGTGGAAAGGATGAAGCAAACAATTCAGGAAGCAACTAGAACTATGTGGAGAGAAGCAATATAATTTTGTATTGAAAAAGGTATGGAAAGACTTCATATGAATTATGGCATGCAAGAGTACTGATGGTAAAATATTTCAATATCTTTGGAAGCAAGTGTTACATGCAGAAAGATGAAGATAATCCTAGAAATTTTGAGGGCAAGGATGACAAAGGAATATTCTTGGGCTAGTCTACTAGAAGCGAGTTGTATCGGTGCTAATATAAAAGTCTGAAATAGATTGTAGAAAGTGTGAATGTGGAGGTTGATGAAGACTTTTAGAAGGTTCTTGAAAGGCATATTAAGTATGAAGATGATGCAGAAGAGAAGAAGAAATAAGACAAGAAGGATGAAGATGATATTCAGTCAACACCAACACTGACATCCACTACTGAGAAACCAAGGTTTGTACAGAAGCATCATTCAGAAAATCATATTATTGGAGATAAGAATAGAGGATTTATTACCAGAAGTAAAGCAATACAAGATCATGCTTTGTTGTGTTTACTTTCTGAAGTTGAACCTAAGTTTGTAGAAAAGGCTTGTAATGATTAGATTTGGATTAATGTTATGAAGGAAAAACTAAATCAGATAGAGAAGAACTTAGACCTGGGAAATTGTGCCCAAACCGAAAGACAAATATGTGATAGGTACAAAATGGGTGTACTGAAACAAGGTAGATGAGAATGAAAAATTTGTAAGAAACAAGGCAAGATTGGTCTACAAAGTTTACTCAAAGATTGAAGGAATTAATTTTGAGGAGACTTATGCTCATATTCCTTGGAGGGAATCTATTAGGATGTTCTTGGCATTTGCAACATTCAATAAATTCAAATTTTATCAGATGGACATCAAGTTGACATTTCTAAATGGAGAACTGAAGGAAGAAGTATACATTGAACAATCAGAAGGTTTCAGATCAGAAAAGGATCCTAATGTTGTTTTCAGATTAAAGAAGGCATTGTATGGGATAAAGAAGGCACCTAGAGCCCGATATGGTAAGTTGGAAAAATACCAAGATCAGTCAAGGATTCAGGAAAGGGTGGTTCGATAAAAATCTGTACTTCAAGGTAAATTCAGAAAATATTTTGATTATTGTTGTGTATGTTGATGATGTCATCTTTGGCGGAAAAGATGATTTGTGCAAGAATTTTGCAGAATACATTTGAAATGTCAATGATCAGAGAATCAAATTTCTTTCTTGGATTGCAAGTCAGTTAGAACAAAAAGGCCATTTTATCTCTCAATCCAAGTATGTGAAGGAATTACTAAAGGATTTTAGTTTAGAAAATTCAAAGCTTGTTTGTACTCCTATTTTCATAGGAAGCAAGATGAATAAGGAAGATGAATCACCAAAAGGAAAATGCAAGCTTGTATAGGTCAATGATTGGAGGTTTTTTATACCTAACAAATACCAGACCAGATATTATGTATGCAATATGTTTGGCAAAAAAAAATTCATCAAGAACAAAAAGAGTCACATATTATGGCAGTAAAAAGGATTTTTAGATACTTGAAAGGAACATAAGATATGGGGTCATGGTACCCTACAAAATTAGATTTTTCACTGAAAACATATACATATGCAGATTGGGAAGTTTTTTTGGACAAAAGAAGAAGTTTCAGTAGTGGAGCATTCTTTCTTGGATCCCGATTAGTTTCTTGGTCAAGCAAGAAAAAAGGTTATATAACATTATCCATAGATAAATCTGATTGTATTACAACATACTCATTTTGCACTCAATTGTTATGGATGCAACAAAAATTATAGGATGTAGGAATTAATTTTGATGGACTAATTCCTTTCATGTGTGATAATACCAGTACAATAAGTATGTCAAATAATCCAGTAATGCATTGCAGAACAAAACATATTGACATCAGAAATCACTTCATCAGAGAGAAGGTAGAAGAAGGTATAGTAAAATAGGAGTATGTACCCACAAAGGAGTGAATTGCAAACATATTCACCAAAAAATTGTGCAAGGATACTTTTGAGTATCTCAGAGAGAAGTTAGGGGTTTTTTCCTTTCATAGTTTTCACTAGATGCACCAGTATGTGCATTGATCCAGTACTTTTCATTTTAATATATTTCTGGATCAGTTCTTCCAGGCTTCCTCTTAGGGGGAGCAGAGTATCTTAGCAAGGGGGAAGTTTTTTCCTATTCCTTTGTCAGTTTTTGTCAAAGGGTGATAATTTTCCTAGTTGTTTTTGTGCATTGTTATTGATGAATGTTGTCGTCAATGAAAAAGGGGGAGATTTTTAGAATGTGAAGTTGATACTTTCCAATTGTGTTGTCATTAATGGTTGTCATTGATGTCAACATACTCATATCTCAACTTTTCTTGTATCAGATTTGGAATAGTAATGTATCAGTTTTTATCTACTGACAGATCGAACCATCAGTTTCAATGTCTATCATATTGGTTGGTGTGCTTGGCATGTTCATTGATAGCATTTTGTCCCTATAATATACAGTATGGTAGATTGTTTTCTTGATCCTTAGTGAATTTTTTTTTTTCCCAGCTTTGGTTTTACCTTGGAGGAGGTGTTGTGTAGTGCGACATGTTGTATTGGTCAAGGTGGTCCTCATTTCATTCCTTCCCACCACGGAAATGTTTTGGGTGTGACCTATTTCAAATTGTGAAGTCGACCTTGTAGATCTCATGGTGTTGTATAAGGCATTAACATAAGCAAAAAAAGTGAAGATATACAAGTAACATATGTAAGTGTATGCATATGTGGCTTATGTGTAGCGTATGTGAAGTGAATATGAAATCATGTGAAGGAGATCCATGTTTGTGTAGAGCAATTTGTAGATCATAGAGGTGGATTCTATTCATTTTCATATCTTCAGTAGTAAGCCCTTGTGTATCGATGGTGAGCCCTTGTGTATCCATAGTGAGCCCATGTGTATTGGCAGTGAGCCTTCTTGCAATGAGAATTTATGGCAGTGATCCTTTGTATCAAATCGCCTTTTGGTGTCACCTTAACACTTGTTTCTATATTTCATGAGAATTAGCTTCTGTATGGTTTTAATCATCTTGGGGTTTCCACCTAAAATCTGGTGTTCTCTGGTTTGGTGTTCTTGTCCATTTCATGTTTATATTTTTTGTGGATGTTTAATGTGCTAAATTGACAAATTATAAGTTTTTATTGAAACTATTTAAGTACAGACCGATAAAGATGTAGTTTTGTAAAGTTGTGTGGGAATAATTGATTTAGCCTCCCTCTCGATTATTCAGCTTGTTCAACAAGTATATCTAGAACTTTTTTTGCATCTAAAATGTTGTTTCCTTTAGCTCATTTCTTCTGACACAACTATTTTCTAATACCTTCCATAATCATACCTATTATAATATTTTGTATTTCTAGTATAACCCTGCACAAGTCTTTACAACATCAACTAAAAACATGGAGAGACTTCATGTAATTCAAACTTTGAGCTTTAATGATACATTTGAAGAGCCCACATATTCTCATATGGATATAATACACACCCTTGTTCTGGTGCAAGATCATTTAATTACTTGTATAAGTGAAGAAAAAGCATAAAATTTTAACAATATCAACTTGATTCCTTGAATACAAAACTTGCAATAATCCAAATTATCTAGAACCTAAATAAAACATACCTTAGACATCCATAGTCATATTCTCAAAATTTATTGATAATGTCATTTAGTGTGATGGAATATAGATCATTTTGAATTCTCCTCTAAGAACCTCTTCACTATCTTAGAACAATCTAATACAACATCATATCTTTCATTGTAGAAGAAAATGTGAATAGAAATTTGGGATATGTCATCTTTTCATATCTATAAAGTTTACTTATAAGTCTCCAAAAAATATATTTCTATGTCATAGGATGCAGACTATAATAGTGTCTTTACCTTGGAAGATAAACTATTAAATTGCCTTAGTTTCTTTATGACTTGACAAGATATCACTACAATGTTGAACTAAAAAGAAGTACATTATCACATATCTGACACCAATGATAACATATTTATACTATATCAATAATATCTCACGTTTCCACTTATTTGCAACAATCTCCCACATTACCATATAGTTGACATTAGTGACAATATACTCATACCATATATGTAACAATCTTCCCCTTTATCATTGATGGAAATATTATTAAAACACGCTCCTCATGTGCTTTTTCTCCTCTTTTTACATCATGGAAAAAGACAAAATGAATACTTTCTATAGCATGTATGCCCCGATAACAAAAGTAACCAACTACCACCTCCTCTTGAGAGGTAGCCCAAATCAATATAGGAAATAAGATATTCCTTGAGTTAAAATTCCTAGACAAATGTATAACCTTGCATCTAGATAGAAAAAGTAGGGGAAACAAACCCTAAATTTAGTTTGAAATATTCAAATGTGTCTTTTGAGAGAGCCTTCATGAAAATATCTACAAATTGATCTTTTGCAGGTAAATGTTCTAGTTTTACCCCTTAATCTGCAACTTTCTATCTTAGAAAGTGATATAGGATAGATATATATTTAGTCCTAGAGAGAATTGTAGGATTCTTTTAAATATTGATAACACTTTTATTATCACACATAATGGGAATGGGCTTATCATATGTTACCTTGATATCCTTCAATGTTTTCTTCATCCATAATGGTGCAGGAGCACCTAGGCTAAATCCAGTTCCTAAGATTTTTTAGTGGCTTGTACTGACCCTATCCAAGTCAGTAGGTTTTAAATTTTACCTTATAATTTCTTTAAAAGTGTGTTCCTAGGTGGATTAGACTAGGTTCAATCCAACCTAGATGTTTATTGCTTTCTAGTTGTTAGAGCTAGATTAGACCTAAGGTGGGAAAATGGGTTTAAAAGTGTCTAAAAGCATTTAAGGCTTAGGAAAGGTAGGATAGTGCCTAAAATGGTTCCTAGATTCTCTCTACACAATTATAGGTTGAATAGAGACCCTTAACTACAATTATGCCAAAAGATGTAATGTTGTCATAATGTTGCTTGACAACATTTTAGCAACTTTTTGTGTTGCATGACAACAAATGGCAAAAATGGATTCCTTTCAAGGAAAAATGATGGGTAGTTTCCATAATGGCCTAAAATCATGGTCATGGAATTTTAAGGAAAAATAGAGCCCATTTCCCGAAGCATAGTGTGGAGAGGTGTAATTTTGGAAGTGAATGAAAGCTCTGTAATCTGGTTTTCAGCAATAGTGAACTTGGATTGAGTGTGAAGGTGATCAGATGGATTGAAGTGTGAAAGTTAGTGTTTTTTATGTGTAGTAGACATAATCCTAAGTACTTTCTATTCATTATCATAGTGGTTTTGAGTTCATTTGTTTAGCTTAGTAAATTGTTTTGTAATTAGTCTAGTTGCTAGTGTCGATTAGGCAGTTTTTGGTTTCATGGCTCCCCCATAGAATCCAAAAGTGGAAATCATCTGGGTCTAGATGAATATGGTAGGGGAGCCTCTATACATTGTAAATATGTAGGTAGGAGGTTTGAGGATCCATTTTTCTATTTTTAAAGTCATGCCCTAGGCGAGCATTGAGTGTTTGGTTAGTGGTTTGACAGAGTGAAACAGGTGTGCATTTGCAGGAGAATGAGTGATTTCTCTGAACCAAGTGTGGTTTCAGAGAGGTAGTACTCCTATAGACAACTACAAGTGATATTAGGCCTTTTCCAATACATCTAGGTAGATTTCTAGGTAGAAATTAGTGGATTGCACATTTTTAGCCTAATTAGACCTATTAGACCTACATTTTAGGAATCCACTATACAGATGACCTAGGAGCCTAAGACTAGAAAAATATTCAAGGTCTTGGAAAAGGGTATCTATATCTCAAGTTATTTTTTGAGTTTATTTGGAAGTTTGGAGAAAGAATTGAGAAAAACCCTCTATGTAGGGCTAATTGAGCAATTAGGCCTAATAGGACCAAAAGGAGAGTCAATCTTGAAATCGATTGATTAGGGTTTGATGTCCCATTCCAATGGATTCATAAGGATGTAAATTATTATTTTCAATGATGTATACACCTCCTATAGCACTTGTGGAATTTTTATGAAGAGTTTGCACTTGGATTCATCCAAGATAGAGTGAAGATTTGAAGTAAACTTAATGATAGTGATCCCTCAAGGTGAAGCACAAAGAGGCTAACTCTTGGAGTTGATTTAGGGTAGTCTTAGGAAATTAGATAAAATAATATCAAGGTCATATAAGTGAGCTTAGGATCTAGGGAAGGCTAGGAAAAGTAGAGTCCTGGATAAGGGATTGTGCAAGCACACCTTGGAGAAACTCTATCATATAACATTTTGGTGTATCATGATTCTATAGCTATATATTTTTATTTTGTGGTGGATAAGGATACTAAGTAATGCTTCATACTAAACCATGAGACTAATCTAATTGCCCAAAAAAATGCTTCACCATTGTACATGTTTCTTTTTCATCCACACAACCTGCCCAATCGTCATCAGTGTATGCATTTGAAGAAAATTCATTATCAATTTGATACAAAAAACTATAGTTTGAATTACTCTTCAAATATGTAAATATTATCTTGACTGCGTTCACATGTGTTTCTCTTAGATTGGCTTGAAACCTTGCAATCAAATAGATAACATGGATTATATCAATCCTAGATGTGATTAAGTACAATAGGTTGCCAATCATAGACCTATATATTTACTGATTACCCAGAGGTTACTCATCATCCTTTCTTAAATGAAAACCTATCATCATAGGAGTACTTACGTGTCAGAAGTCTTCCTAACCAAATTTTATCAACATTTCCTTGACATATTTATCTTGAGAGATAAATATTTCATCTTCTGATTGAGCAATTTGAAGTCCAAGGAAGAATGATGCTCATGTAACATAGATATTTCAAACTCTTTCAAAACAATTTAAGGAAACTCCTTACATGTTTCATTTCTTATATCCATCCTTCATTTTTTTCAGCATCCATAATTTTTTTTTTTGTATCTATGATACTAAACATATATTCAGTTGTTTACTTTTTCTTGTAAATCTTCTTCTAGTTTGCAGTCTTTCATTTGTATCTCCAATTATCTAATCTTTTGAATGATTATTCTACACATATTTTGTAGGAGTCTTGGTAATCTTCTCTGGTATTTCCTCCTTTTCCTTAGTTTCTTCTTCTTATTCTATGCATAGAGGCTCATTTGATCCATAGTCTTCTAGATAATATGTGTTTTAATGTGAATTCTCATCACTTTGATAGTTGCACTTTCAACAATCTTTCTTAGCCCCTTATTATAGCATTTGTAAGCTTTTCTTCTAGTTGAGTACCTTAACAATATGAAAAGGGGATCACGTAAAAGCATAATTTCTCTAATTCATATGGAACATTGGAATACAAATCCAAATCAAGACAAATATGACAAACACCACTTGGTAATAAATATTGCAATGCAATATCTATGCGTGAAGGGTTTTTACTCCTTTGTTGCTTAGAATTGAAAGGAGAGGAATGATATTGATATGCAAAATACCAAATAAGAAAACATCTGATTTAATCCAACTAATAAAACTGATTTAAAAGGGGTATTAAGAAGAAATTGAATGCACCTAGAAATGAAATAGAAGAAATGAGCTTTCAGACCCAAATTCATGACTATCGAAATCATAGAATGTCCTATAACTACATATCTGAAGCCTAGAGACCTGTGACTTTTTTTGTTTGAAATTTCAATAGAAACAAGAAGGAACATGTGTCCACTATTTTCATGTACCTGGGAACATGTCACCATTTTCATCATGTCCCCAGGATTTTGGTTTAAAATTTGTAGGCTAGCTCTGTCTTATCCTGATATTCCTAGATCTGATCTGACATCTCTGTAACTTGCTCCTACACAAGGTTGGCTAAGGGGGTTTTAATTATTAAAACCATAATGAAATTGCATAAGCAAAGATGAAATAGAAACCAAATCTAAATTGTAAATCACCGTTTACCTTGATGGGGCAATGCTTCTTTGGATGTGATCACAAATGTTGAGGCAATAACTTGATATAAAAGGAAATCATGAGATAAATGCCTTGAATGATGAATTTTGTAGTTTTCCACAATTATTGATGAAGAAAGAGAAGATTTCTTTGAATGATTAAATACTTGGATGCTCAATTGTAGAAGAGATCTTGAACTCTAATTTTCTTAATATCTCATGAATATTTGAAAAATTGATAGTGAATGCTTTTACTTGATAATGGATACCAAAATGAGGAGATATAGGGGGTTTATATAATCAATCCATCATTTTAGAGGTTAAAACTCAGGTGAGCCAACCACAAAAGAGAATCTCCCACTACAACCCTGGTACAGACTGCCAAGACAAATTTAGGCCTTAATTAAAGGGAACATATTTCCATTGGAGAAATGTACTCATGAATTAGGGCACAAATATGAAATATGGATCCTGAACCTTCATCAGGTGCATGATTTCTAAGTAGAGCTCAATCTGAGGTTGGAATAGGTCATGAAGGCCAAAATTAAGGATATAGGCCCTAGGTTATGAAATGAGTTATTTGATTGGAGTGAAAATAGAGGGTCATACTTAGGAATAAGTGATTACCTTGAGTTTTGAATAAATTGAATTAATATATGTCTCATAATGTTAATTTGAAGGTCCAATAAGTGTTAGGAGAGAGTGAAATCAATGAGGGAATCCATAAATACTAAAATGGGGCTAAATTGAGCACATAATTAAGGGTGATTACTTTTTAAGGTGATACATTTATCCCCCACTTTAGTGGTAATATGAGTCATTCCCTATGATGCTGGTAAATTATAAGAAAGGGACAGAAAGATGAGGATAATGGGTAAAATACAAAGAGATAAGATATCACTAATCTTAAGGACACAAGCCCCCAAACTAAATATCTTAACTTGAACATGCATATGCAAGGACACGTAAAAAAGAAAAAAAGTCCTAAATCTTACTAAGATTCCAATTCAACTAGTTGAAGAGACCTTTCTAAAGAAAATATCTCAACTTCTAGTATCATGCTCAAAAAGCTATTACAAAAGCACAAGTGGTCACCTAAAAAGAGAAAGAGCACACATCAAAGATAAGATAAGACTCCATGACTCAATCAAATATAAATTGTGTTATGCCATGGAATCATGGAGGAGATAATAAGACAACCATGGATGATAGAGGCTAGCAATTTATGTTGTGTTAGGTGATCCATGAGAGAAAGAAGAGATAAGAGAGGCTACAAAATTGTGTTATGATAATTCCATCCATAAAAGATAATGTAAAGAGGGATTTTATGGTTTATCACTTTCTAGTCAACTCATAAAAAATTATATAAATGAGAGGTTGAATGGTCTAGCAAGTTGTGATGCAAGTCAATCCATGAAAAGAATAGGCCAATGGTCTTGAAAATTTTGTTATTCTAGTCCACCAATCCTAAAAATTTATGAAAAGGAGAGGAAAAATGGACTAAGTTGTGTTATACTAGCTCAACCAATCCTAAGGATAACCAAGGAAATCCACCAAAAATATATAAAGGAGATTGATCTGGCCCTAGAAAATTGTATTATGCTAGTGTACTCTACTTGAAATTCTTAAAGAAAACAAAATATTTGTGATAAGGAGACCATATATTCCCCCCCTTAATATGGGAAAATAGGAATATTTTGACATCTTAAGGAAAAGAGAAACAAGGATAAAGAACCTTTAACACAAAAGAGGTTTCACACAAGAAACACCCAGTCCAAGTTGAAGAGGTCACAACTCCTATGATGGTGAGGAAGGGATGAATGCAAAGAGATATAATGCAACAATTGTAAATGGATACTTTTTAGGGATGTCTAAAATATATGTATAAAAAGATGGGAAGAATTCACACCTTCCCATTTCTAGGTAAAGCGATTCTTGAGGAAGGATGACACACTTTTAGCCCCCAAGGTAAGGGATTGGTTTACCATGGATACCCAATTTTCAATAATTAAAAGGTTATGATAAAGGATTAATATGTCTTGTATAAGATCACATTATCCCTAATTTAAACAAAAAATTCCATTTAAGATTATATATCATAAGATAAAAAAATGTGACTTGACCAAGGGAAAAGTAGATCCTTAAGAGAAGGATGAGAGAAACTGAAAATACTACCCTTGCCCCCCAAGTGTAGAGAAAAGAATTAAATTAAGAAGAGTTGTTATGTTACTTGAAAAGTGTGATTGCACCATGCCTGACAATGAACCCCCAAAGGATAGGCTAACAATGTCACATAGTGTGGAGAAAGATAATAGGAACTTAAATATTATTTAAAGAAACCAGAATTGAAAATTAACTCATTGCAACATGTTATGTGAATGATATCATAATCAATGAGTATATAAATTTTTTAATGCAAGGCTTGACATTCATTAGTAGAGTGGTCATGATATCGAGGATACATGCAAAAAGGGAGACTCGCAAGATTTTGACTATGCTTCTTTTTTTGTTTAGGTCGAGTAATCAATTTAGCACTAAGAAGGTTAGGAAAAATGATTTCTTGATTAAAGGTAGACATAGAAGAAATGTCAGATGGTAAAGGAGTTAAAAAAAAGGATATTTGAAACCTTTCACTTCCATAGGTTTATCATGAATCTCAAATATTTGTTTCACACATCCTAAACTATGTTGATGATTATTGTTTTGAGAATCGGGTTGGAAAAATGACACACTGCGCCCTCTAAAGAGACTCATGTTGAAATTAGGAAATTTGTATTCACCTAAAAAAGATGGTGCAAAGTCTAATGACCCCCAATCACCTTCTAATTAGGAACTTTGTATTCACTTGCAAAAGATGGTGCAAAGTCTAATAACCCCCAATCACCTTCTAAAAGGGAACTTGTAGGAGAAGTATCTGTAGGGGAAGAGGATGTGTTTTGTTTAAATGGTGTATGAATAGATTAAGAATCAGATTCAGTTTGTAAGTAATTTTGGATCTTATCATTAGTAAAAAGGGTATACATAATTTTGGTATAGATGAAAGTTACATTGCAATGGAGTAACTAAAGAAACAACCTACATGGCATGTAGCCATGGTCATCCTAAGAGAATATTATAGTTAAGAGCACTAGGCATGACATGTATAGGTGTTTGTAAAACAATAGGACCCACCTTAAATTGAAAAGTGATGATACCCAAGGTTTATTTAGCAACATTGTCAAAGATACAGATAGGAATAAAATCAGGTTTCATTGATGAAATATTTGCATTGATTTTATGCAATAAATCAATTCTACACACATTAAGACCAGATCTATTATCAACTAACGTTCTTCAGAGATTACCATTGATAAGGAAATAAACCATACGAGAATCATGTTGATATTTAATTTCCTTAGGACGCAACTCATCTTGAGAAAACACAAGTTGAGCTTTGTTATTGGTCACATTCATGCATTCTAATATGGAGGTTATATTGTCTTTATTAGGAGGTGAGATAGTCATGTTTCTCAAGGCTTGTTGTAATGCTTCATGATATGTGGGTGAAGTTTGAAGAATCTCACAAAGAGATATCTTGGCAGTAGTACCATAGAGTTGTTCTACTCAATCATACTTTGTTCCAATATTTTGAGGGAGATGGGGTGGAGGGGGAATAATTGGTTGAGAAGTGGGAAAAGAAGGAGGAACAACTGAACTTGTAGGTTTTATTTTAGTCCTTTTTTTATAAGTGTGAGAAACTACATGATAGTCAGGTTGTTCAGCACCTTTCACCACAATGATTGGTTTATTTTGATGTTGAGGGGTATCATGAAAAACATGGACAACAACCTTAAGACTTTCACTACCCAAAATATTGAAAAAAATGGCTTGTTCTAGCTCTTGATTTTTCATGGGTTTATCACTAGAATGGGGAGAATCAAGGAAAGTAGTCATTATATTATCCTCTTCTTCCAAGGTACCCACATGAGTGGGACAATTTTTAGAATAGTGATTGGGGAATTCTATTAATGTCTCATCTCTAAAAGGGGTGTCAAATGAAGGTAAGGTGATATTAAGAAAGGCATCTAAATTATCCTCTTCTTTCTCCAAAATATCCTCATAAAGGGCGTACATATTAGGAAAAGGGTCATCACCCACTAAGTCTTCATTGGTAGAGGAAAAATAATTGAGATGAATATAAGGTAAAGTACCCTTAAGGGAATGAACAATCATATAGATTTCCTCTACTATAACATCATTATCCTTCACCAAGGTACCCTCATGGGGGAGATGCATATCAAGAGAATAATCGATATCATCATGTAATGGTTCATCCCAAATGGGGAGCTTATAGAGGAAAGGATTATTATCTTGCCTCAATATGTTCTCATGATGAAGATGGTCCTTAGGAGAGAAAAATAAAATTAACCTATAGAAAATATCCATGATGACATGTGAAAAATGTATGATACTATATGTATATATTTCTAATACAAATGCATAAACAAGAAATAAAAGGATCTATGTGAATTGCAATGATTACTAACTAATGCATGAAATTAAATCTTTTTATATTTTTTTAATGTTTTTAAACATGAAAACATGAGAATGAAATGAAAGAATGTATGAGAGAAATTAAAATTAATGTAATTAGATCTAAAAGGATAGAAATGCAACAATGTGATGCATGAAAAGAATATCTAAATACATAAAATGTAGCAATTGTATGATGTAAATATTGATTAATGAAATGTATACAAAGTAGATCTAGACACCAAATAAAAGTGGAAATATCACGTACGGAGGATCTAACCACCAAAACCAAAAAGAGAAAATGTCATAAGTCTGGTTCACCAAAATGTACAATATGAAAAGGGGATCCCATAAAAGGACTAATTTTCCAAATTTATATGGTACATCGGAATACAAAGTCACCTCAAGATAAATATGATTAACACCACTTAGTAAGAAAGATGCCAATGCAATATCTATTCTTGAATGTTTTTTATTCCTTTTTTTTTTCTTAGTGTAAGAATTGCTCTGATGAAATATAAGAATTTTCCTAAGGCAATACACCAAGATCTAGAAGCCCAATGAATATAAAAAAAGAAGAGACAAAATGATATGATCAATTAATTGACTGAATTCAATAATGATCAATGACGAATATAATGAATTAAAAAGATTTAAAATATAATTTACAATGTAGATGTGCATGCTTATATAGGGAAGGCAATAAGAGACAATTGTTAATCAACTAATGGAGATGATGAAGACCGAGTGATAATAAGTATACATGTTTGTAGAAATGGTTAGATCAATTATTATTTTTTCATTGATGTCAAGCAATTGATTTATTGATTTTTATTGAGTTACCATATCATACGAAGGAGAAGTTAAATGGGTGACAAATATAGATCATACAATGATGAATTAATGTTGATATAGTTGTTTGCTACTATATATTTGATGTTATCAAGTTAGTACACTTGATTGTGTTAGAATAACTAAGTCGGGGGGGGTGAATCAGTGGCCTCAAAAATTAATCCAATAATTCAACCAAAACTTTATACCACAAATCTAAAACCTCTAGTTATCTTTAGTCCTACAAGATGTATGCCATGTGTGAATCTAACATGTATATATTTCTCAATGATCACACTATTTATCCTTTTCTTAAGCTTTACCAAATAGCAGTTTATCTTTTCTTAACCTTTACCAAAATACAGTAAATAACTTAGTGTTTATCGATCAATCCTATTTTAGTAATGTGTAAAACAAAACATCAAAGCAATGAACCATATACACATTTGACACATGGATTTTTAACGTGGAAACCTTGTTAAGGGAAAAAACCACTTGGGACCGGTAACCCAAAATTTTCACTCTTCTAAAGTGAGCTCGGTGAAGAGCCAACCCTGTTAAAGTTTACAAACACATTGTTAAGTGTGACCTTATTAGAGAATTTAAAACTAAAAATTTATCACTTTACCTAGAATTCACTATGTTGTCAACATTAAAACCTTTGATACTCCTTGGGATGTATCTCAATATATAAAGGATGGTTAAATCTTACTCTATTAATAGATTTTATGAATCAATGGTTAAGCTGAATCAGTAGATGATCTGTTCATTAATACAACTTTGAATTGCAGATTTTTAGATCTATTGTAATTGTTGGAGATTTGATTCTGAACAGTTGATTGATTGTATGTTTGTCATTGATGACAACATATAATACATAGTAGTAATTCTGTATGTAATTATCAGAATGATGATATGAAGACTTGCATGGATAGATACATTTTTTTGACATGTTTATTATGTTATGTTCATCCACGCAGACCCAGATATGATGTTTCAGTAAATTTATGTAATTATGTTATTGGCAGTTACAGTTCTGGAAGTGTAACAGTTTAGGGCTGATGTATATAGCGTGTTTCTTTAGTTGCACCTATCTTTAGGATATGCATGTGTATATTCATGTTTAGTTATGAGTTGATGATATTCAGCTAAAGGTGCCAAACGTGTTTCAAGAAGATTGCAAAGTTAGAGTTAATTTGGTGAGGCCGACTAAGTGAAGTGTCGCGTCTATTCAGTTTAGACTTGTGCGGTTGTAATTATGCTTGCATGCTAAGTAGAGCCAACAAGGATGTTATGAAGAGTTGTCTTACAAGTCCCATGATCTCATACTTTGAGATGGATACTTATAGCAAGTCAATTGTGATATGCTAAGTGTGAATGATACGAAAAGAGACAGAAGATGTACAAAGCAGAAGATAAGATGTGGTTGATTCATCAAGAGTCTATGTGAAGAAGAAGTGAAAGATTGTAATACACTAGAACTGATCAAGACAGCAGGTCTACTCTACAGTTCATCATCATATATAGTGCATATCTGTTATACAGAAGGTTGTAGCCTTCACTATCAAGCAGTGAGCTTTTGGACAGTGAGTCTACCACCCCTAACACGGTTATTTGTAAAAGACTCCTAACAGGGTTCGACCCTTAACCAGGTCTCTATACTTATTGCATTGCAAAGTACAACTCCCAATAGGGTTGAAATATCTTCTAACAGAGATTACCATAAACAAGTATAGTTCATTGTGGGTGCTGATTCCCACCGGGGTTTTTACCATTTGGTTTCCCCATAATCAAATTATGTGTTGTGTACTATGTTATCTGATTAAGCATTTACTTTGTTGTATTCTAAATTTAAAGAAGTAAAAGATTTAAAGTTACTGATAACTAATTCACCCCCCCCCTCTCAGTTATCCTTTGGGACTATTCTAATAATTGGTATCAGAGCTGAGTACCTTGGAGAAGAAGCCTAAAAGCTTAAGGTAGATCAGATGTCTTACTTCAGAAAAGAAATCCCTAAGTTTGATGGAGAAAATTATCTGGATTGAAAAAATAAAATGATAACACATCTGCAGTGTGTTGGCTTTGAGATCTTTGAAATTTCCACACAAGAAGTTGTAATTCCATCTCTGAAAGACCTTGCAAAGGATGATGCTACTAATAGACAAAAGGAAACATTTACCAATAATGCAATTGCCAAAGAAGCCCTAAACAACGCCTTATCCGATAGTGAATTTTCTGAGAACAAGAAAATTGACAGAGCATATACCATATGGAAGTATTTAGAAGATATGTTTGAGGGAGATATTCAAGAAAAGAATGAATGCAGAAAGACATGGAAAAATAAATACAACAGTCTTGAGATGTTACTTGAAGAGAACATTAGATCTTACAATCAGAGGATAAATGAAGCAGTCTCTGGAATCAGAAACAATGGTGGAGAAATATCAGAAGAATATATAATGGACAAGCTGCTAACTACTTTGACATCAGACTATGAAAACAAGATAAGTATTCTAGAGGAAACCATGCAATTATCACAAGAATTTAAGAGAGAGACTTTGATCAGCAAAATCTTTGCATTTGAGATATCAAGATTGAAGACTGAACCTAAAAGTGAAACAGCTTTCAAAGCCTCAGTCCATGGTAAGAAATCCTTACACATCTCCAGTCATAATGAGAAAGAAGAAGTTGATGAAGAACATGAAGAAATCATTGCTATGATTGCTAGAAGAGAAAAGAAAGGAAAAGGAAAATATGAAGGACAACTTCCATTCAAATGCTTTTCATGTAATAAGATTGGTCACTTTGCATCCAAGTGTCCTTCAAGAGTCAAGAAGTTTAGATCTGATTATAAACCTAAATATAAGAAGGAATGTTATCATGCTAAAGAAGGTGTAACTGATGAAGATTCAGGAGAAGATGAAATTGGATTCATTTCCCTTAGTGACATGGAAAGGTTTCTTGAGGAAATGGACATTGCAGATGAAAAGGAAGAACAAGAGCTAGCCCTAATTTCCAAAGTAGACATCAGAATTGATTGGATCATTGACAATGGATGCTCCCATCATATGACAGGTGACAAAGATAGATTTGTTCATTTAGACAAATACAAAGGTGGTATGGTTAGATTTGGAGATAACACTCCCAAAACTATCATAGGTAGAGGTTCTATCACTTTGGATGGAAAGAACAAGACTTATGATGTTCTATATGTTGATGGATTACATCATAATTTACTAAGTGTTGGACAGCTACTTGACAAAGGTTATCATTTGGAGTTCAAAGACAACAAGTGCATCATTAACAACAAGGATGGAGACATGATTGAATTAGGCTCCAAAACAAAAGGTAATGTTTTTCAGCTCAATTTTGATGTAAGTTGTTTTGTTGCAAAGGTGGATGATAGTTGGTTATGGCACAAGAGACTATGTCATATCAATTTTGATAATATAGTAAAGATCAATAATGTCAAGGTAGACAGAGACCTTCCCAGTATTGCAAGACCAGTTGAAACAACATGTAGGGAATGTGTTATGGGAAAGCATGTAAGGAGTTCCTTCAGAAGCAAGCAAAACTCATCTGAAAACAAATTGGACCTAGTGCATACAGATTTGTGTGGTCCTACCCAAACAAGATCATACTATGGAGAAAGGTATTTTATTTTGTTTGTTGATGATTTTTCTAGGATGATGTGGGTTGCATTCTTAAAGGAAAATTATGAAGCCTTTGAGAAGTTCAAAATATTCAAAGCTAAGGTTGAGAATGAATCCGGACTAAAACTGAAATTTCTGAGATCATATAGAGGAGGAGAGTTCACCTTTGATCAATTTTATGAATATTGTGAAGAACATGGAATTAAAAGACAGTTGAGTGCACCAAGAAACCCTCAATAGAATGGGATTGTAGAAAGGAGGAACAAGATCATACTTGATATAGCGCACACTATGATGATTGAAAGAAAAGTTGCACACACCTGCTGGAGAGATGTAGTGAACACAACAATCTATACTATCAACAGAACTCAATTGAGGCCAGGTGCAGATAAGACACCTTATGAACTTTGGTTTGGTAATGTACCTACAGTAAAGTATTTCAGAATCTTTGGCAGCAAGCGTTACATCAAGAGAGATGATGGTGTTGGTAAGTTTGATGCTATAATTGATGAAGGTATTTTCCTTGGTTACTCTACAAAAAGCAAAGCATATAGATGTTTCAATTTGAGATTGAAAAAGATAATTGAAAGTACTCATGTAAAAATTGATGAGAAGTTCATGGTTCAAGAAAGATACTATGAATATGCACCTATGATTGAAGATGAACCCAGGCCTAACAGCAAAGATGTTGTTATTGAAGAAATGTTTGATTGCATTGATGTCTCATGCAATGACCCTGAATCAAGCAGAGAAGAATCACAGATTACAGAAGAAGAAGACACACCTAAGGTTCCTAAATTCACATCTAGATACCACTCTAAAGATGATATCATTGGATATCAGAGTAGCAGTGTTTTGACCAGATCAAAAGCAAAAAGTCTAGCAATGGATGAAGAGGTATGTTTACTTTCACAGATTGAACCTTTAAGTGTTGAAGATGCTTGTAATGAATCTGATTGGAAAATGCAATGAAAGAAGAATTAGATTAGATAATTAAAAATGATACATGGGAATTAGTCCCTAGACCCAGTGACAAAAATGTGATTGGAACAAAATGGGTATTCAGAAACAAGATGAATGAAGATGGTACAGTAGTAAGAAACAAAGCAAGATTAGTATGTAAATGATATGCGTAGAGAGAAGGAATAGACTACACTGATACATTTGCCCCAGTGAGCAGACTGGAAGCCATTAAATTGTTTTTGGCATATGAAGCATTCAAAGACTTTAAAGTTTATCAAATGGATGTAAAATCAGCTTTTTTGAAAGGTGACTTGAATGAAGAAGTCTACATAGAACAGCTGGAAGGATTTAATCTTTCAGATGAACTAGACATGGTATGTAGATTGAAGAAAGCACTCTACGGTCTTAAACAGGCCCCAAGAGCTTGGTATGAGAGACTTGATGGTTATATTACCAATATTGGATTCAAGAAAGGAGCAACATATTATAACCTATTCACAAGAGAGACACCTGATGGATTATTATTAGTTGCCATATTTGTTGATGACATTATCTTTGGGGGTAACAAAAAGCTTAGTAAAGCATTTGCAAAAGAAATGTAGAATGAATTTGAAATGAGTATGATTGGTCCTATAAAATACTTTTTGGGACTAAATGTAAAGCAAACAGATAAAGGTATATTCATTAATCAGTCAAAATATGTGAAGGAAATACTGAAGACCTTTCAGATGGATGACTATAAGCCAATATGCACTCCCATGATAACAGGAAGAAAGCTTGCAAAAGATGATGATTCCATAGTAGTTGATAAGACATTGTACAAATATATGATTGGAAAACTCATTTACCTAACTCAATATAGACCTAACATATCTAATGCAGTTGGCATTGTTGGAAGATTTGCAACTAAACCCAAGAAGAATCACTTAATGGCAATCAAGAGGATATTCAGATATCTAAAGGGAACTATAGACTATGGTTTATGGTATCCTAAATCAGAGAATGTAAAACTTCATGTGTATACAGATGTAGATTGGGCAGGTTGTATTGATGAAAGGAAGAGCACTTCAGGAGGAGCAGTATTTCTTGGAGACAGGTTGGTTTCTTGGATAAGAAAGAAGCAGAACTATATTTCTTAGTCAACAGCAGAAGCTGAATATGTTGCAGCAGCCCTGAATTGTTCAACCATGGTTTGGATCAAGTAGATGGTTAAAGACTTTGGCATTCAGGTTGATTATCCTATTGTTATTCACTGTGATAATAATACCACTATCAACATGTCTAAGAACCCTGTGATGCATGCAAAGACAAAACACATAGAGATCAAGTACCATTTTTTAAGAGAAAAGGTTGTAGACAAAGAAGTTAAATTGGACTGTGTGAGCACCAAAGAACAGTTGGCAGATATTTTCACAAAGCCCTTATCAAAGGATACTTTTGAGTATCTCAGGGAGAAGTTGGGAGTAATTCCCTCTCCTGAGTCTGTTTAGAAGAAGCATCAAAAACATCAGTCATTAAGTGACTGATGAATGGTTGACTACTCTACTTCTGGAGTAGTACCTGTGCCTAAAGATCTACGGTGCCCTTTTCCATTGATGTCAAAGGGGGAGTATATAGTAAGGGGGAGTATGTACTAAGGGGGAGCATATACTCTAGGAGAGTATATACATGGAACAAAAACACAGTCAGAGGAACTGCAACAGTTTAGAGAAATCTTTTGATGAGGATATTGAGAAGATTGTAAAAGAGAGAGGACACCATGAACAGAGGATGCTTTTTATATCATATGTTGCCATCAATGTCAAAGGGGGAGATTGTTGGAGATTTGATTCTGAGCAGTTGACTGATTGTATGTTTGTCATTGATGACAACATATAATACACAGTAGTAATTCTGTATGTAATTATCAGAATGATGATATGAAGACTTGTGTGGATAGATACATGTTGTTGACATGTTTATTATGTTATGTTCATACACGCAGACCCATATATGATGTTTCAGTAAAGTTATGTAATTCTATTATTGGCAGTTATAGTTCTGGAAGTGTAACGGTTTAGGGCCGACATATATAATGTGTTTCTTGAGTTACACCTATCTTCAAGATATGCGTGTGTATACTCATGTTTAGTTATGAGTTGATGATATTCAGATAAAGGTGCCAAACATGTTTCAAGAAGATTGCAAAGTTAGAGTTAATTTGGTGAGGCTGACTTAGTGAAGCGTCGCGTCTATTCAGTTTAGACTTGCGCGGTTGTAATTATGCTTGTGTTCTTAGCAGATCTGACAAGGATGTTATGAAGAGTTTTCTTACAGGTCCCATGATCTCATACTTTGAGATAGATACTTATATCAAGTCAATTGTGATACGCTAAGTGTGAATGATACGAAAAGAGACAGAAGATGTACAGAGCAGAAGATAAGATTGTGTTCATTCATCAAGAGTCTATGTGAAGAAGAAGTGAAAGATTGTAATACACTGGAACTGATCAAGACAATAGGTCTACTCTACATTTCATCATCAGATATAGTTCATATCTATTATACAGAAGGTTGTAGCCTTCACCATCAAGCAGTGAGTTTTTGGACAGTGAGTCCACCACCCCTAACAGGGTTATTTGTAAAAGACTCCTAACAGGGTCCGACCCTTAACCAGGTCTCTATACTTATTGCATTGTAAAGTACAACTCCTAACAGGGTTGAAAAATCTTCTAACAGGGATTACCATAAACAAGTATAGTTCATTGTGGGTGCTAATTCCCATTGGGGTTTTTACCATTTGGTTTCCCCGTAATCAAATTGTGTGTTGTGTACTGTGTTATCTGATTAATCTTTTACTTTGTTGTATTCTAAAGTTAAAGAAGTGAAAGAATTAAAGTTACTGATAACTGATTCACCCCCCCCCCTCTCAGTTATCCTTTGGGACTATTCTAACAGTAATTCCGTAATACCTTTCTAATCAATGTTCTCTTCAATTCCTATGCTCCACTTCTTTCTTCTTGGTGAATGTTGTTGCTTCTCTGTTGCTCGTTGTCTACAGAAATCTTAGCTCTATTCTTCAGCTTGTATGATCAGATGTGCATGAAGACTTCTTATCTTCACCAGAATTCTCTTCAGCATTCCTCTCTTGATAATGAATTACTTGTCTCTTTATATAGACATGATTTCACCATTATTTGTCCTTCTTGTTTTCTTTGTTGATCACTTCTTGATCCGTAAAGATCACCATGCTTGCTTTAGTTTTATTCTGTAAATCTCTCCTTATTTTTTGGAATAAAACATGCTTTAAATATCCTTCTTCTGTTTTGCTTTTAACTGATCGATGAAAACAAAGTAAACAATCAGTTAAATCTAAATATGGCTCCTGCCAGCTAAGTTGTTTTATCGTATCCTAACTTCAATTCTCGTCGGTCAACACTTCAGTTGTGCTCGGTGACTACTATAGATAGCTCGAGTATCAACTTTAGTTTTGTTTGGTGAAAATTGTAGTTAGCTTGGTAATGCTTTCTCGGGTACCACTTTCTTGGGTAACATTGTCTGTCAGGGTTTACTGTCACTCGATGTATATAATTAATGATGAAAAAAACTTTATCTCTTCAAATCTTTAAGTGTTGTGATAATATGTGTATGAGAAATCATACCATATCAAGTTGACATCAATGACAATACAATACATTAACTGATTTAATGTCTTGCATTTACTTTCTACATCTCGGTGATCATCAACTTTTTCATCTTCAAACATTCAATCAGTTGTAGTTCATCAATCTATCCCTTTGGCATTGATGGAAACATACTACTAATACAATATGAAATATATCAGTTGTAGTTCATCAATCTCTCCCAAACTTATTATTCTATAACCAATCAAATATCTGACTCTTGGTAAGCTCTTCTAGCTTAGATTTGATTCATTTAGAGTACTTTCTTCATTCTTCATTCCCTTCACTGGATAGATGTAGCAACGTCTGTTTATATCTCTCCCTTTGTTGTAGAATCTCTTCTCCCTTTTCTGGATAGATATGCAGTTTTAACTTTTCCAATTCTCTCCCTTAGATGGATGTTTCTTTGAATCTTTCCCTGATGTTTTCTCTCCCTTTGACGGTTCCTCTCCTTGATAGATATTTATTTTCTCTTCCTTTGGATGATCATGAAATATATTTCATATAGATATAATCTCTCCCTTTGACAGCAATGCCAAACATATAATATCTCTCTCTCTCTAATATATTCCTTGAATTTCCTCTCCATCATCAATTTTGCTTTGTAGTAGCCATCATATCTCTAGTGTTTGGTTTAGTTAAGTACCTTTCTGTGTACTGATAAATCATTGCATTCCATCTCTTTTCTTGCATCAAAATGAATGATCTTCTGATAATGTGTAGGCTAATGCAGCAGGCTTCTAGTCAGCTTAGTGACTAGTAGACAAAGGTCGGACCCCTAGTCTCTTCCTCAGGTACTCAAATGTATCTTTTGGAAATGGCTTTGTGAATATGTCTGCTAATTTTTCTTTGGATTGTACATATTATAGTATCACTTCTTTCTCTTTCACTTATTCTCTTAAGTAATTATACTTGATAGAAATATGTTTTGTCTTAGCATGCATGACAGGGTTCTTTGAAATGTTTATTGCACTTGTATTATCACAATAGATAATCACTGGTTCAAGAATTTTCATATCCATACCTTCCATTAATTTCTTGATCCATTAAATGTTAGACCAATTTGCAGCAACAACCACATATTTTGCTTCTGTAGTAGATTGTGAGATGCATCCTTGCTTTTTGCTTATCCATGTGACAAGTTTGTCACCCATAAAGAATGCTCCTCTTGTTGTGCACTTTCTGTCATCTATGTTTCCATCCCAATCAGCATATGTATAGACTTGAAGCTCAATTTTGCCTTCTTTATTATACCACAATCCATAGTCTTCTGTATTCTTTAGATATCTCAGAATTATTTTCACAACAGTCATGTGTGATTCCTTAAAAATGGGATTAGCAGAGAATCTTGCAACTATTCCAACTACATGTGCTATATCTGGTCTAGTATGTACAACATACATGAGTTTTCCAATCGTAGATCTATATAGGGTCTGATTTACCTTGGTTGACTTGTCTTCCTTTGTCAATTTGCATCCGGTTTCCATAGGTGTTCCAATTGGCTTGGAGTCCTTCATCTTGAATATCTTGAGAACTTCCTTGATATATTTGGATTGTGTGATGTAGATGCCTGCATCCTGTTGAAGAATCTATAGACCAAGAAAAAATTTGATCTCCCCAAACATTGACATCTAAAATTCTTTTCTCATTTCAACAGCAAATGATTTGCATAACATATCATTACCTCCAAATATGATATCATCAACAAATATTTCAGCAATCAGAATGTTATCATCAATATCTTCTTTTAAATATAGATTACTGTTATCACTTGTTCTTACAATTCCAATAATTATGAGATATGATTGAAGTCTTTCATACCATTATCTTGGTGCTTTTTTCAATCCATACAAGGCTTTGTGTAGTCTACAAACCATGTTTCTATTGTTAGGATCAACAAATCCTTTTGGTTGTTCAGTGTATACCTCTTCTTCTAGTATTCCATTTAGGAATGCAGATTTGACATCCATTTGGTATACCTTGAATCCTTTGAATGCAGCATAAGCAAGTAGAAGTATTATTTCTTCTAGTCTAGCAATGGGTGCAAAGGTTTCTCCATAGTCAATACCTTCTTCTTGTGCATACCCTTTGCATACTAATCTTGCTTTGTTCCTTGTGACTTCTCCATTCTCATTCATCTTGTTTCTGAATATCCATTTGGTACCAATGACATTTTTTTCATTCGATCTAGGTACTAATGTCCATGTTTTGTTCTTTTCAATCTTCTCAATTTCTTCATTCATAGCATTGACCTATTCTTGACTCTCAAGTGCAGTACTGACAGATTTTGGCTTAAAATCACAAATCAAACATCTAGTGTTCAATGACTTAATTCTTGTTCTCATTCTAGCCTTTTTGTCTCCTATGATCTAGTTATGTGGATGGTGTCTTCTGACATACTTGGCAAGTACCAGTTCAGATCTATGTTCACAATTATGATCATCATCTTGACCTTCATCCCTCGGTACATCATTGTGAGAAATTTCCTAATTTTTGGTGTGTGCAGCCTAATGCTTGGGTGCATTGTTCTCTCACTCGGTAGCGATACATTGTTTCTCGGGCAGAGTGTCAGGTTCTTCACTATAGACAAACCTGTTGTAGTCTTTTGGTTCCTTTCTGCTTTCCTCATCATTTTTCTCAGCAAATTCATCCACTTTAACATTTGCACTTTCAATAATTTTTTTAGAGGATTTCTTAAGACATTTATAAGCCTTGCTTTTGGTAGAATAACCTAGAAATATTCCTTCATCACCTTTGGATTCAAGCTTTCCATTTCTATCATCTTTCAAAATATAACATTGGCTTCCAAAAATTCTAAAGTAACTTACATTTGGTGTGTATCCATACCCTAGCTCATAAGGTGTCTTATTGGTGTCTTCAATTAAACTCTTTTTAATGTATAGACAACAGTATTGACAGCTTCTCTCCAGAATGTTTGAGTGATGCCTTTCTCAATCATCAGTGTTTTGGCACAATCAATGATTGATCTATTCCTTCTTTCAGCAATCCCATTTTGTTGTGGTGTTCTTGGT
The DNA here is from genome assembly GCA_018584345.1 of Thuja plicata. NCBI lineage: Eukaryota > Viridiplantae > Streptophyta > Pinopsida > Cupressales > Cupressaceae > Thuja > Thuja plicata. The sequence goes on from MU227226.1 coordinate 671,072, forward strand.
GCAGAAACCTGTCTTTGAATTCCACGCTCATTACAAAAGTTAGTGAATTCATCAGAAATAAATTCTCCTCCTCTATTTGATCTTAGACATTTTAGTTCATTTCCACTTTGTTTTTCAACTATAGATTTATACCATTTAAACATCTTGAATGCTTCTGATTTTTCTTTTAAGGACATAACAGTCATCATTCTAGAATAATCATCAACAAAGAGAATGAAGTATCTATCACCATAATAGATCTTTTTTCTCATTGGTCCAGATAAGTCAGTATGGAATAATTCTAGAATAGCATTATATGAGTAGTTTTTTCTGTTGAAACTAGACTTTGTCATTTTCCCTTTTTGACAATTCTTACACATGACATGGTCGGGTTTTCAAATGCTCGGTAAGCCTCTTACTTTCCTTTTATTGCTCATCCTAACCATGTTGTAAAAATTCACATGACATAACCTTTTATGCCACAACCATATGTCTCTATTTCTAGCTAATAAACAAGTGGTCTTAATATCATCAAGATAGAATAGGTTACCTTTTGTTTGTTCACCGGTACCGATCAACCTTCCTAATTCATTAAAGATCTTTGCCTTTTTGTTCTCAAATACAACTCGGTGTCCTGTGTTATTCAACTGTGAAACACTCAATAAATTATATTTAAGACCTTTCACCCAATATCATTTTCACATCTGATTAGATTATTTAGCATGATGGTTCCTTTACCCTCAACTAGACAAGGTGAGTCATTACCCATTCTTACTGATTCACCATTATAATATTCAAAAGTTTCAAAATTTTCCTTATCTCTAGTCATGTGGTGAGTACAACTACTATCAATAATCCAGACATCATTTTTACTAACCTAATATATGAGTGCAGTTTCAACATACCTTTCTTCTTCATATGAATCATCCTTCATAGAAACAAACACCACCTTAGTATCTTCATCAAACTCAGTGTCATTATTTTTCAGCTTTGTTCTCAGCCAGGTAACAAGCATTCTTTCCTTTGTCCTTGTAGCCTTGGTTATCTCTTCTCTCATATTGTCGGTTGCTTCGGTAATCTTGGTCATCACCTCTTTCAAAATTCTTTTCATATGATCTATCATTGTTTTTGTCTTCTTTTCTTTTGTTAGGACATCTACCAGCAAAGTGTCCAATCTCTTTACAATTAAAAAACATACCAATGGTAATTTACCTTTGTATCTACCTTTGCCTCTCTGCAATCTTCTAGCCATTAGAGCTTCAATCTCATCAAGTTCTTGGTCATCACTATCATTTATCATAGAGTTTTTATGACTTGATTTACTTACTTTCAAAGAAGATTTGAATGCAGAATCAATAGTTGGTAAGATACTATTGTCAAAGTTATTCATCTCAAATGAAATAAGTCTACCAATCAAACTATCTAGAGTAACATTGTTATTTTCTACTGCTCTCATTTCTTGTTAGCAGATACTCTAATAGCATAAATAGGTAGTTTGGTTCTTAGAATTTTACTTACCACTGTTTCTTCTTTAAGTACACCTCCTACTCCTCAGATAGCATTGACAACCTCTTTGATTCTGCAGCTGTACTGAGTGATGTTTTCTCCTTCTTTCATTCTTATGTCATCAAATTCTCCTCTTAGGATTTCTGCCTTAGCCCTCAGCACATTTTCATCTTCTCTGTGTACTAGCTTGAGTTTTTCCCATATTTTCTTTGTAGTGGTGCTTGATTTGACATCTTCAAAATCAACATCAGAGAGTGAGGAAGCAAGTTCTATCATCATAGAATTGTGTTCATGCTTTTCTCTCAATTGATCAACTGTCAGAGGTCTAGTAGGTAACACAAATTTAGTATCCAAGTACTGTGTGACATCATTTCCAATACCAGATAGGTGCCTTATCCTACTTTTCCATGATGCAAAGTTTCCCTTGTTCAACTTAGGCACATCCCTTTTTCTCATCTTGTGATATTTATCTTGAGTCTTAAAACTATCTTCCAAGCACACAAACTCTGATACCAATTGTTAGAATAACTGAGAGGGGGGTTGAATCAGTGGCCTAAAAAGTTAATCCAATAATTCAACCAAAAATTTATACCATAAATATAAAACCTCTACTTATCTTCAGTCCTACAAGGTATATGCCATGTGTGAAGCTAACATGCATATACTGCTCGGTGATTGCACTATTTATCCTTTTCTTAAGCTTTACCGAATAGCAGTTTATCTTTTCTTAACCTTTACCAAAATACAATAAATAACTTAGTGTTTAATCATCAATCATGTTTTTGTAATGTATAAAGCACAACATCAAAGAAATGAACCAAATACACATTTGACACATGTATTTTTAACATGGAAACCCTGTTAAGGGAAAAACCACTTGGGACCGGTAACCCAAAATTTTCACTCTTCTAAAGTGAGCTTGGTGAAGGGCCAACCCTGTTAAAGGTTACAAACACACTATTAAGTGCGACCTTGTTAGAGGATTTAAAACTAATAGTTTATCACTTGACCTAGTGTTCACTGTATTGTCAACATGAAAACCTTTTAATACTCCTTGGGATGTATCTCAATATATAAAGGATGGTTAAATCCTACTCTGTTAAGAGATTTTCTGAATCAATGGTTAAACTGAATCAGTAGATGATTTGTTCATTAATACAACTTTGAATTGTAGATTTTCAGATCTATTGTAATTCCATAATACATTTCTGATCAATGTTCTCTTCAATTCCTTTGCTCCACTTCTTTCTGCTCGGTGAATTTTGTTGCTTCTGTGTAGCTCGGTGTCTGGGGAATTCTTAGATATGTTCTTCAGCTTGTATGATCAGATTTGCATGAAGACTTCTTATCTTCACCAGAATTATCTTCAACATTCCTCTCTTGATAATGAATTACTTTTCTCTTTATATAGACATCATTTCACCATTCTTTGTCCTTATTTTTTTCTTCGTTGATAACTTCTTTATCCATAAAGCTCGCCATTCTTGCTTTAGTTTTATTCCATAAATCTCTCCTTGTTTTCTAGAATAAAACATGCTTTAAATCTCCTTCTTATCTTTTTATTTTAACTGATCGATGAAAACAAAGCAAACAATCACTTAACTCTAAATATAGATCATGCCAGCTAAGTTGTTTTTTCGTATCCTAACTTCAATTCTCGTCGGTCAACACTTCAGTCATGCTCGGTGACTACTATAGATAGCTCGGGCATCAACTTCAATTCTGTTTGGTGACAACTGTAGTTAGCTTGGTAATGCTTGCTCAGGTATCACTTGCTCGAGTAACATTGTCTATCAAGGTTTACTGTCACTCGGTGTATATAATTACCGAAGACAAAAACTTTATCTCTTCAGATATTTTAGTATTGTGACAATATGTGTATGAGCAATCATACCATATCAAGTTGACATCAATGACAATACAATACATTAACTGATTTAATGTCTTGCATTTACTTTCTGCATCTCAGTGATCATCAACTTTGTCATCTTCAAACATTCAATCAATTATAGTTCATCATATTGATTAAGTTGGAGATTGCAAAGAGTTAAGTTATAATTGAAAAGAGTTACTCTACCGAGCTAGAAATGGTTAGTTGGTATAGAGGTTTGTTAGTCGGTTTCAGTTACTGAGCACTGAGAATGAGTTAGGCACCGAGAAGTGAACGAAGTTATTTACCGAGTTGCAAAGCAAATTACCGAGTATAGGATATTGATTGTAAATGATGATAAGATCAAATTTAATGTGAAGCTATGATGATCGGGATGGAGATAAGAATTAAAGGAAGTTTCTTAGAATATCTACGAATGAGAAAATTCAATGAGAAGCTCTAAGGCAAAGATCAAGTGTTTAAACCTAATTATGAGAGTTCCAAGAAAAGTTCAAGTTTAGAGGTAAAAGTTAAACTGTTTACCGAGCTAAGATTTATAAAGAAGATGATCGAACGACTGAGCGAAAAATGTTGGAAAACCTAAACAAGGAGATTAAGAGACAAAAAAATTTCTATATATAGGATGAGAAATAAACAGAGATTATAATGTTGGAGAATTTAATTAAGAAGCAGAAGAAGCTGAAATATAGAGTTACCGAGCAGAACAGAGAAGTGGAAAGAGCAAAATCTACAATCTAAAGAAGAGACAAATGGAGTATGAGATGCCAATGTTCATGTGAGCATAAAGGATTTGAACCAAGCAAAAGGTAGTTGTTATATTTACAGATCAAATTTTTATTGTTGCTTATTAGCATTTGTAACAGAGAAAATATCTTAACCGAGAGGATTTAACAGTCCTATTTATAAATCCTAGATGTAGGTGACATTCCAAAAGAGTATTTAAATTCCTCTAGCAAGGCCACTCCTGACAGGGTGAAGATCTTAAAAAATATGAGGTAAATCCCTTAACAGGGTCACATCTAGCAAATGTTTTTGTAATCTTTAACAAGATAGGTTCTTAACTGAGAGTACTTCAAAAATGTACATTTTTACTGTGGGTCACAATTCCCATAGAGGTTTTTCCCATATTGGGTTTCCTTGTTAAATCTAGTGTCAATCAAGTTAAATCTGGTGTTAACTGAGTTTGAATGATTGATTTTCATATTATGAGATGTATGGTTGTTTAAGTTATTAAGTTATTTGGTGAATCAGTTATTACTGTATCCAGTTCTACCGAGTGAATCAGTGAGCTAAGTTTTAAGTATTTAAGTTTGATTTTGACATATTCACCCACCCCCCCCNATTTTGACATATTCCCCCCCCCCCCCCCCCCCCTCTCAGTGGGACCAACAATTGATATTAGAGCTCTGGTTCTCTGAAGTGTTAAGTTTAAAAGGACTTGAGTCAAGATCTAAAGATGTATAAGAGGGAAACACCAGAGTTGAATAGGGAACATTTCTCTACATGGAAAAGCATAATGAGATTGCATGTGTCTAGTATAGGAGAATATGGAATTCATTTTCTTGATAATGAATATGTTGCACTGACTACTGGACCTTTGACAATCACTGAGAAAAGATAGAAGCAAGAACAGACACAATTCATGATTGAGATAGCTTCTACACTTACCGACCAAGAATATGACGAACTTGATGGATGCACTACTTCAAAAAAATGTGGGATAAGCTTATTTTGACCTATAGTGGAGATCAACATATTTAGAAGGCAAAAGCAGAAATTCTGTGAGGTAGATTTGATTCAATGAGAATTAAAGATGGAGAAAACATAATACAATATAGCACTAGACTTAAGGAGATTGTTAATTCTATCAGAGGAGTTGGTGGAGCCATAACAGAGGAAGATGTTACAAGAAAAATGTTCAGAAACCTACTACCAAGTTATGCTATTCAAGTATCTTCTATACAAGAGTTGAGATCCATTCCTCAAATGAATGTTTCACTTGATGCTAATATTGGTAAGCTGGTTGCATTTGAGATGGATGATTTTGATAATAGTTTACCTGCTACATCTAAGATTGAGTCTACATTTAAGTCATCTTTGAAGATTGGAAGTTATAAGAACTCTAGACCTAGTGATGGATATTTACCAGTGCTAGTGAGATATTTTACATCTGTCAAAGTGGTTTGGAAGAGTTATATGTTGTAGATGAAGTGAACGAGAGAGAGTTTGAAGCTTTGTTGGTTAAAAGGCTACAAAGAGGCAAAGGAAAATACTGAGGTAAGTTATCATTGAAATGTTTTAACTGTAACAAGATTGGTCATTTTGCATCTAACTTCCCTGAGAAAGATAATGAGGAGAAGAAAGAAAATGGAGATAAGGACAAAAGAGAAAACATATTCAAGAGATTCAAAGACCCCAAAAACAAAGGTAATAAATGTTTTTTGGGATAGTGGAGAGGTGTGTACTAAGAGGGGAGGGGTGAATCAGTACCCTTAAATGCTTTTAATCTAATATTTGTAACCAAATGTTCTGTATTAACTGACTGAGTAGATTGCATACACCAAACATGTAATGTTAATGTTGAAATGTAAATGCATGTAAAGTAAACAATAAACATACATGAAAATTAAATGCTCTTGACACTACTATTTTGGTATCCTAGAAAACCCCTGTTAGAAGGTAAAAACTGCGGTGGGGATGAGACCCACAAAACTTCACTAACGCAGTAAATAAAGTAGCCTGTTAAAGCTTACAAAGATTGACCACTTCTGATAATCTTACCCTATTAGGAGTAACAATGAGATTGATTAGATCTACCTCGTGAGAGGATTTAGAAACAAAAATTATGTGTGCACTTGGTAAAGATATTTACATAAGACAGTTAAGTCTACTCTGTTAGGAGATTTTGGGGTCTATTACAATTGTTAGAAAGTAATAGAATTATGATCTGAACAAATACAATCTCTCTATTGCTGATACAGATCCTTTAAGTGCATATAAAATATATCACCTCAATGTGAATGATAATACCTTCTGCTCTGTTCTGCTTGGTATCCTTGCCTCTATTCTAAAAATTGATTATTGTAATGTAGTCCTTGTCCTTAAAACCCTTGGTTGATCTCTGATGTCTGTAGTATGGTAGTACTTGATCATTTCTTGATCAACATACATTACAAAATGACATATTTACACTATATATATCAAACTCCATGACCTAATTAGGGTTTTACAATAACATCCCTAACCTAAGATCAACGGTGTACAACTTACCTTGATCATCTAAACATAGGAGATATAAACAATTAATGTTGTGAATCGATAATTAATTTTCTTCTCGTTCGTTGTAAATCATTATCCAAGTTGGAAAAATTTTGTTACCTATATTTATGTGCCATAGAAAAATTTTATGTGGCTCTAGTCCACTCGATAAATGTTGTCTCTCGCTGCTCAGTTATACTATGTATCTCGGTTATACTATTGTTCGGTAAAATTGTGTATCTTTGTGTAGAATACAACTCGGTAAAGTCTATCTTCTCGGTAATCATCGCACTCGGTTAACTCTGTGCGTGATCAATGCTCTTGGTTAACTTTGTACTTCAGTGATTATACTGACTGGTCTAGTTGTGACTCTATTACCAACTATCCATTTAAGCGCTTGAACACTAATGACAACCTTTAATTCTTATTTGGAGTAACATTCTCCCCCTTTGGCATTAGTATCAAAACTTTATCATTTACAAATTACTATACATAGTGACTCCCCCTTTGTACATGCTCGGTATATGTATATGACTCCCCCTTCTTATATTTTCCCCCTTTAATATACTTATATACATATATTTCCCCATTTTTTGAAAATAATGACAAAAAGAATATAACTTACAATTTATCAAAAATGTTATGATGGGCTTGCTTGAGATTTTCCAGTAGCTTCTCCCATTCCTCCTTTAAATGATCAAGGGTTAATAGTGTTGGAAATATATCATAGGCTAGGTGACTGAGAGGGGGGTGAATCAGGAAACAATAAAACTTATTTACTCATATCCTTTATTAGATTGTCTAATCTAATTGCATGTATGGAACATAAAAGCAATATATATTCATAACACTTGACACAAGATATGGTGACCCAGAAACCTTCCAAATAGAAAGTAAAACTGGGGTGGGGATGATACCCACAAGCTTTAGAACTGTAGTAATAAATTTGGTCAGTTAAGGCTTACAATTGACCACTTCTAATGGTCTGCCCTATTAGGAGCAATAAGGACTATTAGGTCCACCTTCTAAAAGGATTTATACAATACAGTTAAGTATGCACTCTGTTAGGATATTTGTGAAGGACTGTTAGGTCCACCTTGTTAAAGGATTTGACTGATACACCTATTAGGATGAACTAGTGAATGATCTTCTATGCAACTCTAATTTTCTGAATAAGATCCTTTGATGTAATACTGATCACCTGAATGTGATAGATGAGTCTTTGTTATTCCTTTATATTGTTATAGCCTTCTAATCAATCTGCCTCTTCATATTCACATCCATACATATATTCAAAGTTGTTTTGATGATTCATTCCTCTTTTGGATAAACAAAGTGTCTTACATATATACTTATCCAAACCAATTACCTCCATAAGTTGGCTACTATCATATTAAATACAATCAAACAATATGTACTAAGTCAGCCCAATGTTGATACTCGGGTCCAATAATCCACTCAGGTGATATGCTAACACTCGGACGATACAGTGAATATGGAAACTCTGGCACTTGGTTGACACTGGGTGCTTGGGCCACATTGATCACTCAGAGATGGTATGCAACTCGAGTAACACTGGTGACTCAGGTGATACTGTTTGGAACTAACTGCTCAGTCAACACTGCAACTACTTGACTCAGTCAATATTGTAATCATATGAATGACTGAGTGTTTTGGTACAAATTGAAAATATGTCTTTCCATAAGGTCTAAAAATAGTTCTAAGTTTATCTCAGCATGCATATCATATATACTTTATGTGACTAACATGGGGTGGCAATCAAATTCTTTGCCAATGTCACATGTTTCTGCATCATAACTAAATGTGGTAGTAACATTGCCTGTAGCTCAGTTACTTGTTCTCTCATCTTGTCTTCTTCTTTCTTCAAATCTAGTCTCAACTGTTGGTTTTGGAGAGCCTTGGTGTAATGCATCTGCAATGCATGTTGCTCAGTTGATAGACTACTAGCACTATCTGTTAGGTCTTGATCTAATTTCTGCATCTGTTCACTAATCTCAGTAGTGAAGTGATCTAAATTGCATAACTACTGTAGAATTGTAATGGTTTCAGATATAATAGTTTCTAATCCACTTACAAATTAGGACAGAGTTACCTTGTTAACTTCCACTACCTGGCTGGTCTTCTCAGCAACTTTATATTGTATCTTATTTTCTGCTCTTTCTTACAATTTCTGCTCGGCATCAATATCAGGTTTGTTAATTTCCTTAGTGAGCAGTGCAAGTTGATCAAGTATGGGGGTTGATTCATCTATGTTTACATCAGTAACAACTTGCATGAGAATCTCCTTAGCAGTCTCTAGCACCTGTGCACTTTTGCGTTCTTGCCTCGGCTTATCCTATGTTGCTTTTCGGGTGTAGAGTTCACCATACCTTGTCAAAGCTTCAAGGTCAAGTGTCCATGGATCACAATCAGGGATGTCGATGATATCATCAAGTGTCATGAGACCCTTTATTCCTTTCTTCTTTTTCTTCTTCTTCTCTTTGATGCTCGATGAAGGAGATAATGTTAATGCTAATTGAGCCTTTTGCTCAGTTTGTTTCTTTGTTGGATCGGTACTTGGTGTGATGAATTGGGAAGGTGCCTCAGTAGCTGACTTGGTGTCAGTAGTAGAAGTGTCTACAGTCTATGTTTATGTGTTATCTTAACCTTTTTCTGCTGTGTCAATGGTATATTTTGGTGCGTAACCTTGTGTTGTTCCACCACTATTCTCGGTCTGTGTACCTTGTGTATCACCCTTGTCTTCATTTGTGTCTGTAACCTGCTTGGGTGTCTTTTGGTGTGCTTCACTCTCTATTTCAATAGCTTGTACCAAAATAGGTAACTGGCCTGGTACCATTGCTCAGGCGACCTTTGTTGTGTCTTTCTCATCTGTTGTCTAAGTAACTCTGATTGACTCATCTTATTTAGCCTTATCATTGGGATCACCTTAAGTTATGTATTTTATTGTGATCTTTGGATGACCTAAATTAGTCAATAGTTTAGGAATACCATTCAGTACATTGTCAACAGCCGCATCATCAACATCAATTGTTATCAGTTCTGTAATCGATCGATGTCCCTTGGTATCGAATGTAGATGTAATGTTTGTTGCTTCCTCCGTGTCCCTGATTTCCTCGGGTGGATTCAATAGTTTATTCCATATTTGGGTTCTCTCTATATCCACTTCCTTCAAATTTCCTTGCAGGATATCCAATGTTTGTGCCTTCTTAGGAAATTTCTTAGCATACTATTGTATGATATCATTGATTTGTTCTACTTTACAATCAACTTTAATTAGAGTGAGAGTTTCCTCTCTCATTTGTTTCTTGGTGGTAAGTGCATATGACCATCATGTTGATATCTTATCATATAATTCAGAGGGAATGTAAGCATAAAATTCAACAGGAACTTGTTTAAAGTTGATCATCATACCTATGATTGCTTCTTCAAGTTTATCTTTGTGCTTGGTAGTCAGATCTGCATATGCATGTATCTTAGGATGTCCTAACCCTCTAGTGATTGCCTCTGCAATCTCATCAGTGTTTTATGGTGTTTTATTCTATACAACCTTAAATTGATCAGGATTGTCGTTAGAATAATCCTTTTCATCCTTTTTCCTCACATATTTCTTCCTTTGTCTCGATGTTGGATTCTCGGTAGTGCCCTTCTATTTCCTTTTTTGATATGTGAACTTTAGTGAGGTTCTTTTTATTTTTGCAACTCCTTTCTTTAAAGGTGGTGAATCTTTAGTCACCGATTGTGATCTTGTCTTTGGTGGAGACTCAATTTTTATGTTTTTGCCCCTTTTGGCCTTAGGTGCCTCAACTTGTGATTCATCGGACTCGGTGGCATCAGCATCATGTTCGGGTTCTTCTTCTTGACTGACTGAGGTCTACTCCTTGGTGTCATCAACTAATTTTTTTAATTCTTCCTTTGTGATAGCAAATTTTCTTTTTAAGGTCTTGACTATCCTAGTCCTTTTCCTACCCATCTTTTCAACTTTAGACCAATAGATATTCGGGTCTGGGCTTCATCATATGTGCCAAATCTTGTGGAAGATTTGTCAACTATTTCATTTAACAATTCCTCAATAGATTTTGAAGCAATGTCAATGTTTAATTCATAATCCATCGGAGATATCCATGTTGTCCTCGATTGTGCTACTTTGATTAGAGTAGTATTTGTGTCAACTACAAAATAGATTTCATATTTGTATTTTTATACCAACTACACTGGAATTCAAGTTCTCTTTTCCATCCTAGCTTTAAACTTAGAAAAATAATCATTCATAAATTTTTCAAAGTTTGTGCCTAAGCTTGTAATCAAATCACCAATTTGCAGTGTAATCGGTCAGTTGGTCTTCCATTTAATAGTACCGACAGAGGGAAAAAAAAATTTTAGGTAGAGGAATGTGCAGAGAAGTAATGAACCAAACTTACATGTATTTGACCATGCTAATATGACGGTTTTCATGTTTTCTTCAAGTTGCCTCTGCAACAACTCGGCGAGATCAAGTTGTAATCCTTTCTTAACAATCTTGTAAGCAATGTCAACAACTCTGCAAGCAACGTTGTTCGGTCTGATGGATTGAAATATCTTATAGCCAATGACATATGCACCAAACCTAAGTTAAGGATCACCGATTGAATTGATCTTTAGACCTCTTTCATCCCACTCTGCTCTTGTTACCTTTTCTATCTCAGTTCTCGGTGGGTGCCTTAGGGATTTTGATTTGTCAGATATTGGATACCCGGTTACTGCATGAATAACATCTTTTGTTATCTTCTTGGGTTCATCCATCCAGATATTTCCATCATATACTCTACTCAAAATAATGTATATCCACTCGGTGTGAAAGACCTTCAGAAATTTAGGGCATTGGTTAACCCTGTAACCTCCATATTCTTATGATCATCCTTTAATTTCTCATCTGTGCATAGTGAATGGTATGTAGAAATCAGCTCAAAATCCGCTATTTCACCTATCTTACAGTGAATGTAAGCACACACATCTTGAACCAATAGAACCCTAGGTGGAATCGATGAAAATGCACCTTTGTCCTCAAGTGGGGCTGCAAGCTACGGATGTATCTTACAGTTTGGCTTTGTGCAAGTGGAGTTCTTAACAAGAACAACCTTTTTCTCCTTATCCATCTTTGCCTTCATGGTTTGAGATGAGGATGTCATGATTTCTTATTTAAGTTTCCCATGAACAGTGTTCAAATGACTTGGTAAGAGCAAGAATGTGTAACGACTAACCTCTTAGCTGCTCATAATGTCCTTAGAATCTCTGTAAAATGCTCAAAATACTCTGCTTCATATTTTCTCTCAAATTCTCTGCTCTGCTCTGTGATTGTTGTGTGAACGAATGAGTTCACATCGATTGAATTTATAGTAAATAGATTTGGGTGGTGCAATAAATGCTTGTCACCAACCACTCAGTGAAAAAATATTATGCTCAGTTAACACTAACAATACTTCATCTCAATGAGTGTACCAAATGCTTAGTTTCCATAGAAACTCAGTTGTCTCACACATATTCACCGACTATCATTTCTAACTAGGTACATATTAACCGGCTCGACAAGATCAAGAAAAAAATATAATACCATAGTGCATCTCAATTTATTTTGATTTGGCATTGATACAATAAATATAGGAACTGATGTAAGATATAGCTTTTCAAAACAAATTTCCTTACCTGCTTGTATTGCTCAGGTGGAGATAGTGGAGCCACCTAATCCATTGGATGAGGTGTCACCGACTGTTGTGCTTGGTCCTGCATTATCATTTGATGCATTCCTCCACCTTTAATTTCTGATCCTTACGATTTCTTCAATTGTATTTCCATTTCCATAAGTATTTATTCAATCTTCACAGTCTCTGCTTAAGTGACCGACTTTGTGACAGTGAGAATATGCCATACCAGAGTTTGACCAATTCCTAGACTTGGTTCGCCATTATCTCATACATTTTTATGCAATATGTCCATATTTACTATATGTTTTACAACTACTCCAAGTGTTGTAATCCCAAGCATAAGCATTACCTTGCCTTCTCGGTTGATTTTCCTTTTCTTGTCCTTTAGGCTTCCAGATTTGCTTTGTGTTTTTCCTGCATGCTTGTGATGTATGACCATGCATGTTGCAATTCTAATAGTATTTATCCATGTATGGATTCTTCTATTGTTTTTTCAACTTGTATCTACACTCATGTGCTTGATGTCCATGCTTATTAGAGCTATAGAAAATACCATTAAATTTAGGAGGGTTTCTAGGAATAGGAATACCTTTTTCTTTGCTTCTGCAAACATTTGATGTGTGTCCTGGTTTTCCACAGTGATGACAAGAGGGATTCTTAGGCTTTTGAATTGAGTATGCATTCCTCTGTTCAACTTGATTTGATGATTCTCCTTGCTCGGTATACCCTAATTTGGTATTGTTGTTCAATCTTCTTTGATAGTTCAAAAATTCATCCATTCTCTTATTACTTTCTTCAGATCTCTTAATCACTTCATTATGTTGTTGTAAAGCCTTCACTTCATTTTTGAGTTTTTAATTTTCTTCTTTTAATACACCAATATCTTTTATCCTTCTTGCAAGTTCAGTATTTACTTAGTTTGCCTCATGATTCATAGCAACCACTTGATTGGTGATCTCAAAGTAATGTTCAATAAGTATCAATATCTCAGATTCTTTTTCTTGTAAATTTTTAGTCATTTGTCTTCTGTCATCAACAACCATATTTCTATCTTGTTCAGCTTTCTTTGCATCATTCAAGACTTCAACCATTCTTACCATTTGTGTATCTTGACCGATCTATAGTGCTTTCACTTGTTTAGTAAGTTTTTGATTGCACTCAGATAGATTTCATATGATTCCTTCAGATGCATTAGATATGCTACCAGATTCAAATCTAGATGTGTCAAATGGGTCATGAATCTCTTCTTCCTAATGATCAATCTCACGACAGCAAAGTGCCATGTCCTTTCTCTTAATCAACATCTCCCTAATTTTTTCTTTGGATTCTTTGTATTGTTTGACATAGATCTGCAGTTGTAACTTTTGATTTTCAATAGTTTTATCAAGTGTATACCTTTTCATTGTAAGATCTTTTCTCTTCAATGATTAAAATTTCCAATCAAGAGGACTAGATCTGATACCAATTGTTGGGATAATGGAGAGGTGTGTACTAAGAGGGGAGGGGTGAATTAGTACCCTTAAATACTTTTAATCTAATCTTTATAACCAAATGTTCTGTAATAACTGACTGAGTAGATTGCATACACCAAATATGTAATGTCAATGTTGAAATGTAAATGTATGTAATGTAAATAATACACATACATTAAAATTAAGTACTCCTGACACTAGTATTTTGGTATTGCATAAAACCTATGTTAGAAGGTAAAAACTATGGTGGGGATGAGACCCACAAAACTTCACTACTACTATAAATAAAGTAGCATGTTAAAGCTTACAAAGATTGATCACTTCTGATGATATTAACTTGTTAGGAGTAACAATGAGATCGATTAGATCTACCTTGTGAGAAGATTTAGAAACACAAATTATGTGTGCACTTGGTTAATATATTTACATAAATATGGTTAAGTCTACTCTGTTAGGATATTTTGGGGTCTATTACAATTGTTAGAAAGTAACAAAATTATGATATGAACAAATACAATCTCTCTATTGTTGACACAGATCCTTTAAGTTCATATAAATTATATCACCTCAATGAGAATGATAATACCTTATGTTCTGTTATGCTCAGTAGCCTTGCCTCTGTTCTGAAAACTGATTACTGCAATGTAGTCTTTGTCCTTAAAACCCTTGTCTGATCTCTGATGTTCATAGTATGGCAACTACTTGATTATTACTTGATCAAATTACATTACAAAATGACATCTTTACATTATATATATATATA
>MU227226.1:703883-721508 GCA_018584345.1 Thuja plicata
ACCTTCCTTCTAAGCACACAAGCTCTGATACCAATTGTTAGTAATAACTGAGAGGGGGGGTGAATCAGTGGCCTAAAAAACTTATCCTTATTCTAACCACCAATCAAATAAACCTCAAATTATTATGACCCTACAAGATGCATGCCATGAAATACTTATAATGATTAATTGTCTGTCAGTTTTCCTAGTCTTTCCTTATTCTCCTTGATTATCGATAAGCAGTATAACTATTTACCGAAATACAGTAAATATGCAGAGTATACTGATAAATCCATAAATGCATATGTGAAATGTAAAATGGTAAAGTAATAGACCATACACACATAACACATGGATTTTTAAAGTGGAAACCCTGTTAAGGGAAAAAACCACTGGGACCGGTACCCCAAATTTTTACTCTTCTAAAGTGAGCCCTGTTAAGAGCCAACCCTGTTAAAGGTTATAAACACATTGTTAGGTGTGACCTTGTTAGAGGATTTTACACATATAGGTTGTCACTTAGTATTGGGCATCTAATGTTGCCATACTTGAATCAGCCTCTCTCTTAGACTGTCAATAGGCATCAGGCATATCTAATGCTACTTTCATGAATCAACCTTTTTGGCACTCCTTGGGATGTACCTCAATATATAGAAGACTATTAAGTCCTGCTTTGTTAAGAGACTTGATGCTTCAATGGTTAAACTGAAACAAAATGACCTATTTCTAATGCAACTTGAATTGCAGATTTTTAGATCTATTTAAGTACATTACCTCTCTGATCAATGTATCAATTCAATTCTTTTGTGCTCCATACTTTCTGCTTTGTGATGTTGTGTTCACTGTTCATCGGTGTCTGTAGAATTATTTAGCTCTCCTTCAGCTTGATTGATTAGGACTGTATGAAGTTCTTCTTCATCAATTTGTCTTCAGCATCCTCTTTCTATTCACTCCCCTTCCCTATGCATATGGAAATGAATTAAGTTGTCTCTTATATAGACATGATATTCACCATTTCTTGATTCTTGGTTCTTGGTTCTTGGCATGAAAAACAATCTAGCCAATTTGATTTAAAGCATAACTCCTGATTTATCTTGTAGTTATCATTATGCCAACTGTACAAATCTTCTTTAAATCAATCACTTAACTCTGGTCAGGTAAAACAAAGAAAACAACCAGTTAAGTCTATCTTTTGCTCTTTCCAACTAGATATTTTGTCATTTTCTGAACCCTCTATTCCGTCAGTCAACTCTTCAGCTAGACGTCGGTTACAACTGTCAGTTTCGTCGATGTGACTCTAGTTAGCTTTGGGATCTCCGTCTGTTGGGCAACTCTACTTTCAGCTCGTCGGGCATCCTGTGGTTTTTCTTCACCGGGCAACATTGTCTTCTGCTTGTCGGGTATCACTGTGAATTTTTTACTTTGCCTTTACCGATGGTGTGCACTTCGGCGGTGTTGTATGTCACTTAGTGAATACTTTAGTTTTATGCATTGTTGAAAGCATAATCTTTGTTCCATTGATTCTCTGAAGTATTTGGCATTTTATACATGATCGTACAAATGATATCAAGTTGACATCAATGACAATACAAATCATTAACTGATTTTAATGCCTTGCATTATCTTCAACTTAACATTATCAAACATTTAATCAGTTATATGTCATCAGGTTTTCTATAAAAAAAATTCCTTAGTTAAACTCAACATAGGAATCAACCTTGAAAATATAATAAAATAGCATAAGGAAGGATGGAATAGAAAATAGATATGAAGTATAAATCACCTTGTACCTTGATGGTGCAATGCTTCTTCGAATGTGATCACAAATGTTGATGCAATAGCTTGATATAAAATGAAATCATGAAATAAATGCCTTTAATGATGGGTGTTTTAGTTTTCCACAATGCTTGATGAAGAAAGAGAAGAATGTTTTGAAGGATTGAAGACTTGGATGCTCAATTGTAGAAGAGACCGTGAACTTTGATTTGCTTTATTGCTCATGAATTCTTCAACACTTGATAGTGAATGCTTTCACTTGATAATGGATACCAAAATGAGGAGAGATAGGGAGTTTATATACTCAAACCATCATTTTGGGGCTTAAAACAAGGCAAGCCAACTGATAGGGCATATTAATGTCATGCTTTAGAAGCCCTAGGATAGCTTTTAATAGGATCTTTTCCTTGTTTTCATCATACTTTTCCAGATATTTTTAATTATATTTTCTATTATGTGGCATGTTTCCACCAAACCTATTTTGTGGTTGGAAACACTTAAATACGCTACGCTTAGATGAAGATGCTAGATTACTTATTTTGGAATTATAGTTATGTCTTTTTGAATGAATCTGTTGTTTAAACATGAATGATGAATGTGTATCTTGATGTCTTTTATCATAAATGTCTCTAACATCTAGAGTGCATTGCACCAAATTAGCAATCATTACCTTGACCAGGTAAAATGCGCCCATGTTCTGGATGCTCAACCTGGTCTTACAATAGGTGTATACGGAGAAACCTTAGGCATAGATAAAATGGAGTCAGGATGATCAAGGTGGCAGAAGATGAGAAAAGACCCAGGCATCATAATAAATTCTTTGAGGAAATTTAAGGAAGAGTGGGAGGTTGGATTTGTTGTCAAAACCATTTCTTTCCTCTTTCATGGATCTATTCAATCTCCAGTTGTATAGTTTCCTTTCATGTTTAATAAGGTTGTAATAAAATCTCTACCTATCTTTATGGCATGACTAGATAGCAATTAGATGTTTTTCTTTCTTTAAATAAATCCCCACTCGTGTGTGAGAAGGAAGGCGTTATCAATTATATTTTACATTTTATTTCTTTACAGTTGAATTTGTAATATGTTTTTGATCAATAGTGAATGAAAACTTGAAACTACAGTTCAGTATAATTGATTTTGGATACTCACTCAAGGGGGCCCACTTGGTGAGGAATCTGTGTTATCTAGATAGGATCATTTGCATATAGTTTAAGTTTCCTGCATCTTGGTGTTGTAATTCTTGTGTTAACACGGTTCCTACAGCCAAAAGTCACAGGATAGTCCATCACTTCCTGCAACCAAAGAGGCAGAACTATTGAAGCATTATGATTATTTTTTCTAGTCTTTTCAAGTTATAGTGTTCCTTCAAGAGCTTTCACTTTTGCATTTCCTTTCTAGCATTATTTACAGCTTTAGAATAGTTTTCTTTCAAAACAATTTACTTCCTACAACTATAGAATAGTTTCCTTTCAAAAGCAATTTGTTTCCTGCAGCCATAGCATGATCTGAGTAAGAATCCTTGGTGCATATACTTTGCTGACCCATTTGAAGTAATACATCCTTAGGTTGATAAATTAAATGAGTTTCTATAAAGGAGGATAGCTTCTCGGTTAGATGTCCAATCCCTAAGTTATGGTACATGCCTAGTATTTGATACCTTAATAGAACCGATCATTTTTGGCGCCGCTGCCGGGGATGGTGACAAGCCAAATTATTTTCCTCAACCATTGGTAGATTTCAATTCAAGAATGTACATCCTTTTTAAATAGTTTTTTCTATCAAAAAGTCTTTCACTCCACCACCACAATCTTTCATTTACTTGTATGCATAGAAGAAGAAGAGACACTCTAGGAAGGTACTTACCCAACTACCCCAACAACCGTTTAGGAGATATCTCTGTATCAGACAAAGATGAAGAGGAGTTTCCATTTGTGGATGATATTTTCAACCTTCCTGTATTAGCATCATCATCATCATCATCTTCTGAAGGTGATCCACTGAGCTTTCACCTTCTAGAAGGTGAACTTGAGTTTAATTTGTTTGCAGAAGCCTTAGCCAATCTCAGAATCCAATACCCAAACAATCAAGAAGAAAATCCACTACCTCTAGTCATTTACCAACCGCAAGGTCTCCCTTAGCGTCTTCCCAGGATGGAAAACCCCCCTACCTTTCCATTTCCCATTACTGATCAACATGATAACAACAATCTAAAGAATATTCCCTCTTCAGCGCTTCCCAAATTTTATGGCCTAATGACTGAAGATCCAGATACCTTTCTCTGTGAGTTTTACATCCTTTGACATAGTTAGGACTACACCATGGATGCCCATAGGCTCAAATTGATTCCTGCAACTCTCAAAGAGTTTGCATTAAGATGGTTTATGGGCTTAGGTCAGGATGTTGTTCATAATTGGGACGAAATGAAGGTAACATTCTTGGAAAAGTATAAAGAATACTATAGGGGAAATGATATGAGAGGGGATGACATCTTCAAGATGACCCAGAGGGAGGATGAAATCCTAGAGGATTATGTGTCAAGATTCTTGTTTAACCTGCGGAAAAATACTCATCACCAGCTTGATGAGGAGTTCCAAGAACTTCTCTTTCTATGGGGTATAAATGAAGGATGCACTGAGGCCTTGGGTCTTATGACTGGAGGAGATATCACCTAATCCACATGGGGTGATATCAAGAAATTCTATCTCAATTACTCAAGAGTTGCGGCGAAGAATGGCAGAGGATATAGAGGCACAGCAGGCAAAACCATTGGCACTGGAACCTCATTGTATCAGGACATTATCAATAACATGGCCACCCAGTTGGACACAATGCAGGAAGAAAAGAAGCATGAGGAGGCCGAAGCCATTCTAATAGAATTATGTCCACATTGTAGACAAAAGAAGAGATATTATTGTTGCAAGTTGGTTGCTAACATGGAGATTGCACAGCTACCCACTGATTACAAGCCAATTGAAGGAGATGATGAGAAATTATTCTTCATTCCATAATGAAGACCATGGGCTCAAAGACAAGGTATGCCTCAGGACCTGCTTACTTTTAATGGTCCATTATATAGTAATCAATTGCATCAACCTATCAATAATCAATACCCTCCTTGGAATAATCCTCAACCTCAATGGAAGCCATACCCAATTCCTCCATGGAAAAAACCCCAAGGGAATTGGAAAAATCCCCAAGGGAATTGGAAACCTCCATAAGGGAATTGGAAACAAAACCCTCAATGGCGAGGAGGTCAGCAATGGCCAAACCAGCAGCAGGGACTCCTGCAGCCACCACAACAGCCATAACAAAAAGCCCTTCTACCACCTCCTGTGGCTACTACAATGAATCTTAAGCCTACTCAACTCCCTACCCAACCTCATTCAAATACTAACAATAGGCCACCTGCACCTCAAAAAAATGTCTATTTAGTTGATCCAAACCAGTACCATGCCTACGCAATCAATGGCATTCATTTACGGTCAGGCACTACTCTGCCCACATCTCCTATTATAACTCAAGTAACTCCAAATGATACCCTACGTCAAACTACTCTAGAGTCCACTCTAGTAGGTCCTATGGTATTACCAACACCAGTACAGCCAGCCCCACCTCCCTTTCCACAAAGGTTACGGGATGATCACTCGAAACATAAAGACGATGCAACCTTTGACATCCTAGACCCATTAAAGAACATCAATGTTTAGATTCCACTTTTTCAAGCAATAAAGGATGTCCCCACATATGAGAAGGCTATAAAAGAAGCCTTCTTTATAAATCATGGTCGTAAGCGGAAGGACCCCCAGACAATCCATGTCCTGGGTAAACTTGCTGATATCATGCTCGAAAAAATAGTGTTCCCCAAGTATTATGATCCAGGTAGCCCGGTTGTTGAAGTAACCATCAATGGGACAACCATCAAAAACACTTTGATAGACTTAGTGGCTACCATAAATTTCATAAAAAGGATATCATTTAGAAACTCCACATCACTACCCTCTGGGAAACACCCACTATTCTACAGCTCATAGACAGTTCTACAGTCAAACCCGACGAGGTAGGGGAGGATATAGTTGTTGACCTTGAAAACTGGTCTTACCCTGCAAAATTTATGATCCTCTCACCTAAAGACACATTAGGATGCTACCCCATAATTCTTAGTCGACCTTGGCTGGCTATTGTTTATGCCTTTATAGGATGCCGCTCAGGAGGTATGACCACTTCTAATTGTTAGCATACTAAGACATTAGCCTTATACCTGCCAGCACAACGACAAATGGATTTTGCCTCACCAATATGGCCTGACATTGGAGAGGAAGCTGAGGTAGTCAATTCAGTAGCTCAACTCATGATGTTAGAAAGGGATCCTTTCATGCAACTACATGAGGAGGACACCTTAATCACCAACATTTTGCAAAACCAGTATGGTCAAGATTCATATTTCATTAATTGTCCCAACCCCCATAACTGCTCCCTGCACGCTTTGTACCCTAATTGTGCCTTACCTCCCTCTCCTATAGCCGAGTACCTCTACCACCAATTGCTTCCCCATAAGGTCAAGGCACCTCCATTAACTAGTGCGTCTATGGTAGAATTCACAAAGCAATTGAAAGTTTCCCTTGACCGTTGCTTATATATTAATAGCCAACTTACAAACTAGCAACAGACATCTTTGACCAACTTAATAAAGAGACATACCATGGCCTTCACCTGGAATTATTCAGATATGAAGGGTTTGGACCCTAAACAATGTACCCACTGGATCTTCCTAAAAGAATACAAACATCATGTCAGACAATTCCAGAGGCGTATAAACCCAGCGTAAAGAGAAATAGTCAAAATAGAGTTGCAAAAACTACTGAACATCGATTTCATCTACCCCATCTCTAACAGCCAGTGGGTCTCACCTTTATTCATTGTCCCAAAGAAAGGAGGAAAGTGGTGAGTATTTTTCGACTATAGGGAACTTAACAATGCCACCAAGAAGGACCATTGTCCCTTGTCGTTTATAGACCAAGTTCTAGATTCCCTAGCAGGAAAACGTTACTTTTCTTTCCTGGATGGATATAGTGGCTAACACCAGATCAGGATCCTTCCTGAAGATTAGGATAAAACAACATTCACTTTCCCTTGGGGAAATTTTTCTTACTCTATACTTCCTTTTGGTCTCTATAATGCTCCAGCTACATTCCAGTGAGCAGTCATCAACATTTTTGTTGATATCTCCCATGATTGCATGGAAATATACATGGACGACTTCACAACTTATGGGGAAACCTATGAAGAAGCATTGGTCAATTTGGGAAGAGTTCTTACAAGGTGTAAGGAGCATAATTTATCCCTCAACAGTGAGAAATGCTTCATGATGATGTAGGAAGGTGTGGTGTTAGGTCATTACATCTCTGCCAAGGGAATACAAGTGGATCCAATGAAAATTGAAGTCATCATGAACCTACCTACTCCCACCAAAAAGAAGGATGTTTGTAGCTTTCTGGTGCATGCTAGTTATTACAGGCGGTTCATTAAGGATTTCAGAAAATTAGCAGGGCCCATGTACCCCTTCTCACAAAGGATTCAGAATTTGTATGGACAACATCTTGTGAAGAATCCTTCCTACAGTTGAAGAGAGTACTTACACAGGCACTAGTTCTCAGAGGACCTAATTGGACACTACCATTCCATATACACACAGATGTCTCTGACCATGTTGTAGGCATTGTCCTTAGGTAGAAAGATGGACAAGGAGCATGCCATCTTCTTTATAAGCAAGAATTTATAGGGTATCGAGTTGAACTACACAGTCACTGAAAAGGAACTTTTGGCTGTGATTTATGCACTAAAAAATTTTTTCCACTACATAACCAGTTACCCAATATTTGTGCATACTGATCATGTAGCCATCAAGTATTTGGTAAACAAGTCTTCTCTTACAGGTAGGATTTTCAGATGGCTCCTGTTGCTACAAGAGTTTGACATCACAATAGTGGATAAACTAGGTAAAACAAATGTAGTGGTTGACTTCTTATCCAGATTACAGAATGATGATGACCCACATGTCATCGATGACATTTTTCCAAATGACCACATGTTTTCTATTTCCACTCATACCCGTTGGTATGCTGATATCACCAACTATCTGGTTACTTAAAAGGTACCACCACATTTTTCTTCCAAGGAAAAGAGGATATTAATAGAGAAGACTTTCAATTTTCTTGGTTGGCCGACTGTCTCTTCTACACTGGCCTTGATAAGATTCTAAGAAGGTGTATTCATGAGGATGAGACATATGATATCCTTCATGCCTGCCATGATGAACCCTATGGTGTCCATTTTGTGGTCAAATGTACCGCCATGAAGATACTCAATACAGGCTATTACTGGCCCACTCTCTATAAATATGCAGCTAATTACACCTGCAAGTGTGATAGATGTCAGCGGATGGGCTGGCCCACCAAATCAAATAAAATTCCTATGTTTACTCAGGTAATAGTCACTCCATTTGATAAATGGGTAATAGATTTTGTGGGACCAATTCATCCCCCATCAAATGAAAACTCTTACATTTTGGTTTGTATTGACTATGTCACTAAATGGGTGGAAGTGCGGGGTATGAAGCATGCAAGGGATAACAGTGTTGCACAAATTTTATATGAGGAAATATTTCCCAGGTATGGTGTTCCATGGGAATTGGTCACAGATCATGGAGCTCAGTTCACTTCTAATATGCTCACCTCCCTTATGGAGGAATACAACATTCGCCACAGGAAGTCTAGTCCATATCATCCCCTTGCGAAAGGTCAGGACAAGATCACCAACAGGGAGATTGAGGCCATCCTCACTAAGACAGTTCAGTTGCACAAAATAGACTAGAGTAGCTAAATTACAAGAATTTGTGTGGCCCTACCACACTACATGGAAAACTCCTACTAGATTTACACCTTTTGAGTTGGTGTATGGCAAGACTGCTGTAATGCCCATAGAATTTGAGCATAAAAATTTACACATAGCATTACACCTCAACTTAAATCTTCCTGTCACTCAGAAAGAAAGGCTCATGTAGCTTAACTATCTGGATGAGATCTGCAAGGCATATTTACAAAACACAAAGTTGGTTCAGCTTCAATGAAATAAATGGCATGACTCACACATACGCAATAAACGGTTTATTCCTAGTGACTAGGCACTTCTATATAACTCCTGATTTCAAAAGAATTAAGGTAAGCTTACAACTCATTGGCTTGGTCCTTAAGAGGTTGACAAATTTTTTTCTAATGGTGCAGTCCAATTGTCTACAATTTACCCTGTCTGCTTCAAGTTATTGTTCAATGGACATAGACTCCATCTATACCACAAACCAACCACTAAAGCAGATTTCCTACAACAATTTGAATTTCATCTTTCCATAGCTGCAGACACTCCTGCAGCTGATGGGGGTGAATTTTTGCTTCGGCCATCTCCTTGACTTCACTAAAAAGCAGTCATAATAAAAATTTTGTTTCCCATGAAAATCTATCTTTCTGCAATAAATTCACCATCACATCACATTCCATCAATCTTTTCTACCATTTTCACTTACGCTTCCTATCATTATTATACCACACATTACTTTTCACTCCATACACGTCATCTGATCTTTCCATATTTTGGCATTTATTCATGATTACTCTCCAGTTACACCTTCATTTATAGTTTGAAACAATTTTTATTTCATTTTGACATTATTATACATTTCCTTGTAATTAATATTAGTGCTTCATCCGAGTGTTGTTGTACTTTCTAACCACACATGTGAGGACACTTGTCTTACTTTTCATGGGGGCAATTCATTAACTCATGTTTTTCCATAATAGCCCTTTCTTAAGCCATGCTACGTAGTCATTTAGCAATTGATTGATGTGACAACACCAAAGAATACGAAATACTCTATTGAGTTTTTAGTTTTTAATTTTTCAAAAACCCAACTCGTATTTCCAACTTTGGTTTTTCAAAACTTCTCTTCTGTTATAATTCCTAGAAAACCACACTAGGCATTTATCCATCTTTAGTCAGCCTTAAGCTTAGGTGGACTACAGGGTGATACAAGAGGACAGAGTTTTTATTGCGGATACAGAGAATAGAATTTTTAAAAATCCATTTTTAGTTGCAGAGGAAGTTTCAAGTGATTTGTGCTTTTGGGTTATAGAGTTTTTCAGTAATAATGAGTGGGACACCAATACGCCATGAGCCAGGGGATCACTCATCCTTATTGTAGGATCAAGCGTGTGTCCAATTCTTTAACTGCGTGGGATGGATTACATATTTTGTCACGCTCTGTGGTTACGACGAAGCTGTAACAGTGGAATTCTTGCGCACTTACAACAATGGAGTTGCTTATGTAAAGGGATTAAGGGTGGAAGCTTCAGAAGCACAGATTGCATAGGTTTCAGGGATTCTTGCTACAGGTGAATTTTTTCTACATGAACATGATGCACGAGTGGCTAGGAATGATTTTTCCCTGCCCACAGACTTTGCATTGGAGACTAGTAAGTAGGGGGCGAAGAGAACATCTCTTCCAGAAGATTACTCTCGACTGGTTGTCCATGTGATAAGGTACATTACTTGTGAAGGGAAATTGTAATACTTGCATGTTGTGCATTTTAAATGCTTGACTCATTTGCGGCATACCTTCCTTGTCAATGTACCCAATTTCCTGTATTCTTTGTTAAAATTGAGCTCATAAGAAGTTAGGAAGGGGAAATTGAATGCAGCTACTCACCACGGGTTGGTAAAACTCCTTGTAAAGAGATATTTACAGGATCATTATCCTATGACATGGGATGAATTTATCATCGCACCTCATGTATAGTTACGATGAGAAGGGCCACAACCTGGATTACAAGAAACACAAGAAAATGCCCCTGAGGAGGATGCACCTGATGAGGATGAAACCATTATTCCAGAGACCATGCATAAAATTCCATCTTCTCCGAGGGCTGAAATGAAGCAAAACACTTCTGGTAATCCAAACCCTAGCTCAAGGAGCGGTAAAACAAAGGGTTCTTCATATTTGCAGACCCCACAAGCCAAAAAAAAGTGCCTGGAGGAAAGGGAAGGGAAAGGAAAAGATAGTTGTGGATGCTGGAGAAGAAACTCATGTTTTATCAGAAAACCCTGTTTCTCCTCCAGCCATACCTCTAAAGAAACAACGGACATCTAAAAAATGCTCTGCGACGTCTATGGAAACTCCTCCATGATGAAGAGGTCATTTGAGAATGCCACAGGCAAACAAAACAGACTCACCTACGATGACTGGGTCATCTCCTAAAGATCCAATTGGGCAATCTTTAAAAGAACAACCACAAACAGGTTTCCCATGTACAAAATGTCTGGACATCATGGAAATAGATCCTACAACCAAAGAAAGGGATACGGAAATAGTGAATATGGAAACAACATGCATGGAGATAGAACACGCCGAAACTGCAGATATGCCTTCTTCTCAGCAAGAGGTTGATCAAGGGAAAGATGCCCTAATTCCAACCCCGGATGAATTACCCATTGATGGGTCAGACACAGTCACAACAACAGAGCATGTCACTTCAGCCACTCCAATTAAAAAGAGTCAGGTAACACTTCACTCCCTTTCCATTGAATATTTTAATCAAATGCAATATGAAAGGTCAATGTGGGAGCTAGTAAAGTATAGGTTAAAAAGGGATCTAGGCAGGAAACAATAAGAGGTACAATTTCTACATAGCAAGTTAGATTCGATTACAAATTTAATTCCATAATTAATTGAATGTAGACCACCTCCTAGGGTCTATGCATTGTGTTTTAAGGAACAATTTCTCATGTATAAATTGATGAGGATCCTTCAGGATATACACACAGGCATAGACACGCCACAGGAGTTTGTAGCTACATATGACCAGTTACCAGATTGTATTCAAAATCTGTTATGTGAACTTTACTTGCATAATTATGTTGTTCCCTCTGATACTGATTGGAATCCTTTGCTATTTTTTAGAAATATCCACCTATCCTCTTTACTCTCTTGGTCCAGTAATGAGATCAACTATGGGGGAACAATTAAGAAAATACAGGGGATTTGAACAAATTGTCACATTTCCCTTACGACCAGAAAGTGGTGGTCCCCGTAGGCTGTATTGTGATTAGATGGAGATAGTATAAGGGATGAAACACTCTACCCACCAAAAGAGAATACTGAATAACAGGGAAGAGGTATTTACAGCATTTGAGAAGCTCTCCTTAACATATGGAAACAGGGCAGCAGAAGGGTTAAGGCAGAGATGGGAAAGATAACTATTAGCATTAAAGAAGGTTGAACCTCACAACCTTATCAACCTAATAGTTGTAGTACATAGAGTGCAATGGTAAATATGCTTGGGTAGGCAACCTCGTCCTAAGAAGTGACTTCCACTTTCCTTCCAACCCCCTCTTCTCCTATGGCCACTATATAGTTGTATTGACAATGAAGTAGATGAACAACTGGAAATGAGTAGATGAATTAAAATGGAGCGCACCAATGTTATTATTTGCATGTAGGCACCTCCATGACTAGTGAGACGTAAGAAGGGGATATTTGAGTACTTGCAAAGATCAGGAATGTTTTAGTGCCTGAGGACAGACATTAATCTTTCTAGGGGGCAAAAATGATAGGGCATATTAATGCCATGCTTTAGAAGCCCTAGGACAGTTTTTACTAGGATATTTTCCTTGTTTTCATCATGCTTTTCCAAATACTTTTACTTATATTTGTTATTATGTGGCATGCTACCACCAAACCTATTTTGTGGTTGGAAAACTTAGATACGCTACGCTTGGATGAAGATGCTAGATTACTTATTTTGGAATTATAGTTGTCTTTTTGAATGAATTTGTTGTTTAAACATGGATGATGAATGTGTGTATTGATGTCTGTTATCATAAATCTCTCTAACATCTGGAGTGCAACGCACCAAATTAGCAACTGTTACCTTGACCAGGTAAAATGCACCCATGTTCTGGATGCTCAAGTTGGTCTTAAAGTAGGTTTATACGGAGAAACCTCAGGCACAGAGCAAATGGATTCGGGATGATAAAGGTGGCAGCAGACGAGCAAAGACCCGGGCATCATAATAAATTCTTTGAGGAAATCTAAGGAAGAGTGGGAAGTTGGATTTGTTGTCAAAAGTATTTCTTTCCTCTTTCATGGATCTATTCAATCTCCAGTTTTATAGTTTCCTTTCATGTTTAATAGGATTGTAATAAAAGCTCCACCTATCTTTATGGCGTGACTAGATATCAGTTAAATGTTTTTCTTCCTTTAAAGAAACCCTCACTCCTACGTGAGGAGGGCGTTATCTATTATAGTTTACATTTTGTTTCTTTATAGTTGAATTTGTAATACATTTTTTATCAATAGTGAATGAAGATTCGAAACTATAGTTCAGTATAATTGAATTTGGATACTCACTCAAGGGGGCCCACTTGGTGAGGAATCCATGTTAGCTAGATAGGATCATTTGCATATAGTTTAAGTTTCCTGCATCTTGATGTTGTAATTCTGGTGTTAACACAGTTCCTGCAGCCAAAAGCCGCAGGATAGTCGAGCATTTCCTGCAGCCAAAGAGGCAGAATAGTTGAAGCATTATGATTTTGTTTTCCAATCTTTTCAAGTTATAGTGTTCCTTCAAGCGCTTTCACTTATGCATTTCCTTTCCAAAATTCTTTACATCTTTAGAATAGTTTCCTTTCAAAGAAATTTACTTCATGCAGCTATAGAATAGTTTCCTTTCAAAAGAAATTTGTTTCATGCAGCCATAGCGTGGTCTGAGTAAGAATCCTTGGTGCATATACTTTGCTGACCCATTTCAAGTAATACATCCTTGGGTTGATAAATTAAATGGTTTTCTATAAAGGAGGATAGCTTCTCGGTCGAATGTCCAATCCCTAAGTTATGATACTTGCCTAGTATTTGATACCTTAATAGAACCAATCACCAACCACACAAGAAAATCTCCCACTAACCCTAACATAGACCTCCAGGCCAAATTTGGGCCTTAATTCAAGGAAACATGTACCCACTAATCAGGATCAAATTTGAACTGTGGGCCCCAAATAGTTAGCGGGTATAGGATTTCTAGGTACAACTCCATCTGAGGTTGGAACAAGTCATAAAGGCCAAAATAAGGATATAGGGCCTAGGTGATGAAATGAATTATTTGATTGAAGGGAAAAAAAGATGAGCACACTTATGAATAAGGGCCAACCTTGAGTTTTGAAGAAATTGAACCGATATATATCATAATGTTAATTTCAAGGTCCAATAAGTGTTAGGAGAGCATAAAATCAAAGTGGGAACCTATACATACTAAAATGGGGCTAAAATGAGCACCTAATTAAGGGTTCTTACTTTTAGGATGGTACAGTACCCAAGAAAGATTCCCTCATCACATCTTGAGTCATTTTTTTTTAATTTCTTCACCTCTTCTAATGTAGCATCTATTAATGGTAGGTGTGGGTAAAATAATAGGACCTACCTTAACAGGTAAGGCTATAATACCTTAGGTTTGTTTAGAAACATTGTCCAAGCCACCGACATGAATAGAATAAAGTTGAATTAATCAAGTATCCACCTTAATTTTGTGCAAAAAATCAATTCTCAAAATGTTAAGACTATATCCATTATCAATTAAAGTTCTTCTAATAGCATTACCATTTTTAAGGACAACAACTGTAAGGGAATCACATTGATCTTAAATCTCCTTAAAAAGCTACAACTCATCTTTAGAAAATGAAATCTTCTCTCGAGTGCTAGTTGGATTCATACATTATAATAAGGAAAATATATTAGTTTACATAGGAGGTGGAATAGGAACATTTATTAATGCTTGTTGTAACACTTCATGATATGTGGATGAAGTTTGAATGAGCTCCCAAAGAGATATATTAGCAGGACTAGTACGTAGTTGTCCTACTAAATCATATTCATTTCCAATATTTTGAGGGAGAAGAAGTGTGGGAGGAAGCACTAATTTAGAAGAAGGAAGAGGATTAGACACAATTGGATTGCTATCTTGTCGATTATTCCTCATGTTATAAGTATGGGAAACTACATTACAACCTTGAGCGAGTTGTTTAAAAAAATCCAAAGGACTTTGTGTTTTTCCTTTAACAGTTATGATCAATTTATTGGGATTTTGAAAGGAATTGGAATCATTACAAAATTTAAATATAATCATACATTTGTTCATTGGTTGAGGAATGTATTGACGAAGGTGAAAAACTACTTTAGGTTTCTCAACATTATTAGTATAGTCATTCACATGTATCATATTAATCAACCTTTGGCAAAAGGATGGTTTAGGAGTCATAGAGGAAGACTGAATATAGATGAAGTGACCAAGGGAGTAATCTAACATATCAAATTCATCACTACTAAATAGCTCATCAAAGTCTCTAAAGTCTTGCAAAAATAAATCATACATTGTAATAGAAAGTAAATGAAATGAGGAAATCTATAACTAAGAAAGCAATGCGAAAAGTTGTTTTGTTTTAGGATGAACATGCAAATGATATAAAATGTAATGTAAACTAACAAATGCAAATGTTTTTTCTTCTTTGTTATTTATAGACACATATATGCAAGATATAACTAATCCAGTCAAAAAGTAACATGCATGAAGGGCAAGTTCACCAAAATGTAGCGGTGGGAAATGGGAAAGGTCAATCTAGGTGGGGATCCCTCTTTCCCAATCACATTAGAATATGAAGCCACCACAAGATGAATATGATTGACAAACTCTAGATATAAGAGAGTAAATACAATATATATGCATGTGGGGCTTCTATTCCTTTGTTGCTTAGAATTGAGACAAGGGTAAGATGGAGTTTTTATGCAAATGACTAAAAATGAAACAAGTAACCTTGTTGGAATTATAAATGAAGCACAAGAGGAAATGTAGGAGATCATTTTTGCACCTATGATCCCCAAATGGGGGTTGTCTTAATGCAGATCTTTTTTCCTAATTCCTAGGACAATGTAGACCAATGAATCTCTAGATTTAGGTTCCTACTATCAACACCTATGTCTAGAATGAATTTGAGTTAAAACTAGGGGGACTAGGTTGCATGGGCCGACCTATTCTAGGGACTAGGTCACCTAGGCCAACCTAGACCCTGTAACTGAGGCTAAAAAGATGAGATATGGAGCTATCTCAGAATACAAAGCTAGATTATGCTATCGGTACTTATTCTAACTTCATCTACACCGTAAAAATAGAGAATGTGTGTGTGGCTATATAGGGGTTTTCCTTAGTCAACCCCTCATTTTGGTGATTTCTACCTCCACAGATAGCCAGTATGATAAAGATAAATGTGTGTTCTCTCGAATCTTAAGTGTGTCTAAGATTTATATGAACTAAACTGCATTAATATAGCTTAAAGATCTACTCAAATGTCTTATAGTAAATCCCTATATGCAAATACAATCAAATGTGATTGAAAGCATTAATAATTCCAGATCTACAGCTCAAATGTGTAGATCTAAGGATAACTAGAAACTGTACCCAACCCAGAAGGTAGAGTACAAGCCAATAATTAGTTGGTGATCTCCTAGTTTCATAATCCTTAGAAAGCTTCATGTTGATGATGATATTGTTGAATGCTTGATGTAACAAAGTAGTCTATAGATCTTGAATTGCTTGTTGTTTTTGTCTTGATTTGTAGATCTTTACTCTATGGGATGTCTTCAAATTGTGGATCCAACCTTGAAATTGCTTTCATCTCTCCAAAATAAAGTAATATAATTGCTTGTATACCCTATCTGGTGATAAAATTGAAGGAAACCAATGGGAATTTAGAAATCCTACTAAAATTAAGTGACCAATACCTGATTCAATTTTTGGCCAAGCATCAAGGAATAGGTCAAGCCTAAGAAAACTATTCCCTCCAATTGGGATCAATATTGAGGTCATAGGTGCCACATAAGGAGGGGATGCTAGATTCTAAAGGACAACTAAATACAACTATAGAGATGTGCTTGCTAGATGTAGTAGGAAACCAAATATATTCTATTTTCTATTTTTTTCTTTAGTTTTAACAAGACTATTTCTAATTTGTGGGTAGTAGAAAAGGTTCTATGAGAGCTATTAAATTATAGTTTGTTGGTTGCAAGCCAAAACAAGCATTCTATGAATGGAGTAGAAAGTTGATAAAATGGTATGATATAGTATAGAATTTGAATATGAAAAAAGTATGAAGGCATATGAAAAGACTAAATATGGCTTAAAATGGAACATAAGTGGCTCTCATCGATTAGGTCAAATGAAGACATATTAGTTGTTTCACCCTCCTTGGGTGTAACCCTTTTTTGAAACTATTTATTTTTCTAACTATTTTTGAAATAATGGGTACACCCATTTTTTAACAAATACCCTTTTTATAAATTTGAAATTTTGACCCATGTTTTACTTTGGATTTAGGTTTAGGAAAGGCCCATGGTGATTCAACCCTTGGCCTTGGACCTACAAGTACAAGGGCATATTAATGTCATATATAAAAACTGATTTTAGACACATGTTTAATGTTTTTTCTTCGATTCTTTTTTATGAAATTAAAACTTATTTAGATGAAACTAGTCCATAAATTTGAAATAAATTAGATTTTGTATTATTAATAACTTTTAAGTTTAACATTTCTTGTAAAATAAATTATATGACATCAATCTACATAGCTATCTACATAATGAAAAATATTACAATTGATTAGTTTAGATCAAATTATGGTGGTTGTAGACAAGTGATTTTCAAAAAAGAAATTAGGGCCAACAAATAATTAATTAAAAAATACTTCGAAAAAATATTTTAAGACTCTTCATCAAACTTT
>MU227226.1:721701-745865 GCA_018584345.1 Thuja plicata
TATATATATATTGGAAAGTTAGTCTCACACTACATTCTAAATTACTAAACTAAAGGTTCAATACTTATGCACGCTTCAAATTTTTAGAATAGAGTACTATTGCCTTCCCAAGGAGTCTGGGGGCCTGGGCCTTCTTTCTACTTAGAAGAAGGGAATTGCCTTATGTGCTAAATGGAGCATCCATGCTTTAACTAGGAATGAAGCCTAGAAAATCCTTCTCAGACATTGCATTTCCTCTAGATTTCCAGTCAACAGGCCAACTTGGATGGGGATTGGCTTTCGAACCCTTCTCATCATGTCAGAACCAGTTCAAATCCAGGGCACTTTTGTTGTCAAAAGCATCTGGAGGGAATGGGAATCCATTAAGTCATGGCTTCATTGGGTTGGAGATGGGTTCTGTGATAAGCTTTCTATGAACTAGCATAATATTTGGTGGTCTCCCCTCTTTTTAGTGCAAGGGGCCCCGCTGGCTAAGGTTCAGGGTGTTAGTGCTCTGTGTTTTCATACACGTGGCGTCAGGACACCCAAGTATTTTTTTTCCAAAGCTACCATGAGCCTCTGAACATGGGATGATATGCAAGTTTAGCTTCATCTATGTCACCTAGATCGGCAGACTTTTGACTTACTAGTTTATGCCTTGCCTCCGCGCATGCTTCACAAGTTGGGTATCCAACCTATTAAGCCATGGTGGAAGAATTGGAAATGGTATCCTTGCACAACTCTTTCCAACTATAAGCCAAAGATGGGATACCACTGGTTGGTGCCACATTTTCCCATGGTCACCACTCTCAACCAGTGTTGGCACTTGCATAGTTCTCAGAAAAAATGGAGATTAAGAATTCACACTATCTAGACCATCATTACTGAGCCCAAGATTGCACACTTTTCTTGGGGTGTTAGTTTCTGCTTGCCCTTGGATTCTTAGCTCAAGCATCTAGGAGTTCCTAATCCTAGGTGTCCCTTTTGTGGGCAACCAGAAACCTTTCTGCATATTTTCTAGTTTTGTCAAAGAGCTCAATAGCGTTGGAGCTAGATTCATGAATTTTTTCAAATATTTTTGGCCTTAGCCCTTTTCTTGACATATGATTTTGCTTGGTGATTCGCGTAGAATCCCCTACAAATACACTCAGATTTGGCATGCTTTCAGGATGGAGATTCTTTTTACTCTTTGGAAAGGTAGAAATGTTGTTCTTCTCACTCACAGCTTTTTTGATATAAATGTTTCTTGTACACTAAAGCTTGCATATGCAATAATGTGATGATGCAGATACAAGTACATGCTAACAAGGTGGCGCTTGAGGTGACCCACCTTCAGGGTCTGTTGAACCACTGGGGTAACGCCCCGTGTAGGATGGCCAGAGTGTCGTCGGATTATGTTTTTGCCGACCGCACTTTGTCTCGTGGTCGCCGCTATGGATGCAATTCTTCCACCCGCTGCTCTCAGACTCCTCGGTCCCAGGCTCCCCACCGCTCCCCTAGCAGTGGGAATGATGGTCACTATTAGGCCTCTATCACCACCCAAAAAAAAAACTTTGAAATTCTCTATAATTATTGAGATAACTAGACAACCGTCAAGTAATCAAGGCTGCAAATCTAATCAGTGAATTATAGAAATTAGCATTGAACTGCCCCTCATTGTTGATTTGGCATACATGATACAAAGAGAAAGAGACTGACATAAAGATTAGGATAGATAGTCTTGTTTTTTACTCATTGCATTATGCTTTCAATCTCATTATTAATTCTTTTACTTTCAGTTTTCAAATAGTTGAAACCATAACGTTTATCTATATATACTGTATGCTGATTGCCTCCACTCCCCCTCATTACAAGAAGATTTCCCAAGAAAAAAACAGCAGCTGTCGTTATAATCAAATTTTGAAAATCCAAGAAGATATACCCCCACCATATTACTTTATGCTGAATGCTGATTCGACCACAATAACTTCAAGTGACTAAAAATAATGATCGAATGGTTGAAATTGAATAGATAATACGCCTTATAACAAGATAGTTGTAGATTTGGGGGGGCCCAAATTCCAAACCATTATCCACTCTGTTTCATTATCAATTATCAAAGCAGTAAAATGGTATGATTTGGGCACCTGTCATTATTTGCCAATTTGTTTTATCACACACAACGAATTCCAGTCGGCTTCTGTGGGTTCCAACGTTGCTCTCTCTAAAACAGTTCATTTAAACATTGTTTACTACTTTGAACATATCATTTCTGTGCTCTTGATTTATAGAAAACTTTTGGCATATTCCATGCATTCCTTAATGCCTTTCATAATCATTTAGTAAGTGGATGATATGAAGCCATTTCCACCGTCATTTTTTTAAATTCTTTTCAAAAAGGTCCTATCTTGTTTTTATAGTGCGAAAATGTCATGGCCAGGAACTGGCCCTTGGTAGGCCATACAAAAGAAGAGGATATTTTCAATGCCCAGCTGGGTCCTCTCTGTTTTTTTTTTTCTATTTCTTTTGGATGGACTTCTCTTTCCTAAGAAAATGTCAATATGGAAAGATATAATGATGGATGACTATGTGGATCTTTTGGTGTATGATAAATTAATGTTCATTTTTATTATTTAGAAGTTAGAATACTAGTTTAAAGTGGTTTGTTTTTACTATTTAGATTTCAAGACAATAGTTATAAGCAATTAAATTGCATATGAAGAAAATGAAAAATGATCGAAATCTAATGTAGTTCAGAAGTGTAAGAGTATTTGATATGACTATGTCTGAAATGACCACTTTTGACTTATAGTGTGAAAATGTAATGGCCACAAACTGACCCTTAGTAGACCACACAAAACACAAAAGAAAACAATGTTTCCAATGGCCAATGAGGTCATCTTTTTGCTCTATTTCTTTTGTATGGGCTTCTTTTTTCTAAGAAAATGTTAAAATAGAAAGATATAATGATGGATGACTGTTTGATGGGTCTATTTGATGGGATCATTTGAAATGACTACTTTTTTATTCTTGTATGCATAACAAACTAGTAGTGGTTTGTCTTTACTATGCAAAAGCCACAACAATGATTATAAGTAGTTAAGTCGCATACAAAGACAACCAAAAAAAATCATTTACATACAATGTATCATTTAAGAACTTACAATGTGTGAAGTTAACTTAAATGACTACTTGTAACATTCCCCTAACTTGGATGACTATTTGATAGGTTTGGGTTAATTAAAAGCAATGCACATGACAACACAATGAAAATATTTGATAGGGGTGTCCCTGAAATGACCACTTTTTGATCCTTGCATACAACGATGAGGTCCATCTTTAATATCGAGAAGACAGGATAATAGCCATAAGCAGTTAAGTTACATACAAAGACAACCAGAAAAATATCTTCCAAATCTAATGTATTTTTTTAGGAACTTAGAGTGTGTGTGAAGTTACTGATACCCTTTGCCCAATGATAGATGACTATTTGATGGGTGTTTGTGAATTATAAGTAATGCATATAACAAGATAATGAGAGGCTATTATTCATTCCTAAACACTCAATTCATGGCTATAGCCATTCTATCACTTCATCAGCCATTCTACCATTCAAAAGCTTATTAGAGTATTTGACATGGGTGTGTCTAAAATGGCCACTTTTTTATCCTTGTGTACAATGAATCAGGTTTGTACTTACTATTCAGAAGCTAGAGCAATAGCTAGAAGCAGTTAAGTCACATACAAGACAACAACAAAATTGTCCAAAACTGATGTACTATTTAAAAACATAAAATGTGTCAAATGAGATAAAATGACTATTATACTCTTCCCCTAAGGATAGATGAATATTTGATGGGTAAGTTAGAATTATAATTAATGTACATGACAAGAAAATGAGAGGTTATTATTCATTGTCCAAACACCCAATTTGTGGCTACAACCATTCTATCATTGCTTCAACTATTTTATCATCTAGAACCTTATAGTATTTGACATGGGCGTGTCTAAAATGACCATTTTTTTTATCCTTGTATACAATGAATCAGGTTAGTCTTTGTTATTCAAAAGCAAGAACATTAGCTAGAAGAATTTAAGTCACATATAAAACAACCAAATAAATTGTTCAAATCTAATGTACTATTTAAGAACTTAGACTGTGTCAAATTAGATATAACAACTCTATTGATGCCCTACCCAAGGTGACTATTTGATGAGTGTGTTTGAATTACAATTGATGTGTAAGACAAGACATTGAGAGGCTATTATTCATTGCCCAAACCTCCAATTCGTGACTACAACCATTCTATCATTGCTTCATCTATTCTACCATCCAGAAGCTTAGAGTATTTGACATGGGCGTCTCAAATGATCAATTATTTTATTCTTTTATACACCAATTCAGATTATTTTTATTTTTATTAGTAAGGGGCCGAAACCGAATCGCTTTTGACTGGAACTATGAACCAATGAGAGGCCGAAGCCGAAGCCGAATCGCTTTTGACTGGAACTATTAACCAGTGAAACCACATTTTTGAGGGGCCTCATCCTCAGTTGTTTGGCGTTACACCCTTATATCTCCTTTGTGCCATCTTAATCTTTATTATCGAAAAGCCAGAACATTAACTAGAAATAATTAAGTCAAACATGAAAACAACCAAAAAAAAACCAAATCCAAATCCAAATCCAATACACTATTTAAGAACTCAGAATGTGTCAAATTAGATATGACAACCATGGGTGCATTCCCGTGAGATGACTATTTGATGGGTGTGTGTGACAAGACTATTATCCATAGCCCAAACAGCCAATTCATGTCTACAACCATTCTACAGAATATGTTTCCCTATTTCTTTGCAAAAGCTTGTCTAGATGAAGTTATACACAGTTGAAGCACTCACGCCAAACAGATTTTAGAACCAACGGTGAGAACACAAGAAATGAAATGCCAAATTGCACATCCATCCATGTAAAATACGTCATGATAACAATAACATCCTAATAATCTTTTCTCAAAAGATTGCGGCAAATGGTTTGAAGAGGTGGCTGTAAAGCACCAATGATTCAAGCCAATCTGCAATCTAATTCCAATAAATAAACCCACGCCATGATATCACCTTCACGTATGTCTCTCAATCGGGAAGAATATTAAATGCCCAATATAACAACTAATCTTCCATAAACAAATGTTTGATTGCACTCCACGTTCATCAACAGTGTTTTACGTAAGCTTCTCTTGCATGAAAAGTAAGTGGATAGATATAAACCGCACGTATATGAAAAAGCCTGCCCCAACTTGCTTGTTGAATAGGGAAATATCTGGTTTTTTCCCCTCCCAAATCGTAATCACAACGTGGGTCAAAAGCACAACAAAGATCGTCCACAAGTTTTGAATTGCTTTACTGTAATCATTCAACTATTTTTTTAATGCCAGTTGCATGGTCTTTCTATTATTTAGCGTTTTAGGGTTTAAAATTTAATGCATGTCCAAGTCAATCTACTGTTTTCTTTAAATAGTTTCATGAAGTCTTGTCTATTGATTGCTTATGATCTTCATAAGTTGCTTGAAATCTGTTATGCTGATCGTCATTGAAGGAAATAATGTAAAATACCCAACTTGTAATGTATTTTAATGAATGTATCTGGCCGGCCGAGTCTCTGCTAATTATTAAAGTTTAGATAATGTATTTTACTCCATCATCAGAGTCCAAGGAAAGGAGTACTTCTAGAGAGGAGTACAATATCAATGACTCTGACATTCCTATATTTCACTATTTTAAATTACATATAACAACAAGAACAAGCTCATAGGTGACCCATGTTTACTATTGTTATGATGAATTGAAAAATTTTAAAATTAAACATTCTAGTGTCTTGTATATTAAGATATCTTTCATATTATCAAAAATTTGTTTAGTGTATTATTACTTGTCTTTTAGTTTACCCACTTGTTTCAATTAGTTTATATTTTTATATATTGTCTTATAAGTATCTTGATATTTCTCTATATTTTATATTATTGACTTTTTAAATCTTTGTTTAATTTTTAGTTTTAAATTTGTTAAATTTTGTATTATTATTGTAATGTGGAAATTAGTATATTCCTCTTATTCATTATACAATTTTGTATTTTTTTATAGTTTTTAATACAATTGTATATTAACAAATGGCATAATTTTATATGAAGTTGGACTCATTTCTTGATTTGTCTTCTTCTTCCATTTACACTTGTTCATTTGATTCTATCTTATTTATATCAATGCATATTCTCATACATCAACCTTTTATTACACATATGCATGTATGATACTCATGAGTAAAAATACAAAGTTGTGTCGCACTAGAGGACAATTTTTGTAGTTCTGGCAGGACATACGTGGCGCACACGCGACGCCATGTGACGTCGATGTGGCAAACAAGTTCCAATCGAAACCATTTCGGCCAGAACTGATCTGGCCGAAACAGTTTCGGCCGGAACCCTTAAAAACCATATATACCCCAAAATTTGCCCCAAGCGGCTCATTTCAACTTTGCGCCTTCCAAGATCTGCGGAGCGGGTTTGGTGATCTTCGGCCAAAAATAGGTTGGTTTTTTTTCATGTTTTTTTTATGTTTGAGTTTTTTTTTGTTAAATTAATGTAGTTGTATTATTTAATGTTTTTGTTGTAATTTTATTATTTTTAATTTAGAAAATAAATAATATGGTTTAAATATGTAGATTTAGTTATTTAGTTAATATTAATTTTTTTTCCAGTTTAAAAAATATGTTAGTTAGTTAGTTAATTAATTAAGTTTTATTACATATGTTTCAAAACATTAGGAAAACGTTACAAAACATTAGGAAAACATTAAAAAAATTGAGGAAAATGTTACAAAACATTAGAAAAATGTTACAAAACATATTAAACATAACATTGTAAACGTTAAAAAAATATTATGAAACATTACATTTAAACCAAAAACATAAAACCATACATTAAATTAGGCTAGTTGTAACTCAAAGCGTCTACAAAATCGAACACTTTAACCATATTGAACCTTAATATTAATCTTAATTTGCTATATGTAATCCTTACCCTAACACTAAACCAACATGAACTCTAACCATAATTAATTTAAAAGTATATCCCTAAACCTAATTGAGAAATAAACCCTAACATGAAACCAACATGAAACTAAAACATGAATCAACATAAACCCTAACACTAAATCATTTTTCTTTC
Organism: Thuja plicata; assembly: GCA_018584345.1. Lineage (NCBI taxonomy): Eukaryota > Viridiplantae > Streptophyta > Pinopsida > Cupressales > Cupressaceae > Thuja > Thuja plicata. The sequence goes on from MU227226.1 coordinate 728,882, forward strand.
GAACATATGTATTTGTGTTTTCTTTTATTTATTTGTAACACGTGTTTAAATATGCAAGTAAATTAGAATTCACATTTCTTAAATTTGTGTGTGTGTGTGTGTGTGTGTGTGTGTGTGTGTGTGTGTGTGTGTGTGTGTGTGTATATTCTTGTTTATACTTTCGCATATATCTATTTTATCTATCATGACATGGCATCGACTAGAAACCAACATGAAACTGGAACATGATCTGGAACATAAACCCTAACACTAAACAAACATGAACCCTAACCATGTAAACCTAATTTAAAAGTATATCCCTAAACCTAATTGAGAAATAAACCCTAACATGAAACCAACATGAAACTGGAACATGAACCAACATAAACCCTAACACTAGAAACAAACATAAACCCTAACATGAAACCAACATGAACCCTAACATGAAAGTGGAACATGAACCAATATAAACCCTAACACTAGAAACCAACATGAACCCTAACATGAAACCAACACATGAAAGCAACATGAAACTAGGACATGAACCAACATAAACCCTAGAATAGTAGAAACCAATATGAACCCTAACCATGAACATTAACCCTAAACCTAATTGAGAAATAAATCGCGTTGATCCTTGAACCTAAACATGAAATATTAATCTACATTAAACTAGGCTAGTTGTAAACCTAGACATAATTGAACCATAACTCAAAACCTCTTTTCATTAGAAAATATGTACATGTACATATGATTTTAAATCATTTTTCTTTCAAATGTATATGTATTTGTGTTTTATTTTATTTATTTGTAACACATGTGTTAAATATGCAAGTAAATTAGTATTGGATGATGTTTCTTAAATTTGTGTGTATATATATATCATTTAAACTAGATGATTATAACAACATTACATGTGCAAAGATCTATATATATTCTTATTTATACTTTCGCATATATCTATTTTTTCTATCACATGGCATCGGCTAGAGGGGCATCACCTACAGATTCAGGAGAGGCTAGTGTTCAGGGGGTGGTAGTGACCACTCTTCACGTAGATTTGTTGATTCTAGAGATGACAGGGAGGAGTTATTCACTAGTACCATATAGCTAGATTGAGATGAACTATTGAGGTTCTCGATCAGAGGATTCAGTCATCCACCACCATTCCTAATAGGGATAGGGTGAAGATTATTAGAGAAGACCTGGTTCATATGATTGACACAGTTCAATCATACAACCCTTATGATAGCATTTCTATCAAGATACCTTCTATACTTTTCCCTCCCGTAGTGTTACTGGCACTGTGAAGTTATATAGACAGATTGACTCAGAGGTTTCAACTGCTATGGTGAAGACCATGTTTCCTCGTTACCAGGACAGAGCTCAGGTGAGAGGTTAAATGAATACTAGATGCGAGGATGACATTGTTGCACCATTTATATATCCTCGATGGTTGGATTCTCATCATAGGTGGTCGGGAAGAAGGATAAGCTTCCACTATATTTTTGCAAACAATTGTTTGCAGAATTTCATTAGCACTACGATGTTGATTATACTGATTTTCCTGGTCATGTTGGGTAGGGGATGGGAGATTATTTGACAGATTCAGAGGCCCTAAAGCCCCAGTGCCCGCTAATAAGCAGGAAAAGGTGGGTCCAAACCTTTTGGTTATACGAAAAGGTTTGGAAAGGGAATTTGTAGGACAGAGTGTACCAGATGAAAAGATCAGGAGGGATGTATTTTCTAGTATTGCGAGTATTGTAATATAGGTACATGAGATGTCATCTGATTGTTTCGGGGGATACTTGTTGCATTCATGTTCTAGCATTCCTCCACCTACATAGGATGTTGTTGGAAAGTGATCCCTTTTGTTTGTTATGAATCACTTTTTGGTTGTCATTTATGGAAACACATCTGACATATTGATCGATTGAATAGAAGTTAAGTTTTGGTGATTCAGTTTTGAAATCGACTAAGTATAGAAGCAAAAATACAAAGTTATTTTGGGTATCAAAGATCGAGATTGACGAGTTATCACATGTGAGATTAGAGGAAGATAATATGGGGTATGTATGACCTATATCTAAGATCAATTTTATTTTGGTGATGAGTACATAGAGTTAGAGATATTTGAAGACAGACGACAATAGCAGAACAACGAAATAGAGCAGTTGGATAACAACGATGATTTGGGGAGTATGACATGGACTCCTGACAAGCTAATTTGGATTATGACTATGGGTAAACTATATTTTGGTTATCTAAGAGTGTTGACTTTGTATTTTCTCTTTGCATTATTAATACTATTTTGTATTGAGAGTCGATTGTGTAATATTGGTTAAGTGAGCCGACTTGGTAATGAGAAAGATATATATATATATATATATATATGAAGACTTTGTATAGTGTGAAGAGATATGGGAGATTGATGAGATAATATATGTGTATGTGCAAATGGCAGAGCAGAAAATGATAGAGATCATTGGACAACTATAACTGGAACCATCTAAGCATTGAAGATGCTTGTTTTTGTTCATTATTGAAGAACACTTTGTAACAAAAGTTTTTTTGTAAGATTTGTAAGCTCAGTTGGCCCCTAACAGGGTGTTGTATACCTTTAACAAGGTTGTATTCCTCTAACAAGGAATTGTATTATGTAATTTATTCATCTCCTAACAAGGCTAGGTCTCCTAACAGAGAAATTATACTTAAGTGCATGTTTATGGGTACCATCCCCACCGGGGTTTTCCCTTGCTGAGGGTTTCCTCGACAACAAATGATGGTGTTATGAGTTCTGTGTTATTTGTTTATGTTCTTTTCATTTCAGCAAATTTATGGTTTGTGTGGAATTGGTTTAAAGTTTATTTTAAGTGTTGTAATACTGATTCACCCCCCCCCCCCCCCCCCCCCCCTCTCAGTGTTACTTAATCCTAAAAATTGGTATCAAAGCTTTTGACCCTTGGAGAGAAATCTTAACAACTTAAGGGAGATTGGAATGGATTCGGATAATTTGCAAGAAAACTTTGAAGCTGCACTTGAAGACCTTGATAAAGAAAAAGCAGAAAATGGTGAATTAAGATTCAAATTAAGGAAAACTGATGGATTGATAAAGAAAATTAAGGACCAGCTTGAACTTTCCAGAAATTAGAGACAAGATCTTATGGTTCAGATAAAACAAGATTCAAACAATGATAATTCAGATCAGATAAAGAAGCTTGAACAAGAGAATGATGCCTTGAAGCTTGAAAATGAAATAATGGCTAAAGAGATTCAACAAGAAAAGAATGCTAAGATCAAGATTGTAGATGCTTTGAAAAATGCAAATGTTCTGATGGAAGAAATAAAGAATGAGGCTGACCATTACAAGAACAAGTATCTAGAATTGGAGAAATACAATCAGATCATAAAGGGTGAACTTGTTGAGACATATAAACACATTGAGAAACTTCACATGAGAAGTGACTTGATCGATGAACAAAGAGAAAGATGGAAACCTAAAGGAGATATGACTGGTATTGGATTCAATGAAGCTGAATGTTCCAAGAATCAAGAAGTGAAACCAAATGTGAAGATTGATGCAGAAAAACCTACTCTTGAAGAACCTAAAGAATAGTTCAGACATTTCAAAGGTAGACGTTTTGCTTGTAACAAGTTTGGACATATGAAAAGTGATTTCAGAGGTAATGCCCCTTTCAAAACATTTTTTGGTTATTGTTTTAACTGTAATGCATATGGGTACAAGAAGACAGAATGTAGGAAACCTGATTAGACAAGATACAGACAAGAAAAACAACATAGGAGAATCAACAACTAAGATCACATGCTACAAATGCAACAACCTTGGACACATTGCAAGGAATTATAAATTACAAGTTAATAAAGACATAAGACCTCCTATATGTTACAAATGCAACAATATAGGTCATATAGCAGATTTTTGCAAGTATAATGGAGTAAATAAAAGAAGAGTACCACCTCCTATGAATACAAAGAAGAATGACAATGATAGTGGTAAAAGTCTTGCAGAACTCAAGAGTTATTTTGACAGTTGTTTCAAGAAAGAAGAAGATAACAGCAGTGGTAAGATATGAAAAATCAAAGACACAAGTGAGATATTGGTTCAGGGAGAGGCATTAGATGCTACTAGATCTTTACTTAATGCTAGCAAAGCATAATCAACCTAATTGGTCAAGCATGGCCTTAGGGGGAGCATTGGATGAGCACATCAAAATATATCCAGTCCCTGATTATGTGGATTAAGCTCTAGTGAGATTAGGTATGATATTGGCCGACATCATGGAACATATATCTAAGAGACCAACATTGGACGATGCATATATTATGATCGCGAGATTTATGACTGACTAGACAGTATTGGGTAATGTAAGTTTTTAACACTTAACAATGTATAAAGAACCTAATGGTTATCTATTTCCTAATTACCATTTGACAAGCAACGACCTAAGGAGATTAGAGAGCAGAGAGATTCAGACTATCCAGCAACTACCATGTGTGATCGATCAAAATGTATACTTGGAATTCAATGTGGTTAAGGTATTTACATCATTTACATCTACAGAAGCTATGGATGCACCTTTGATATATGATGTGGTGGATAGACCTAGGTATCAATACAAGAAACATCCTTTTAAGTTGTGTGAAGATGACCCTGAAGGAGCATTTTCCTAGACACCGCATGACATCTTTCATGTAGAAGACATTAGGGCATACATTCATTGCAAGTATGACATACTAGGTTTTGATGAAATTTCTATTGAGACAGAGTACATGATGGATAATGGAAAGATGAGAGATGAGTTCAAACATGTATATGAGTTAAACATTATGAAAATTTTGGACTTATACGAATTCAGCGAAGAGGATTGGTTTAAAATATTGCTGAGAAAAGTTCATGATCAGTTTATCTGGATAGGTGAACAACCTGTGAAGATTTGTAGTCAACTAATACATTATATCACTATATTGGATAATACTGGAGTCATCCCTATGGCAAAGAAATATATAAAGAATCAAGTTGAAACCCTAACACCCTCAAAATGGGATAGGCGAGCTATGACAGTGATTGACATTTATCTACAGGAAGTGAGATTGATTTCAGTGATACTTGGTTACAAATTTTACTATAGTATTAGACCTAATTCAGTATCTATTGGAGTCATTATGATTGCTTACAGAATGGTGAAAGAAAATACTAAGTATAACTTATGTGAAGTATTGGCACAATTGTTTTTGGAGAATGTCAAGTTGATGAAGAAAGACAAGTCCAAAACCTTCAGATTTACTTCACTACTAATCCACATGTATATTCACATTGAGCACAAATTTCCAGGCATACACCCTAGTGGTTGGAAAAAAGGGATACCTATTGGTATTCATATTTATGAGAGTTACTGAAGACATAATAGCACGTGAGTTGATGGAGAATTATTTGGCATGATTAAGATTCTTCAGAGGCAGATGAAAGAGAGATACAAGATTACTGAAGACTTATTTGAAAAATATAAGGACACAATATGTTTTATGATTGACACAAACTATGTTTATTTCGAAGCATTTATACCAAGGAAGAAATGGTGTTATCCTATGGGATATGAGGTGAGTTCAGAAGTCCTAACTATGCAAATCGAACATGTTCTGGAATCTAAAGTAGATACATCTGAGGAGAGATAGGGTACTTATGAAGAAAAAGCAGCTAAAGTAAGAGAGGAAAAAACCAGAGGCTTGAGGAAAAGGAAAGTAGACAACATTATTCATGAATGTAGTGTTAAGGCAGGATTGACTGAGGAAGAGTTGAAGGAAGTAAAGAAGAAGTTAGCGGAACATTCTTTTGGATTGGCAAGTACTGCTACTGCACCCCTTCCACATCCTAAAGTTGTGATGGTAGATACTCCACCTTCTATTGTTATTGATGTTACAACCACTTCATCACCACTGAAAAACATCACAAGAAGAGGTAGTTAAGATTGCACCTCAGAGAAGCACTAGATTCAACAAACCAGATTCACCACCTAAGGTACAGAGGACTGAGAGAGAGAAGAGAAGAAAGTTGAAAGTGACAGACAAGTATGGAAACCAGACTTGAAGATGATTGAGAAGAGAGCTATTGAGCAAGGGAAGCTAGTTTCTATAAACAAGTACTATGATAGGTATGAGGAAACTGATAAAATTATGATTGAAGATATTGTAGTAAATCACTTACTTGTTTTCAATAAAAACCTATTAGAGATAGAGGGTAGTGTACCTGAAGAGTTGTATGACAGACTGGAAATAAGGAAATAGCTAGCACATATTGAAGATGAGACCATCAGGAATCAATAAATTGACAACATGTTACCTGTAATTTCCATGCAAGAGAGAGATATAATATTTGGTGAACTGAAACCTTTATTGAGGACCAAGGCAAGGTTAGTAAAGATTATGGCAAGAAAGTATGATGAAATTATTGAAGAGACTCAAAGAGCATTAGATAATAAACTAATGACTACTATTCCTGAGAAGAATCCACCTCCTAAACCTACAATGCCTACACCGTTAGGAATGGGAGAGAGTACCAAAATTGCTGAGGCGAGTTTTGAGAAGAGAGAAGATGATATGCAACTAGATTTCTATGTTTTTGGTGTGCCTGTGACTCTTGACACTTCACATGATGACAAGGATCCATTTGAAGGAAACATTGAAAATACAGTGGCTGAGGATGAAGAACAAAAAGAGGAAGAAAAGAGAGAGGAAGAACATAAAGAAATGGAGCAGAAAGAAGAGGAAGCAAAAGTTGAATTCAAAACTGAAATTGAGACATCTTCTATCTTATTGTTGGTAAGTAAAGACAAACATATTGATGTTGATTTTGATCGCATGGATGATGATGAGTTGGTGACATTAGCCTTCACTGCACTCACTAAAGAAAAGGAGAGATCTGAGCAGAAAAGTGACAAGAAAACTAAGGTAATGTCTAGAGCAATCAATATTGTGAAGAAATTGATTCTAGTACCTATTGTTTTCCAAAGTAGAGATGATGTAGAAAACTTGAAGTTAGCACTTGACAATTTTGATGATCACTATGAGACCTTAGTGAAGATCGCAGAAGAAAAGGCAGAGAAGAGCTACTTAGAGAAGAAACTGATGGAAGTTTTCCAGTCTATTTCATGGGACTTCAGAATTCTGAAATTTGTTACAGCAAAAGCTAAGAGTTATGTTGCACATGGCAGGATGCTATTCAGTTATTGCATGACCCCGATCAGACATGTTCAGAACATTGAAGACATTATTGCTAAGGATAGGGTAACCTTGAACAGTGTGATGGACAGTTGTGAGACCTCCTCACAATTGTTAATGGAAATGGACAGAGAGGTAACAAGGATTTTGGATAAGCTGAATGTGTTGGATATAGAGAAAGGGAGAGTCGTGTCAAGATTTGGTTTGTTGAAGAGTTTAATCACTCCTAAACTATCAATTCTTGAAGTACATTTATGAGATATGGAGAAGACAGCAGAATCACTGAAAAAATCTATGCCTACAAATTTGAAAGCAGTAGAGACATCATCATATGCACTGAATGGACTAATTCATGTTAGTCAACTATTGGTTGAATCACAAAGCGCAGAAGTGAAGATCATGGAAGATTCTTTTCAAGATATTCTGAAAATGGTGAGCAAGCACTAGTTGTATTAATTTTTATGCTCCTTTTCCATTGTTGTCAAAGGGGGAGAAGAGAAAAAAAAATGAAGAGAGAATAAAAATGAATAAGGGAGAAGAGAGAAGCATAATAAAAGAAGAATCTAAAGGAGAGACAGTTTTTGTTGGAACACTTAGTCATTTTTTTTAAGTATTGCCATCAATGCCAAAGGGAGAGATTGTTGGAAAGTGATCACTTTTGTATGTTATGAATCACTTTTTGGTTGTCATTTATGGCAACACATCTGGTATATTGATCGATTGAATTGAAGTTAAGTTTTGGTGATTCAGTTCTGAAATTGACTAAGTACAGAAGCATAAATACAGAGTTATTTTGGGTATCAAAGATCAAAATCAATGAGTTATCACGTGCAAGCTAAGAGGAAGATACTATGGGGTATGTATGACCTACATCTAAGATTTATTTTATTTTGATGATGAGTACAGAGAGTTAGATAGATTTAAAGACAGGCAACAACAACATAACAGCGAAACAGAGCAGGTGGATAACAATGATGATTTGGGGAGTATGACGTGGACTCCTGGCAAGATAAGTTGGATTATGACTATGGATAATCTATATTTTGGTTATGTAAGAGAGCCAACTTTTTATTTTCTCTTTGCATTATTAATACTTTTTTGTATTGAGAGCCGAATGTGTAATATTGGTTAAGTGAGCCGACTTGGTAATGAGAAAGATATATATATATATATATATATATATGAAGAATTTTTGTAGAGAAAAGAGATATGGGAGATTGAAGAGAGAATATATGTGCATGTGTGAATGGCAGAGCAGAGAATGACAGAGATCATTGGAGAACTATAACGGGAACCATCTAAGAATTGAAGATGCTTGTTTTTGTTCATTATTGAAGAACACTTTGTAACAAAATTTTTGTTGTAAGATTTGTAAGCTCAGTTGGCCCCTAACAGGGTGGTGTATACCTTTAATAGGGTTGTATTCCTCTAACAAGGAATTGTACTATGTAATATTCAGCTCCTAACAGGGCTAGGTCTCCTAACAGGGACATTATACTTTAGTGCATGCTTGTGGGTACCATCCCCACCGAGGTTTTCCCTTGGATAGGGTTTCCTCGACAACAAATAATGGTGTTATGAGTTATGTGTTATTTATTTATGTTCTTTTCATTTCAGCAAGTTTATGGTTTATGTGGTTCAATTGGTTTAAAGTTTATTTTAAGTGTTGTAATACCGATTCACCCCCCTCTCAGTATTACTTAATCCTAATAGATGCATCCTCCTGTGATGATCCATACCAGATAGTAGACATACCATCTCCCTTAGAGGTTGCAGCTTTATCAGATTCAGACCAATTGCGTCGTATGGGCACATGTTTATCCAATGATCTACTTTGTGCATATCAGGCTTTACAAATAATTGGTGGGGTTCCTCTCAAGGAGGTCCCATCATTTGTACTCACCATTCTTAGTAGATGTACTGGATCAGGTTCTCAGGATGCACAGAGACAGGAGGATATTTTGGCACCACCTACAGCTCCTCAGTAGACTCACCAGTCTACTCATCCCACTTCCTCATGTCTAGCTCATCAAATTTTTACCACCTTGCTTATAGATGACCAGATTGATCCCGTAGAGGTGTCCTTACATGACCAGATTGATCCCACGGAGTTGTCCTTAAATTATTTAGATTTGAGCGCTATCAGGAGAGCATTACATGTTGTTCTGGTATATATTTATTTAAATTTTGATGTATTCAAAAAACTTACACATGTACATAAATAATTTGAATTTAAATTTTGATTTATATATATATATATATTATCGACAGTATGGCGCCATATGGAGATTTAAAAACTCCTGGCGATCCTATGCATCATGACACACAGGTAAATTTATATGTTTGTTCAAAAATAATTTTTATATGATCATAAGTATTTAATTTATTGTACATGTGTGTATGCGTGACACATATATTTCTTTTATTGCACACAGAGATCGGGAGGAGGAGGACCATCATCAGGTCACGGATTAGGACATGGCCCTAGTTGAGCACACATGTTATTTTAGATATTTCATGTAACACATCTATTCTAGACATTTCATATACAAGTTATTTCAGAAATATATGTACATGGTATATGTTCGTGTGTTATTTCATATTTTAGACATTACATATATACATGTTCATTTTTTTCATTTCATATATGTACATGTTAAATGCCCGTGTGTTATTTCATATTTTAGACATTACATATATACATGTTCATTTTAGTCATTTCATATATGTACATGTTATATGTTCGTGTGTTATTTCATATTTTAGACATTACATGTATACATGTTCATTATAGTCATTTCATATATGTATGTTATATGTCAGTGTGTTATTTCATATTTTAGACTTATTTTTATACATGTTATGTATACATTATGTTATGTCATGTAACTTATACAATTAATGTAATGAATTTGTCATATGAATACTTTTCATTCATGTAAAATTTAAAATACAATTAATGTAACTAATTTTTCATATATGTATATTTTTCATACATACATATACTTTAAAATATAATTAATGTAACTAATGTGTGATATGAATATTTTTCATACATATAAACTTTAAAATACAATTAAGTAATCTAACTAATGTCATACTTCAAACCATACACATCAAAGCATGCACATAAAATATATATTAAAACCATTGAACCATTAAAATACAATTAAGTAATCTAACTAATGTCATGTAAGTAATTTAAAGTAATTTAAAAGAGGGTGTCTTAAGGGTATGTCCTAAGGGGAGGTCATAGATCAAAGCATACACATTAAAGCATGCACATAAAATATATATTGGAACCATTGAACCATTAAAATATGATTAAGTAATCTAACTAATGTCATGTAAGTAATTTAAAGTAATTTAAAAGAGGGTGTCTTAAGGGGAGGTCATACATCAAAGCATGCACATAAAATGAAAATTAAAACCATTGAACCATTAAAATACAATTAAGTAATCTAACTAATGTCATATAAGTAATTTAAAGTAATTTAAAAGAGGATGTCTTAAGGGGATGTCTTAAGGGGAGGTCATACATCAAAGCATACACATCAAAGCATGCACATAAAATATATATTAAAATCATTGAACCATTAAAATATAATTAATTAATCTAAATAATGTCATGTAAGTAATTTAAAGTAATTTAAAAGAGGATGTTTTAAGGGGATGTCTTAAGGGGAGATCATACATCAAAGCATACACATCAAAGCATGCACATAAAATATATATTAAAACCATTGAACCATTAAAATAGAATTAAGTAATCTAACTAATGTCATCTAAGTAATTTAAAGTAATTTAAAAGAGGATGTCTTAAGGGGAGGTCATAAATCAAAGCATACACATCAAAACACGCACATAAAAACATACATAACAAAGCATGCACATATCAACATACATAAAAGTATACATAGCTATATATTAAAATCATTGAACCATCTTGAAGCACGTGAACATAACAACATACATAAAATCTATATATTAAAACTATTGAACCATCAAAAAATACATAAAAGAATACATAATTTACCAAGCATGCATAACTATAGAATTCAATAGCATATATCCAATATCCAATACTTTAACTAAAAGTTCAAACTGTACAGAGTTTTGTTAGGGTCTATTTGAGTCGCCATGTTAAAGTGTCCTTGACCCTTTGGTATATTTAATTCTTTTCTAGTTTCCTCCTTTTCAGAAAAGTTCATGTTAAAAGAGTTTTTCAATGTCGGGTTTGCCTTTGAGTTAATCACCTCAATGTTTCATGAACCCGTCTTGTTGAAGTCGTCTCCTCTCAGCCAAGTGTTGGTAGTTATTGATTCCTCATGAGCCACTTTGAACCTCTTTGAACCTCAGTTCAAAGTAGTTCAATGCAGTTCAATCAAAGATTTTGGTCTAACGTTGGTGTTTGTAGGTGGGACCCATGTCACGTCATGCCACAACGACGAACCACTTTGAACCACTTTGAACCTCAGTTTGAAGTAGTTCAAAGAAGTTCAAAGGAAGATTTAGTAAACTCAAATATTGATGTGACAGCTGAGGTGACAGGTGACGTGACATGTCATAGCAGTAATTATTGGAATGATGGTACAATCAGATTTGAAGAGATGGTAGCCACAGGGGAATTCCAAGCTGGCAATGTGAGTTAAGGAGGACTCTATTTCAGCACAAGTGAAGTAGTGGAATTAAATGGAAAGTAATGATGACTTAAGTGGTTTGATTAAATGAAGCAATCACCAGACGTCACATCATCAGATTCACTCTACGCTAGCCTACATGTTGCATTTAATATTCATCTCTTCATTTATATTTAAACAGGGTGAGAATTCTTTAAATTATGTCCTTCTGCTTATTACTTTTCAGGGCTAGGTTGTGGAGTCTCGGCTGCGAAGGACAGAGGTTTTTGTTTTCCTGAGTCGATGGAGTACAAGTAAATGCCAAAAATCATCTTTTTGCTTCATGTTTTCTACATGGTTGTGTTTTCAAGGGATTGCAGTTCCTTATTTGATTTGGGAAAGGAAAATGAGGTCTAGCATGAATTTCTTCATAAATATTGCGAATCTAGAGTGTAGAGCCTCGGTGATCAAAGACACCGATTTGTTGGGAGTTGAAGTAGAGGAGATGGTAGAAAATTTGAAAGTTTATGTAGATAAAACAAATACTCTAGAGCTCATGTCCAGCGTCTTCCTTCAAGTTGTTGCTTTTCCCCTAGCTATGATAAGTCCAGAGCTAGTTTAGTAATGCATAAACCACTATGACGTCAAGTCTAAGAGTGTGTTAGATAATGAAGGAAGAAGTCTCTTGACTATAACTAGAGAGACAATAATGTCAATTTTCAAGATTTTTGATGAGGCTTTTTCCAGCTTTACCCCAAACCAGTCACTCGCTAAATTTTGAGAAGGAAGTGACAAGAAGCGTAGTAATATTGCTCGTAAGTGGACTGAGTCAAAATACAAGGGAGGGTCTAGATTGCCCAATATTTTGACCAAAGACCATATGAAACCCCACATTCATGATACAATGGTATTTTTACACAGAGTGAAAGGGTCAGAGCAAGTACTCCTTTTCAAAGACTAGATGTACCATTTCATAGAGATTGTTTTGGAAGGGAAACAAAGTCTAGACTGGGCTGAAATGATTACAAGTTCATTAAGAGACTAGCTCAAACAGGCACAGGTGATATAAAAGGAATTTTATATGTCCTCATACCTTATGTATTGTCTTGCATGCACTCAAGATCTTGTCAAAATTCCCCATGAACCATGGAGCGAAGACATAATTATTTTTGAATAGTGTCCCTTGTTGAGGAGAGACAGAGTCCTAGAGCACTACAGAAGAGTTCATGATGTCTTCCTCGGAAAATTGTGTTACCAGCAAGCTGGAACCCCAAAACAGAGGATTTCCCTAGAAGCACAGAAACTGGTTCAATGCTATGGTAGTTTCTATATTTTTTTTCTACAGTTCACTTATGTGAGAGTAGGGGGTTTTTATGAAGAACCCCTTAAATTGCCAAGGTTCGGCTTCGACTTCTTCATTTTAGCAAAAGTTTGCAGACAGGTGTTCACAGTAATAAAAAATAACCTTCCAGAGGAAAAATGGGATTTTATGTTCCCAATTAAACTTGGAACAATGACATGCAAGAATATGATCAACGCCTCAGTAATAGGTATTAATCTAATGGGTTTCCACATGCAATTTAATGAACCAAGAAGAAGGTTTGATAATAAAGGATTCGCAAGGTAGGAATACAGAGTGGCAAAATTCCTATCAGATAAAGAAAAGTGTATAGCCATCATATCAAATGAAGAAAAGTGTATAGCCATCATATCTCAGGTTATTGAGATAGAGGAATACAGAGTGGCAAAATTCCTATCAGATAATTTGATGAAGATGGTAGATGCTTGCATGTTGTTCATATTGAAAAAGGATTTTAGCTGGAAAGGTACCTTATTCAGAACTGCGGTCTCGAGCATGCATGCCATAAAAAAGGAAATCAAGGAAATGCACACTAATGCATTGAAGGATATCAAAGTGGTAAATCCGTCAGGTATCCTTCAGTTTGAAGAAGGGAACATGAACGTAGATTCCATGATCAAGAGCTTTGAGGATACTATGAATAGTATCTTGGAAAAAAAAGATCCAATGCCTCAGGATTTTACCAAGCTAGCCAATGTAGAATCCATGCTATACCTGAACAGGGGGCAGTTACCCAGACAATTAGAGAAGATCTGGGAGCTTAAGTGGGAAAAGAATGCATGTCAAGCTAAGCTGACCGGTCTGAAGGGTTTACACTCTCATCCAATTTAGGAGCTGGTGAGCACATTCAGGAGCTGGAAGCTAGTTCGAGAAGCCACATCTAAAGACAAGTAGCTGGAATCATGCAAGTCTTTTATGTTTTAAGCTATTTTTGGTTATGGGACAGCTATCTTTAAACTATTAGTCTTTTTAGTTACTAGTTTGTAACCATTCCTTTTCATTTGATCCGAGAGGCTGAGTTTTAATGGAGGCTTCCCACAATCGCTAAACTATATATGCTAGAGCATAAAACTTTCGAAGTGTTAGATTTTTTGGATTTAGACTTAGTTTTAGCAGCTTTTTTAGTACTATTTTAAGCTTTCTATTTTGGAAAGAATTTAATGGGAAGATACAGTAATCTGCATTTGTCTTATACTTTGTTCTATACAGGCACAGTATTTTAATTTAAAGCTCGGTTTGAATCTGTGTATTTGAACTCATGGTATATTGATTACTTTGCAAAATTAATATATTTCTTTCTTTGTGTTCTTCGTAAATGCATGGTAATCGTCCATCTTTCTAGATAATTCTTGTTTCTAGTTTCGTAAGAGATTAATTTTAAGATAGTTGAAGGAAATGTGTTTTTCTTTAACTTTTTATTCTATGTTTGAAATCACTGAAAAATACCTCGATACCTAAGAGTATCTGAGAGATCCTTACGTGCTTTTAGGTTAAAAGTACATGTGTTAGTGTTTAGTTTGGAAATTCATTTGATATTTCTAAGAGGGAGTTGTACCTTACCTAATTCAGAGAGGAGCAATTATCTCATGCTTACTCAACTGTTGTAGGATTATTTGTCTTCAAAAAGGCATAGGGTCAATATAGAATTTGATTGAAGTGGAGACAAATCTGTTCGCCAACAGATTTTTGGTGACTCTACTGGGAAAGTTAAGAAGACTAGTATGCAATTGTATTTTTTTGAATGAATAAGTCAAAGTCCATCATCAGAGTCCAAGGAAAGGAGTACTTATAGAGAGGAGTACAATACCAATGACTCTGACATTCCTATATTTCATTATTTTAAATTACATATAACAACAAGAACAAGGTCATAGGTGACCCATGTTTACTATTGTTATGATGAATTGAAAAAAATTAAAATTAAATAGCCTAGTGGCATGTATATTAAGATATCTTCCATATTATCAAAAATTAGTTTAGTGTATTATTACTTGTCTTTTAGTTTACCCACTTGTTTCAATTAGTTTATATTTTTATATATATTGTCTTATAAGTATCTTGATATTTCAGTATATTTTATATTATTGACTTTTTAAATCTTTGTTTAATTTTTAGTTTTAAATTTATTAAATTTTGTATCATTATTATAATTTTGAAAATAGTATATTCCTACTATTCATTATACAATTTTGTATTTTTTATAGTTTTTAATACAATTGCATATCAACAAATGGCACAATTTTATATGAAGTTGGACTTATTCCCTGATTTGTCTTATTCTTCCATTTACACTTGTTTAGTTGATTCTATCTTATTTATATCTATGCATATTCTCATATATCAACCATTTATTACACATATGCATGTATGATACTCATACATCCATTACATTCAACTACCTTTTTATCCTTGGTCCATCGCACTATGTACAAGATTGATCTTTTACCACATAGAATTGACCCTCAATTCTCTAATATCAAAATTTAGAATTTGTTGACTCCTTGCATTTTTTTCCCACCGTAATTCAACTTGTGTGATTAGTTGTCATGTCTTAGTAGGGTATGTGCAAGATCATGAGGGGCCAAAAAGTGGCGATGTGAAAAAAATCCACTTTTCACTCGTCCAAAAGTGCATGAAAGCGCTTGTTGACTTTTTAGTAGGCCTGGATGTCAGTACACCTGGGCAAACCTGACACCAAAGCACAAGCCTGATCGGGTACCTAATTTTTTCAGGTACCCGATATTTTTGGGTGCCTGAAAAAATTGAGTACCCGAACCTGTGGCATAAATCAAAACCTGCGGGCTGTTTTCCTCATTTCTGCATATCCGACCTCAGTAATAATATATTTTGTTGCCCGCAGCTGCGTTCAACATTTTCATTGCGAAAATGTTAAAACCCTAAATTTAATTATGTTTTTTCATTACTAATTCTTTAGATAATAAAAGGATATATTTTTAGTCTTGCTTTCATTGTACAACACGTCTCAATAAAATTAATTCAATTAAACATTCGATGAAACATTATTTTTTTCAAGACATGACAAGAAAATAGCAGCACTGCAGAGTAGGGCACTTGGAACCCTTTTGTTTCTGCCAAAGCTTTCAGAATTAGGTTCCTCATTCTTTCATTTTTTTTCCAATACAAATTTGCCATCGCAGAGTGGTGTGTTTTGAGGATTGCAGGCAAAACAATTGTTGGTAGCCATGACTACTAGTTTGAATCCATGGGCAGAAGAATTTGTTCCTCCTCCACAATACCCTCTAATTTGGTTTTCAATTTCAAATTTCACTAATTATAGCTCTTATAATTTCAAATTGCTTGCTAAAATTTTAATTTTTCTAAAAGCTTTGCATAAACAAATCTGTTTTCGATGGAAGAGACACAACCCTTCTCTCAAGACCTGCAATTGTTAATTATATATCTCCAATAATTTCTCTATTGGGAAGCATCCATCCATCCATCCTGTTATAACAAGGTGTGAATACATGAGAATGGTTTTGTATAGTGTATGGGGTGGGCATATGGCATGGCGAAAGAATGTGGGGAACAAGGTGCAAATTCTTGTATTTTTAGCCATTGTCATAGAGCCTGATGCTGCTTTCTTGTGCGTGGAGGCATGTCCCTGCGACAATTAAAGACTGTGATGCAGAAAGTTTAGACTTGTGTAGTAACAATAGATGGGTGTGGAACAAGCACAGATAGCAGATCACATGTCCTTAAACCCTACATTAAACACCATTCTTAATGCAAAAGGTTTACCCTTCCTTAAAATTTATCCTTTGTATTGGGA
>MU227226.1:783310-849195 GCA_018584345.1 Thuja plicata
AATATTATATATCTAATATATAATATCAAAAAATGAGAGGGAGAAAGGGGTTGAAAACAAATTTAGAGGGAGAAAGGGGAGGGAAACTTCAAAATTCAAAATTCTGTCGGGATTTTTGGGTACCCGATTAGGCTCGGTATTGCTTTGTGCACCAAACCTACCTGGTCAATTCTTCAAATGTCTCAAAAACATGTTTTTCCCCTGTTTCTCTGAGTTTCAGACTTCGACCATGTAGCTGACAACTTTTTCTTCACCCAAAATTAAAGAAACAAAAAGGGTATTTTAAGGAGATTATCAGCTTTCTATCGATATAATTGCTGTCAAATTTTGAATTTGGTAAGTAATTATTAGCTATTTTCTAATTGAGTTACCTCTAACGTGCTAATTTACATACTGATTGAAAAACGGCTATAACTTTCAGACGGTATAACATTTTTGAAATCCAAAAAATGCGTCACATTCTATGCTTCGCCTACTATAAGGAAATTTTTTTTTTTGAATTTGGTAAAGTTTTCAATGAGTTAAGGTGGTCAGACACGGTAGTTTTTTTATTCTAAAAACGTTGTAGCAGAAAATTCATAATTAATTTTTTTTTGGAATAAAATTACACAAAAATATGCGTCACATCCGGGCATGAGTCTACTATGTATATCTAAAATCTTATAAAAAAATAGTATCATTTGATCATGATTAAGGTGATCAGACATACACCTACTTCTTATTTTTTTCCTGAAATTTTTGTAATACAGCATTGAAATCTATACTTTTCACCAATTATATTAATATTTTTTCAGAAAAGGCCTAGTAGTTTAGAAACTACATTGAATTTCCTACAGATTCTATTCTTACAACTTTTTGGTATTAGGTTGATAGCTAGTTCAAATTTTCACATCAAATTGACTAACCTTGATTTGCTGATTTTTCATTGCCACTTAAGGGCATAGTTTGGCCCCTCATGATCTTGCACATACCCAGTATTTAAGATATGTAATGTACATATTTTTACATTTCAAAAGAACATTTGACAATTATCCACTTATCATTCACCCATCATTCTAAGAATCTTAAACCATTATATATCAACATTCTAAGATTTTGCATGAGTACAAAGTAATTTCTTTGATCACTTCCACAACTATGAAGTTACTCTAATCAAGGGGGTTAACCCAAGAGAATAAAATCTTTTTAATTTACTAAGAGCCCCAAGGCGTTTCTAAATGTATCATTAGTCCTTAATAGTCAATGTAGAGTAGAGATCACAACAAGTTCCATTGTAGAATTCTACAACATGTAAGGTCACTTTCATAATTTACATATTAATTCCATACAAGGAACTATTGATCACACAAAATGTAGATTCGACCCGCAAAAAACTTATAGAATTTTTGGATTCTAAGCTAAAGTGTAAATAAAGAACATTTTCCATCATTCCCAAGACAAGAAAATTTTGATGTGACATCATATTATTTATCACCATTGTTCTTTGAACTAAATATTGTAACTCCTTATAATGGCAAAAGATAAATGAAAATATTAAAACAAAACAAAAACTACCTCCAATTTTAAAATTCTACTACTACCTTTGATCAAGCAAACTAAGATACAAATTCAAATTAATAACTTTTTGTCAACAATAAGCTAGATTTATATGTGGATATTCTAACATATGTTACTATTGATTTTCTCTTTAAATCCTCAATCTAAGGACATGCACTTATTTGGGTGCCCTTTTTTCTTGAAAATGACTTACAAAGAAAGGATTTATATGTATTTGATGAGGAAATAATGAAATTTTAATCTTAGTTTTAAATGGAGGGATAATATTGCATGAGATGATATTTGACTTTGGATTTAAGATGGAGAAGATAATAAAAAATAAGTGGTTGATAGATAAAGGGCTAAGATTGACTTGATTAGATAGATGACAAGATTGAAAGTTAGTTTGGATTTGGATTCAAGGTAATTAGAGATAAGTGGATAGGATTCCGGCCTAATTAATTTGATTGTAGAGACTAATTAATAATTTTATTTTGAATTAATGATTTATATTTATTTTTAATCAATTGGTGATTTGGATTTGATAGATGGGATTGGTTTAATATTTAGATGGATAGAATTCAATATTGACTTGATTTTGAATTGATTATTTGTGTTAAATTTTATTTTAATGTCCATTTCTCCCAAAAAAAAATCCTCGCATATGGTTCTCCTCGGTGATAACCCTAGGTTTCCTTCCCCATTTATGCAACTATGACATACTTTCATAATGGAAATCTTATTTTCAATTTGGAAGGATAGAAATGGGGAAGTTTTTTTACAGGCATCAATTGATATTAATATCTCTATTATTGCTAAAGCATGTATATGCAATAATGTGATGCTACAAATACAAGTACAAGCTGACAAGATGGCTCTTGAGGTGGCCCACTTGCAGGACCCTTTGCAGCATTGGGGCAATGCCCCTTGTATAGTTTTCAGAGTGCCACCAGATGCTTCTGTTATCAGTGGTTATTCTCTTGCCTGTGGTTGTCGTCATGGTAACAGCTCTTCTCGTCAGCATTTAGACACACCCCATTCGCAAGTTCCCCGGTGCCTCTCACCTTGACCACTGGATTTCATCCCATAGAAGGCTTAGTACCCCTCCTCACCGTGGGTCCCCGTCTGGGTGGCCTCTTGCAAGTGGTTTTCCTCCACCGCCTTTAGGATGGCCCAGTTTAGGTGTGGATTCAAGATGGCCTTCCTCATCCAAATGTTTTCCCATATAGTACATGAAATCTCTCCGCATAGAGAGGAAAAAGAAAATGAGGATGACAATGCAGATGATTGGACACTTCCATACCATGAACCGAATCAAACAGAGGTCTGGGGAAAGAAGGATGAACCAGATCCTCCTCCACCTTTTGCTACTGCTTTGGCTACTTACAAGTGTTATGTTTCTGGGCTATGCCCATATTTTTATTTGGTTTATGTTTCTGGGAAATGCCCATGTGTTTTTGGTTGCTATGTTCTGGGCTATGTTTGTATGACTCTCAAGGGGTGAGTTAAATTCCTCCCATACTAAATATTTTTTGATTCATATATGTACTTATGTTTTTAAGTTAATATAATTGGTTAGATTGTTACATAAAAAAAAAAATATTTTAAAAAATGGATGAAGCATAAGGAATTATACTAGGATTTAAAAGTAGTCAAGATAATTAGCTAATTAATTCAATTTTTAATTAATTAAGGAGAATAAATTTAGAATGTTACTTTAAATAGAAAAGATTTATTTAGTTAATTGTATACTATAGAGCTAACTAATTAAATAAATTTAATTTATCTAATCATTATTGTTGATATGGTGAGAATATGATTACAAATAGGATGTTAAGTGTATTGAAAGTGGTGGTCTTAGGTGTGTTGTAAAAGAAACGATCAAAAATTGGTTTCTACAGTTTGCACCTTTTTGAGATGATGTCGTGACTAAAAAAGTAGCATGATTTTGAATAAAAACAATATATATAAATTTAATGAGATGGTGAGATGTACTAGTTGATAAAAGAAAATAAAGTCAAAAGTGGATCAATAATGGATTTTGGAAGATCCATAATGAGATCAACTTGTCTCTTAAAAGGAAGATGAATTTCTAAATAGTAACGAACAGATGGGGGAAAAATATGAATGGGGCGAGATGTGTTACGTGCGTACTAGGAAATAGAAAATATTGGTTACAAGATAGAGAATATGTATGGTAAAATTTGGTAGGATATGTTGGATAATTTGTGATAATGCTATGTGATGTGATGATAATGATCATATTAATATAATAATTATTAGGATGTTTTGATTATGAAGATTATTTGATGATGGGAGTTATATGTGTGTGTGGGGAAACGATTTAGAAGATTCTAAATGTGTTGAGAAACTCAATTGTTAATATAGAAAATAGAATAGTATGCACTAGGATATAATTTTTAGAGCATGTTTCTTGTGTAAGGGGGCTAGCATAAAAAAAAAAGAAAAAAAAAAAGAGATACATTAGGAAATTTTAAATGAAAAATGCATAAAAGAGAATAGAAATATAATATCTTGATGAACATATCTTTGAGACATAACATAGTATAGTGAACCATGGTGATCTTTTTTTGAGTATGTTCGAGGGATGATGAAAAAAATTATCCCAATGATCAAATATCAAAGGAATCATATAACTAGGTAATGGTGTGGATGAAAAATATGAAAAATGGATAGGACATGTAAGGTGTATGGATATAAAAAAGTGGATAAATGCATTCTATTTTATTATTATGATTTGTAACATCATTGAGTGTCTTATGATGTAGACAATATACAAGAAAAAAATGATCAAGATGATAGGTCAAAGATCAATATGAAATATAGAATTACAAATAAATATTGAGGCTTCTACAAGCTTCCTCATAATAGGTAAAAATAAAATATTAACAAGATCCAAGAAAAGATTGTACTTTATTCCTAACTCTCCACCATAGTATCTAGATCAAAGATTAAAACATTACATGCAGCAGATCAAATATATATATATATATATATATATATCAAGCTAAAATAATAAGTGAAAATATATTCAAAAGGTGAATTAGCAATCAAAAAGACCAAATGATAAACAAGTCAACCATAAACATATATCTTAGCAAAAGATAAGCCAAATGTGTATAAATAGCGGTTTTTATAGGAAACATGCATCCATCAAGACATATATAAGGCAAGATATTGGGAAGAGGCGTTCATTAATGCATTGTTAGTTGAATATTGATAGATACAAAATATATTGGACAAGATTTGGTTTGCAGGAAGCTAACTAAAAATCTCATTATTATCTAACTTATTATTTTCATGAAAGCTCAATGTCTTATCTTACTATTGTTTTCGTTTCAAATGTTGAGTGTAAAATGTGTGATGTTACTTCCAAAATGTGATGACAAAGGATCCAACCTACGACTAGGCCAAGGAGAGTCATACCCAAGATTAGGAATAGGATTATATTTTTATGGTTGATATAGTGGATAAGAGAAAGTGTATAGTAGTAGGTGGAAAGGTGGAAAATAGATACTAACCAATCCATGATAGGTGGGTAGGAAATACTAATTTGAGGTGAGATGTGGAAGATAGAGTGAACCTACATTGTAAAATTCTACTAAAGTACTTCGAGATTCAAGTGTAATTTTTATTAAGATAAAAATATTGTTTATAGGCTTGTCTAAAGGTTCCCTTTAGATATACGAAGTTGATAGGTTTTGAATCCATTGGTAGCTATAATCATAAATAGTCTTAAGTATTTAGGGTCAAATTTTCTTGTCTTATCTCTATCTTGTTGTTTTTTTCTAATTTTATATCAAAACAAGATCTCCAAGTTCAAGTTTTTGATCTTCTTGTAACTACTATCATGGTGCTTTTGATAATCTCGCAAATGATTAAGTACAATAAGATAGCTTTCATATAATAACTCAAGATTATTCAACCTACATGTATGATACTCCTAATTATAAATAAGATATTTTAATGATACTAGCAATAAAGGGAGATAAACCTCAAATAGGAAAAAATAGCCTCAATTGCAAAGACAAGTGAATAGGGTTTAGCTTCGATGTGGGCATAGATACTAATATTGTAAGCCAAAAAATTGGGACTAAGATTCAAATGCTAATCATAGGAAACTTTATTTAATATTATGTTATGGACTTTTAACATGGTTTTGCTATAAACCTCGGGTAAACCTTACCTTGTGTGTAGTAAGGAGTGGAAAAATGATGTTGGATATGAAATTGTAGACAAATTTTATAGACATATATAATTAATTTTGAAGGGCTTACCATTATCTATAATGATGGGAAAATGGACACCATAGTGGAAAATGATATAATGTAGGATAAATCTTGTTATTTGTTTTCAAGTGATATTGGCTAATGGAAAACTTAGTGGTTGTAATGATATACTTATATCCATTAGATGAGGGAAAATGGATTTTTCCTATTAGGTTGATTCCTCATTATGGTAAAGGCTAAGGAGTAGACATAATTTGTAACTATTGGTCAGAGGAATGAATTAAATCTCAGTATTTTTTAAATTGATGAATTTAAAAAAAAATCGTGAATCATGTTCCATAGTTGAATATCCTTTATAGTGAACCATTTTGACAAGAACAATTCCAGTAGAGTGAGCCCCAGAAATACCTTCATACACCTCACTTTAATTGGTTTTATCTTCTTCTGAATCTAGACACCTAAAAAGGATATTATGGAGAAAGGGATTCACCACCCTCGAGATTGATGGAATCCCACAAGATGAATAGCCCAATGCCACCTCACTCATATTAGTGCTCTAGTGACCTAGGGAGATTAATTTAAATTAAATTGCAATAAATAACAAAATGAAGAAAATTGTTGAGACCAATTGATATGATCTCTAAGCTCTTTGTCTAGGATGCATGTGTGAGTCAAGGACTACATAATGAATAAAGGATGATACTGTAATTCAGGTAAATCTTGTACAAACATGGTGGACAGAACCATATCAAAAAGGTATAAGGTAACTAAATAAATGAATAGAATATAAACTAAGCTAGATACTAATAGCACAGAATAAAGACAAGATGAAATACAACAAGTTAAAGATAAAGGAAAGGGGGAAATATCTCATAGCCCTTTAATGAATACCCCCAATACGTCACTACAACCTTAAAACTTTCACATGTGATGATAAGAAAAATGTTGTGGTTGTTTTTTTACAAGAGTATCAAAGTCAAATAGTTATGATAGATAAGATCCAATAAACGATAAAATGATAATGGATACAAGATGATGATAAAATTTAAGACTATTAATATGCTTATTCAAGTGAAAGTGATTGAGTGTGAGATGAGAGATAACTTCCATTCAAACCCAAGAAGCTAGAGCTCATTGAAATGAAGGTGGGAATGGTGTGCAATGGAGGTAGTGGAGCAGCGATGTGAGATAACCAAAGAGTTATGAAAACTATGCAAGATAATCTAAAAGCTTGGGAAAGTGAGCAATAGGAAGTTCAAATGTCCAAGAACCTAAACAAATGCAAGAAAAAAGAATATTTTCAGAAACTTGGAAGATTCCTAACATCAGTTGCCTACCAAAGGAGGCATTACACTACCAGGGATAGTAGGTGTAACACTCCAATGGTTGTCTTTAGCTTGTAGATTAATGAATGAGTGCACATTGTGTGGATTTCTTTGCAATGTGTATGTACCTTGAATCAAAATAGTCCACATGGTCAAGAATTCAAACAAAATATGGTAATTAGGTAGGTGAGATGAAGTGTGGCTTAGGTGGAAATTTTGATTTAACTAAAGCAAAGACATCATGGAATGTGGAATTGCACAGGGTGTAATTTATGACGTTACATTTTGCCCCACTTTAGTAATAATATCATTAGTGTGATGAAAGTTAAAATAAAGAGACAAGTTAGAGATGTTATACCAAGATATAAAGGAGAATCAAATTCTTTTGTCCATGATGCGGAGTTGTCACTAGGAAAAATACTTGAACCTTCATGAGATAGTATTAAGTGCATCATAACATGTTAGCTATAGACAAACATGTTAGATTAAAAACTAAAAAATGACAAAAAGATTAAATTGATGACGATTAGATACTGATTGTAAGATAGCTAAGATTACGCCAATATGGGTAGAAATTTGTGATAGGCTAGATAGCCATACAATATGAAGAAAGATTTGGATAGTGATTTGGCCACCACAAAGACAAATAAAAAATTTATTGGATTGGCCCCCAAAAAGAAAATATATTTTAAAAGATATTGGATTGACCCCCACAAACTCCTAGATTTAAAATATTAATATTAACATTTTAGAAATATAGATGGTACATATATGATAGCCCGCTCTTAAAATGGAACATGTTGGATAGAGGAGAACATGCTTCATCCTAAGGAGAAAAGAGATGTTGTGGAATTTCAACATAATGAGATGTTTCCATAGAGTGATGCCCTAGAACATATGACACATGATACCCAAAACATATGCAAAACATGCCAAGAGACATGGGGATCTAATTATTCGGCATTAGAAGAACCCATAGAAGTGAATAATAATTAGTATAAAATTTGAAGAAGAGCAAATAAAGACAAAGATAAAATAAAAATTTGGTTCAACATGGAAGAAGGCCTAAATGCCCCCAACGCTTTGCATCGTCCCTATTTATGTCTAAATTCAAGATATGACAGATAAAAGAAGTAGATAAAAAATAGATGAATCATACAATAGATAAATCACCTATTTCTAACTACTAATAGATTATATTGGGTCCTTCAAGAGAGAACAACATTAAAAGCTAAGAATAGGAGAATATATACAAGCACACTCTAATCTACAAATAAGTAGAGTGATTGTTTTATCGATCCTCCACTAGTAAATCATCATCCTCCCAATTTTGACCATAGGGAGAGGAAGCAAAGCGTAAGGGGATGGGAGGAATAAGGAAGTCCTAAGTGTCACACCAGTATCCAAATCCAAGGATAACGTTTCCTTGACATTCAAACCCAAGAGCTTTACTAAGACAAGATTTTCCAATCTTTTGAAGATAACCAATAACACTAGAATATCCTCAAGTGAGCCAAATATACATGCCTCAAAGGATGAAGGTGAATCAATTCATAGAAAGGAAGAAGTTTCCACATCATCGACCTCTGAAAAGGGGCTTTAACAAACTCAACAAAAGGTGAGTTCTTCTCAACAACAAGCACTAATGCAAGTCCAAAGGTGTTACAGTTCTGATTTCTAGTGATGAAATTTGGGCATAGGTCCCTTTCGAACTTACACTTGGATAATGTAGGAGGTGATTTGTTTTCCACTATAGAAAGCCTGAGGACCATGGCAGTTATTGGCACTAGGAACTAGGCACTAGGCATAGCTATAAGAACAAGAGGAACTACTGGAGATTGCATGGTCTTCAATGGATGAGAAGGTTTTCCCTTAGGAACACACTTTCCCTTAGCCCCCAATGAAGAGGGAAAATAAAGAGAAGAATGTTACAAAGTAGGGGTGGGTTTAAATGAAAGAATAAAAATGAGAAGGGTCGCAAGTGCTATAAATTGAACAAATTTAAATGATAGCTCCCCTCTCTTATACACTTAATATAATATATCATCTTGGGGAAACAAGGGCCCTATTGAAGAAAGCCAAAATCTAAGGGCTTATATCCAGTGTCTTGGATTGTATGTACAATACCCCCATGGGAAATATTCAACCATTTACGCACTGCCAAGGGGATTTCCTTATAGACACTAGCCATTAAATTCCTAACTTTACTCAAAAAAAAGGTATGACTCAGGGATGACAATGAATGTTTTATGACCTTCCTTAGGTTATGTTACCCTAAATAACAACATACAACAAAACAACTACAAATAGGAAAAAAATGCATTTTTAGGAGTCTAATTAATACTATCCTTCAGATATTATTGATTAACATTTCATTGTTACATTCATTGTCAATTATCATCATTGTACACTAAGTATTGATCACATTCCAAAATTTCAAAACTTATAACTGATCAATTACATTGTGCATTCAAACTAAGTGTAATATACAAGTGTCTTTTCATATTTCACTTTTCATGTCAAGAAAAAGAGTACATATGCAGAATAGAAAGCATGATAGAAGTATGGAGTAGGGGTCCCATGCATTTCCTTGTGGTTTGTTGAATGCTTGTTGGTTGTTTGTCAGGTCCTAGGTCTTCATCTTCTTTTAGGTCTTTAGGGTTTCACCTATATCATGAGAGAGAAAAGGGGTGTCAGATCCAGTAGGATCTAAGCAATACGTGGGACACAAACAAAATACAATCAATTCTTCTAATGTTGCATATCAATCTGATGAAACCAATGTAACAAGAAAATGTGCATCCACAATATCTGAAACATAGTATTAAAGGGACTTGTTCTAAACATGAAACCTTTTTCTATTTATGGTTACTTTGATGTATGTTATTCTTGTCTTCATAACCAGATATCTAAATGAAAGGGACTTAATTTTTCTATTTGAGAAACCTTTTTCAGAATTAGGTCAACCTGTTAGTTCAACAAACACAAATGAACCAACCAACATTCATGAATGAATGTCATCCTAGATGACACTCACCCACAAACATTAATTGATTCATTTTATCTGCTGGCCCAACAGATTGATTGGTGATATGTGTGCAATAGGTGATCATATAACTAAATGCAGATAGAAAGAGAAAATGCAATGAGAGTCATGAGCCTGTGCTCGAACTTCACATAGGCCGTTACATACAAGAAAGGTTGTTCACATCTCAAGAGGTTATAGTTTATGTTTATGAGGAGGGAGATGATGAAAATACATAAAAGGATCCAAGATGTTGCAGGAGACACATGATCAAGGAAGGGTTCTTAATGAACTAAATTATGCATGAATGAAGGGTAAGATGTTCACTATTATCATGCAAATTATTTCAGTGAATATGATGTTGTTACAGTGAGTATACAAATGCAGAGAAGGCATAAAAGTTCATTTTGAAATTCAATATTAGGAAAATGCATGCCTAGTTATCATCATGTTTTCTATGTTATGAGATGTTTTTGTCTATACTAATTAAACAGTGATATTTGCAAAGGATGGAAGATACATAACATAACAAACAATGTATATATGAGCTGCAAGTAAAAATCAATGAGCGAGAATTGAAGCAACAGTATGTTTATATATTTTCATGGAAAAGAACATTCACAGAAAACAACTGTATTATAAGCAATCAAGACAGTGTGTTCATCATCCAAAGAACTCAGATGATGCTGTAACAATTCATGACTTCAAGAGAGTATATTATCCATGCCTACAATGCAATTTCAAGAGATGTCTTTATGCAGGGTATTTGGACAAAATACATCTTATACTGTTGTATTGAAATATTTAATGTTCATCATGCATACAATGCAGGGGATACAATCATGATAATGAGACATACATGTTTAAACCAGAGTTCCTATTATGAGTAATGCCCTTGGGAGTCACAAGCCCATGCTTCAACCCCATGGGTAGTATCTTATGCAATTAAAAGAACAGTGTATTTTTACACTAAGAGGAATTACATTTTCACAGTATTCTGAACATGTATGTTTTTCATTTGAATATGCTATGCTCACAAGTTTCATCAGTAAAATTGATTGTTGTCATGTTTTTATAACATTGTAAACATGCTGGAAATAAAAACCCTCATGCTTTTTGGGCAGATAGAACAATGAAGGTAAAGTTTCGGTCTTAACAGAGCAAACATGTTTTTGTGCTCATGACAGTGTTGTCATGTTTTAAAACCAATAAGTGGAGTGCATTTGTATACAGACAAGACAACCATGCTAGAGAAATCGAGTTCATATCAAACTTGCACATGATCGAGTTCACCATAATAGCTATGTGGGTGTATCTTCTTTTTGTTTTTTGCTAACATTAATGTAACACAGAGAGCAGTAATGAAGAGTACGATAGAAAGCAAGCAACAGAGAGTAACTCAAAGTGTCGAGGGTTACAACAGAAAAGACAGATCTGTGGTGGAGTTTCAAAGTAGTCAAACAACAAATTCGACATGTAGAGCAATAATATCAAAAAACCCTAAATTATTGTTTTAAAAAGATGTAATGAAAGAGACCCTAGAAAGATGGAGCTACCAGAACCTGAGTTCTCAAATAAACATGCAGAAGATTACAATTTGTTACAAGCAGAGTGCTTTCATTCTATGTAGAGTGAACAAGAGTGACAGATGTAACTTATCTGGAAGAGATGAAGACAAGATGCCAAGTTTTGCGGGTTACAACGGAAGAAATGGAGCTCGAGCTCTTTGAAGTTCAACAGAGAAAGTCGCGGCCACTGCAATCTTTGTGCCAAGTTCACCATAAGCTGGGAATGAGTATGAAGCAATGGCTAAGATATGCCTACTTTCAAGACCGTGTTTCATGGATCACTTTACGCCTCTCAACCATAGCTTAGATTCACTCCAAGCTTATGGTGGTTGTAAAAGACCATCAACTTCAAGTCCCAGTTTGAAGTGAAGCCAGCGCCATCTATTATGGATTCAAATCATCTAGATCCTAAGCTCTACAAGTCACTCTACAGATGTCACTACACATTAAAAGCCTTGAATCTTAACTCATAGTCGACAGAGCCCGAGCTCTTGAAACTTCAAAGTTTAAAGCAAACAAATCCCAAACTCCAACAAAAATACATAAAATGCGCCATTTGTTATGGCAGATCAAATTCAAACCCACGGTTTCATACAGAGCCAGAGAAGCCCGAGCTTCTTCACATACTCCAAAAGTAGATTCAGTGCCATTGATTATGGCTTCCAAGTTACAAGTTCAAACAAGCATGGCGGCACCACAGAGGAGAAATACCCTAAGTGCGATGAAGATAAAAAATACTATGCAATATGTTTTACCCATTTTTGAAGTCCACTAACAAATGAAGTTAATGCAGTGTTAGTTCACAATGCCTTGACATTCCTTTCACAGTGCCACGACAGCACCTTCATGCCACGAAGACAACATTCCATCTTTTTAGTATATCAGCTATGAGTTGTTATCGAGCATTGAGCTTGAGTTACATCAACTTGGATATACTGTGGTTGGGTTGATGCAAAGTAGAGTTTGCTCATGCCATGGTGTCGGGTTGATTAGTGGAGTTAGGTTTCCATACTATGTTGTCAGGTTAGGGTTTATGCATTCAGGGTTAGGCATTTTTATATATCATGTAATATGGTTGGGGAGTGTATTAAGAGATGTATCTTTTATTCACCAACTTTAGGGGGCTAAACTTGAGGCTTGATTTAGGGTACTTGTTAGGCCTTATGGTTTAGTGGTTTTTGCTACTGTAGAGGACTTTTAGAGGGAAATTTTTTTTGAAGTTAAGCCATGTGGGCTATTTAGTTGATCCTTTGCATCATGTTATGGGGTTCAAGATTTTAGAGAAAAGAGCTTCTAGTGAACTATCTTGTTCCTATAGCCTTTTTTATGCATTTTGTATCCCTTGGGTTGCAGATTTTGGAGAGAGGGCATATAGTGAACTTCTTGTTCCTAGATGTTTTGAAGACCATTCTTGTAGCCTATCTTGTCAGATTTTTGGAGGATAATAAAGTAGACATTCTATTTTTCCTATATGCTTCTGAGTTTGGGTTTTACATCCTGTTTTCATCTTTTCTTGCAAGTGTTTTATTAAATTGATATCCAAAAGAAGTGGGTTTTATATTCCTTCCATAGGTAATCAACAATTCAAAGCCTTGTAAGAAATTTGTATGTTTGTCAATTAAGTCAAGCTATTAGTGGTTCAACCCTAATAGTAAGATTTGTTAGCCTATATGTTGATCAGAGATTCAAAGTATCAAGCTTAGGCATATAAGTTAGGATTTCTGCATTATTGTCCAAAACAAAGTTTGAACCCAATTTTGGTGTATCACCCCACTTTTAATTCCAGTTGTTGTTTTCAAAAACTTCTTTTTCCCTTTTCCCATTAAGTTACCAACAGCTAGAGAAGGTTTCCATTGTTAGGATAGGATACTGTCAAAGCCCCAATGCCTGAGTTGGGGTGGTAATTCTAATCCTCAACAGGTTCCATAAGGACCCTCAAGGTATTGGAACTCGTAGGGCGTAGGGGGAATATATGGTTCATTGTGAATATAAATGGTAGTTTTGCACTCATTTTACCTTGTCAGGTATGTAGCCCATTCATGAAGAGTACCTCCATTGTATTGACATTAAATCTACACAAAAGATCAACCATAATACATCTAACAAAATTTTCATTGATCATTGCAGAGATGTCTAGGGGAGAAGACTCTTCTCAGTAGGGTGCAATAAGAGGTATGAAGGTTAGATCTAAATTTATAGTCCTCTAGTTTGGAGGTGAGATCGGAGGGATGGTGACCATGTTCATAAATTGACTATCACTTGATGTAGGGGAAGGCGATGTAGAGATGAAGTTTTCTTACTTCATGTCATGTTCACCAAAATATGGAGAAGTGGATTTAAATCCCTCAAGATTAATGGAATCCTAATGGGTGAATCGCCTAACACCACCTCACTTATACTAGTGCTATGTTGAGGTAGGGAGATTAATTTAAGTTAAGGAAGATAAATAACTAAATGTAAAATAGCAAATAGAACTACAACTTAATGATACAACATGCTAAAGATATTTAGACTACAAAAACAAAAAGAGAAAACTTCCTAGACCAACTGATAGGCTCTAAAAGTTGTCTTTCTAGGATGCCTACACAAATAAAGGACTATAGTGTGGATAAGGGACATGTTGGTAAATCGATTTATATTTGCATTCATTTTTTCAAAACTAACCATGTTTTCCTTGGAGCGGTGACAAATGTGTCAACAAGTGGAGATATTGTTGTGATGTTTGCAATCTTCCTTTGTGTTAGAAAGGGGCATCTCCATCGTATGATGGGGGTTTAATATTTTTATGTACTTTTGACATAAAAATAAATAAAGGAGAAAAGAAAAAAAAACTAAAAAAAAATTAAATAACAAGAACCTCAATGCCAGGCCTATGAATATTGACTGAGATTCCACAACTAGTGATGATTATAAAGGCGGTTTTAGCACACAATATGATGATGATGAAAAAAATCAACAGACCTTGATAAACAAATAGATAGACTATACTAGCATATCCAAATCAAGGTAACTGGAGATGAGTGTGTTTCATTACATCAATTACACACATTATCAATTATTTACACATATGCATAAAAAGATTACCAACTTAATGTATGAGAAGTTCACAATGATAACACATGAATACATTTAGAACACAAACTAAATTATATTTTTAATTGTTTTTCAAAAATCTCTCTCTCTCTCTCTCTCTCTCTCTCTCTCTCTCTCTCTCTCTCTCTCTCTCTCTCTCTCTCTCTCTCTCTCTCTCTCTCTCTCTCTCTCTCTCTCTCTCCACTATCATTCTTGAAAGATGATGCATTAGAATTTTTTCTAGTGTCATTTATAGAGATTTCCCATGTCAAGATGTTTCAGTAGTCCACCAAGATCCAAATGTATCACATGATTAAACATAATAACCTTTTCTTGAGATTCATCTCCTCTTCTAAGAAAAATTTGCATCTTTATACATTCCATCAGACACCATCTCTATGAGGCATTTGGCTAAACAATTCAATGTGCACTTCATAGTAGAATATGGTTTTCTTGATCCTCATAATACAAGTACAACCTTACTGCCTTCATTTGTGAGGTTGATTTCTTCAACTCTTTGTATATGTTTCTGGATTCAATTATTTTTCTGCAAGAGTAGTATGTGACATTTTATGAGTCTCAATCTAATTTCAAAAAGCATTGTCATGAAAGATACCCAACCTTTTTTCATATATGATTTGTGGGCGTCAAGGAAATACATCCGCATAACCGTCACAAATATGAATGACATCTTAAAAATAACCTTAAAAGTTAAGTAGGGGATATTTTCTGTAGCAAATCAAATTGTGATATTGTTAGTAGAATTCAACTATGTAGTTTACAAGTCAAACTCATTGAACCATATTTCATGACTAGTGCTTCACAAGAACCCATCAAAATTGGCTCTTGATAGCAGTATCTCAATTTGACTTGCTATGGAAAATATTTCCTACTTAACAATTGATGAGCTAAAGGGGCTCTATAATGAATGGTTCATAAGGCACAACACTTGCTTAAGGTTTTGCAAATGAGGTGGGTTTAACCTTGAAGAAACTCCATGATAAAACATGCTTGATTTGGAGCCATACTAGGATGGGTTACCTCCCATGAAGGCCCAACGCTTCACCTTGTGAACATCACCTAGATGCAATGAGTGCTAAGAGTTTCATCATTCTTATGAACGGTGAGTTCTTGTGAACCACAACTCATGAAATATGCATCAATAAATTTGACTTGAAAACTACATAATTAAATCTTGATATTAAAAGTGTTCTCATGATAGCCACCGTGGGTGTATAGGTCAACCATAGACGCCAATTGATAAACAAAATACAAAATACAGCTAATGTGATTGAAGT
This sequence comes from Thuja plicata, assembly GCA_018584345.1. NCBI lineage: Eukaryota > Viridiplantae > Streptophyta > Pinopsida > Cupressales > Cupressaceae > Thuja > Thuja plicata. The sequence goes on from MU227226.1 coordinate 799,385, forward strand.
ATGTACAACCCTCATCCACTAAGCGGAATGCAACAAAGTTTACATTGTTAGGATGTGTGCGAGGGTGCTTCATTTGTACTCTTGAAAGGGAGGTCACAAGTTCAAATCCCACTAGGGGGTAGGGTATGTACGCCTCGTTTGTAGCATAATGGATGCCTCCGGCAAGGAGTACGGGGTAGTCCCATATTGTTGTCACCATATGTAGACCCAAAAATATATGGCTGGTATAGTGAACTATAAAAGGACCTTTCCTTTCCTTTCATTGATTCAAAGATTTTGAAAGCTTCCTTGCGAAATCTGTTACGTGCACATTCTACAATCATGTTATTTCATTCCTCGAGGCGACATCTCTTTGAGGCATTCGGTCAAATAATTCAGGATACTGTCTATGACTTCACAATTTGCACCCATGTCTACAAGAACTTTTCGAACTATAATATCTCAAACAAAATTCCTCCTTCGTTATGCATCCATGAATGTCCATATCTGTTCCAGGATTCTACCTTGGGCAGCAGGGAGAATATTGACAAAAGCAGAAAAGGATTGCCTTTACTTGAAAGTCTCTAAATCATTTTTTATAAATCCCTTTTTATCATATCCCGACAACATCTAAATTTCATTCCCAGAAGCGACACCTCTGTATGGCAGTCTCAAACCAATTCAGTGCCGTGTAAATGCCCTCTTGTTGTGTCTGATTGAAAGTCTCGAAAGCCATAGCAACTAATCAATTTCTTGAAAATTTGCAATCATGGTATTGTGTGAGATTACTATAAATCGACACATTTTGTCAAACAAACAATCCATGTGATTTGTTCATGACTCCACATTTTGCATGCAGTTTGAGAAACGTACTCGCAACAACAATATATCCTCTAAACTTTGTGTAGACAACGAGAATGTTGGAAAAGGTGGCGAAGCATTTATACACCTGTCATTGGCATTTTCTTGAAGATTTCTAGAGCCTTTTAAGCAAATCCATTTTGTGCCTATCACTGTTCCAAAGCTCACATTTTGGCGCAAGTCTGGTAATCGCTGCATTCAGAAACGGCCTCTTGTCTGGTATACTGTCAAAAACTTTGCTTGCCGTGTATATGCTCCCATTTCTATGCACATAATATTCCCAACCATAATACCTGGTAGTAATGAGTTCTTGATATGATCTCAAAAATCTCCAAATCAATAAGGTTCCAAAGTTCAAAATCTGGAACAATGAAACAATAATATAGTTTCCATAGCTATCATTTTGAAGTATTGGAGAAAAAAAGGTGCCAAAGTTAGAATTGTCTGGCATTTGAGCATTTTGAACCATTTAGGAGGTTCGAATTTTTTCTTTTTTGGAGCAATAAGGTTCAAAAGTTAGAATTGTTCAACATTTTAGCATTTTGAACTATTTAGAAGGTTAGAAAATTTGAAAATTTGATTTTTTTAAAGCATAGGAGCATTTAGTTCAAAAGTTTAAAATTATGAGCATTGTAGATGATAAGCTATGAGAAGAGTTAAATAAAAGAATTTTTAAGTGTTTACCTCCCAAACTATTAAATAAAAAATTAAATGGGAAATAAATAAAATTATTTTAAAAATATTAAAAATATTTTGAAAAAGAATTTAATATTCCCACAAAAACCTAATAGCCCATTTTAATAAAATAAACATAATTTTTGACTAACAAGAGATCGAGCTTTGAAATTTTAACCAAGTGTAGAAGGGGACAATGTGACCATAACCCATGAAAATTTATGATGAGGTATCCAGGATATGATTTAAATGTTTTTTCCAGTGGGGTTCGACAAAAAAGAAAACAAATTAAAATCTTGCAAATGGTGAAGTGAGTTTTTCTAAAACTTTGCGACATTACTCAAAATGGTACCAAGTACATGCTCATAAGGCAGTTCCCCCTAACACTTTATGGTTCTCAAGATTTAATTATTTTTGCATCTCGGCCAATGCATAAATTGGTTCAAAGTATTCTCATAAAGCACTTCATGATCCAACTTCTAAGATTGAACTTGAAATCATGGAGTGACCTTTAGTTGGAAAAGATGTGACATAGGTTTACTGTGAGATTAGTCAAGATCACTAGGCATAATGGAAACAAAAAACAAAGATAGGATTGCAAAGAAAAATGAGAAGATGTATTAGTAAGCTTGAAAAAAGAATAGGAAGGGGGTGCATATATAGAGAACACAATCTACCTACCACCCTACCTACCACCACATAGGCAAGCTACCTTAACAACCACACCTAAGTAGAATTAATACACTCCCTTAAGCTTAGCCTAGATCAGGAGAAAAGTGGGTATCAACATCAAATCTTAATAAGCTACCCAAGTATAATGCATAATTACACTACACCTCATGAAGGAGAGGAGAAAACCTATTGGGAGAAAAATCCTCCCTAAATAGGGAAAAAGATGAGAAGTACAAAACCTCATGCGAAGAAAAAATCATCCCCATACAAAAGAAGGGAATAGATCTTGCAACTCTCCCTCAATGATGAATCTCTTGTAGTGGTTATGGATGCTTGATAATGAACATTGAATCTAATCCAAGCCCGCCAAACAAAATTCTTCACTTTAAGAAGAAATAAAACCAAAGAAGTATGTAAATTATCTTCTCGTTCCTAAAAGAAATATAAGGAATAAAAACTCAACATAAATGAGGCCTCTAAATGTTGCTCAACTATTGTCATGTTGATGTTAAAAGGTATCTCAAAAAATAAAATTGTTCTAGACCACAAATACATAAATGACAATCTAGAATCTGATGAAGACCAATGCAGATCATAGTCCAAAGACAATGATGAACCCTCCAAATATTTCTCAAATGTCTTCATGCCAATGTCAAATGGTGGCAAGATATGATGTAGAGATTGAACAAGAGAGTTTAGAGATGTCTTCTCCACATGTTGCTCAAGGATCTCTAAGCCAATACTAAAATGTGACAAATATTGATATGATAAATTAGGTACCATAGTAGATTTACGTACATGGATGTTTGTTTTTCTCCATAAAGGAGACAACTAGACCAATAAGAATCAAGTACATATATAGAAGATGTCAACATAAATGATTACTAAGTCAAATCTGTAGAAGTATTCATTGTAGAAACAAATGTAAGTAAAGAAAGAGTAGGATGGTCTACAAGTGTCATCAAATCATATGAAGGATAAAAATCAAATCCATAGGATCATTCATGAAAGAGAACATGAATGTACTCAATGGTGTCCTCCAAGTTTTCAATGTGGTGCTCTACAAATTAAGATGCAAGGTCTAATAGAAATATGTCCCAAGTAGCTATCTCTAGAATATCAATGTGAACCTATTGCGCCAAATCACTAGAATCTAAGGATGAACCAACAATAGATAAGGGATCCTCAACTAGATGAAATGAAGTGTCCTCAACTATGGAAATAATAGTATGTGAAAGAACATTATATGGCAATTGATCACTCTCTAAGAATTTGCTAAGGTGGAGAAGTTAACCATCCAAAATGAAATATTAGAAAAGGGAGAAGTAAACAAGGCTAAAGAAATATCTAGTGCACCTATTATTCTAGAGAAGGATGTATGTGAAATGATTACCCCAATGAATATGGAGAAAGAACAACAGCCACACTTCATGTGGAGCTAAAAATAGTATTGATCATACAAACTCATTATAATGTGGAACTTGTAGAGAGTGTGATAACCACCATACTAAGGACTATTAATCAGCATCAAGTCTAGAATGCAAGGAACAATTATAATAAAGGATGCAAAAATCATTATTGTAATACAGAAGTAGATAGGAATACGGCATATGCAAAAAGGCTTGTGGAATTTTCCTTATACAATAATGATTTGAGATACAAACAACCACCCAGAAATGCTTATGTAGTTAAAAAAAACCCACCACAAGACTATACTAAAGACAATAGGAAATCAAATTATAGAGGTGGAAGAGGTCACAGAAGAAATAGCCAATGAATAAATAATGTTATACATTATAATCGTGGGAAAATATGTCACTATGCTATAAAATGTTAGCATGAGAAAAATAAGAAATTTTGATTTTGTCAAGACGAATCTTATGATCTTTACAAATATAAGAATGTAAAATATTGTTTTCTAAAATCCAAGGCCACAATCTAGAAGTGATGATCTACAAAACAATATCAGAGCTAGGGTGATAGGATTGAATTCCAACTAAAGGTGTGAGAGCTTGTTAAACAATGGATGTTTGGTCTTTGGACACATCAAATGAAGAATATGCTCGAAAATTACAAGTGGAAATCAAGAAAGAGAATAAGTTTGGAACAAATACAAACAAAGATATAATATTGATAAGGCAAGGAACTAATACTTAAATTTATAAATGAAAAGAAATTGAAGATATGGATGAAGAATCAAGCCCAAAAGAGGGAGACTGTGACTACTTCTAGCCATACAAACAACGACATGATAAGGTGGTAGAATTTATGCTAGACAATAAATTATTCTGCAACAAAATGGTGATGTGTCTATTTCTCTAAAGAAGAGGTGGTGATGCTTAAGGACTTTGCCTCCTTGACCCAACAAAAGAATCTTTTGTGATATTAAATTAGTTGGGAAATATTTGAAACAAAGAGGAATAGAAAGAATTATATCGATTGACCAAGGACCAATATTGGAAAAATAGCCTTCTCATCACCAAACATCTTAACAAAAACAAAATCAAACATGTGATGGTAAACTTGAGTATAGAAACATCATTCTAACTACAATTTGGGAGAGATTGGGAAGACCTAAGATTAGCTAAAACACCAATGCATGTTAGCCAACATGTGGTTTTGATATAGAAACTCTGAGCACCTAGAAAAATATAGAAGTATACATTAAAGGCCTTAAATAAATAGTGGATTTTGAAGTAGTGAAATAAAAGAAACATTTAATACTTTTAGATATTTTCTCAGATAATATAGTTTGTAAATTCAAATGACACTGTTGACTCAAGGAAAGAAGAGATATCATTTATATATGATAATAAGATAATACATATTCCATTAGGGGAAAGGGGGGATAGGAAATATGTTACAAAAATTTCACAAGACAGAGATTTTGATGATCAAAGAAATATCTATTCTATATAAAATTCCCTAGCATAGAAAAAGAGGAAGGCTCTAATAATTCAAAAAAATAAAACTTGATAGTGATTATGAGCATAGACAACGATAAAGTCATTGATGTATGGATGCAAGGAAGATAAGAGTTGACATCTCAAAAAGTCTCTAGGTACCCGAGAACCTTCTTGATACATAGTAGACCTGTCATACCTCCACAAAATACTATAGAGAGTTTTATAATACTACAAAGAAACAAACATAACATCAAACTATCACCCATTTACCTTACTATCCAAATAAATCTTAGAAAATCTATATGCGCATTACATAAAATATTATTGTTTTGATTAAGTCAAAATAGGTTTTGAAAGGACCTAAAACCTTTTACAAAAATAGAGAAAGATAGAGCGTTAAGAGAACAAAAAAACTATTGTGAAGCACCACCTAACAAGCCAAAGGGAACTAACAATAGTTCCCCCAAAATGAAACATAAACCAGACCAACAAACCACAACAAAGGGTAGTCAAGATTTACATTTAAGCCCACTCTTATGTGAATGCAAATTCATATCAAAAGAAGGCATGGAGTACTTTAATTTATTTATTTTAATTGTTCTCCATCCATCCTCCACCTTCTTAGCTGCATTCTACCAAGCCAAAGAATTAAAAGAAGAGCCTGCAAAAGCCTAAGAAACAAGGCTAACCACACCAGTATCCACAGCTGAGATAGGGAGAGCATCACCACCATTCCCCATTTCCCCCCTTGGAGAAATAGGGACAACATAACCCACAACATAAGAAAATAGGACAGTTGATCCAGAGACAACATCAACAATCTGGTCAGGAGTAGCAACATCAACACCCGAAAGGACAACATCAATAGTTTGAACCAAGGCAGCATTTGTAGAGCCTACAACAACTCGCAAATCAGAACCAGCATGATCACAAACCCACACATTGCCAGAGGCAGCAAGAGGACTCTCAACACATGACGAGTCAACAACTTGGTTGACACCAATAACTTTCGCAAAGGGAATATCCTTTCCCACATCGGACAGAGGGGAAACACATAAAATATCATTGTTGGTTAGATGACTAAAGTTAAAATTAAGATATAAGGTGGGAAGAGGTCATAAATTCTAAACAAGGGGAAGTTCATGAATTTTATAAAATTCTGAATTGCAAGAAGGTAAATTGAGTAAGTTTAAGGTCAAACACCTAATTCCCCAATCTAACCTCGTACGATCAAATATAGTGTAGGAAAAGAATATTGTAAAGATAATCTAACCTAAGATCATAAATTATACCTATGTATTAGAAAGTAGGAAATTTTCAATAAAATGCTTGGAAAATAGAGTAGTAGAAAGTTAACAAACATAAAATAGAAAGAAAAAGGATAATGTATATAGTAATAAATGCACTCACCTTGGGAAATTCTATAAATAAACCTCAACACTTTTAGTCTTCCACTTTTTACTCCCACGTTATTATACTCATACTACTCACACACACTTAGTTATCACCATCTATCATAAAACCTTATAAAATCCTCTACTTTTTTTTTGTTTCATTATAAAGTTATTAAAATGGTTGCATCCAGCCTTGTTGACATCTCTGAGAATCCTAGGCCCAAGTATAAGAAATTCACATACAAGGCCATGGAGATAGACTCGACGAGGACATTCTGTAAGGTGTCTACATATATAATTTACATAAAAGACATAAGAAAATAAAATTCATGCATCACTCATGAAGATTGACCACACAAAACTTGAAACCCTATTGGTAAACAGATTTTTCACTGTGATTGGTTCTCTAAAATTGGCCTTGTTTGCCTAAAGAGCAGTGACAATTGTGCAAACAGTTTGAGAGATCATTATAGAACAATGATCTTTCTCTGTGTTTGAGAGGGGAAACTTCCTTGTATGATGGGGGTGTTTGTAGTTTATGTGTACTTTTAACTAGAAAGTACAAAAAGGAGACAAGTCAAAACTAAAAGGATAAATAGTAAAAACCCTATTGGAAAACATGCAAATACCAAATAGGATTTCACAACTAATAACAATTAAAAAGGGAGGTTAAAACCAAATATGTTTAGATGTGTAATGGCAATGAAAGAAGAATGATGATTCATGACATACAAAGTTATACGTTACTTCAACATATTCAAACTAAGATATCAAAGCCTAATTATGTATTATTACATCAACTACACATATTAACAATGGTTTTTTCAATTACCTAAAGGGATTAGGGTAAAAGTATGAAGTTGTGTCGCACTTGAGGACCATTTTCATAGTTCCGGTCGAAATTGTTTTAGACAAAATATCTTTGGCTGTACATATGTGGTACAAACGTGGTGCCATGTGGCATCGATGTGGCAAATGAGTTTCAGCCGAAACCGGTTCAGCCATACCAGTTTTGGCCGAAAATTCATGAGTAAATATAAGCTAACTATGTTCTATCGATGAAGAATTGGCATATATTTATATGGAGGGGTTTGGCCAGAACTAGTTTGGCCGAACGTGTTCCGGCCGAAACTGTCTATGTGGCAGCCAAATAGGCAAAAATTTCAAAATTACAGAACTTCTCAATTAGACAACTAATTTCTTCATCAAAACTCAACCATTTTAAAAATATAAATATACCCTTTTGTAGAGATCGGAGTCTAGATTATGGTCATATAATTTTTATTGTGTTTTGATTACATATAATATATTATAATTTGAAAAAACTCCAAGTAGGTATTTAACATTAAAGAACACGCTCGTCCGAAAAAAAAAAATAGCAAATCATGTCGGAAAAATTTACAACTTATATTTAACACTAGAGGAGAGAGTCCTCTTCAAGAATATGTAATATGTTTTGTATTTGGTTTAGATTTTCTAGGGCAAATGTGGAGGGAGAAAAAAACTGTTAATTTCGGGTAACTCCGACTTTGAATAGTTATAACAAACAAAATATATACCGAAAACCAATCTTTCTTTTTTTATGCACTATCTGTGGATGTCATCTAAAACATATTCTGAAATCAGAGGAAAAAAAGATTATTTGCATATATTTAGTTGGAGGGAACTAGATCCTACATTTTCAGCATTTTTTGAGCAATTAAAAAATTGACTTCAAAAATTTAAAAAATAGGTCAATGCTTATTTTAAAAAAATTTAAATATTATAGGCATAAACTACATCCAATTTTACACATTTCATTAGTTTACATCATTTTCAAATTCTAAACACAAATGGCACTTTTATGCCATTAAAGTTTAACAGTTTTGCATGTCGTGGTCCTCTTCCTTTGTAAAAGTGTGACACAGGTTTGTACTTTTCCCCATTACTAATTTAACATACAAAAAATCATGAATAATAACTCATAAAAATATTTAGGACATGCATGAACAAATGCATGAACTTTATTATCTTCATGAGATTATACAATCTAGAAAACTCTTATGTACAATTGTTTCAAACCAAAAATCATGTGAAAGTCTCTCTATGAATTTCTCAAGAGTTTTCCCTCTGTAAGAATGTCCTTTACAATAAGAAGAGCCTTTTATTTATAGGGTTTCCTACAATAAATACCCAAGTAATTAATTAGCATAACTATTAGGTAACTAAGTGGATAATTAGTCAAGTAACTGATTAGGATAACTACCTAAGTAATCACTTAGGATAACTACCTACGTAATCACTAGAGATAACCACCTAAATAATTCCTTCTCCTAACTACCCAAATAATTACTTCTACTAACTACCTTTCTAGAAACAAGTTAGGATTTACCTTAAATTTACATAAATCAAGTCCAAATTCTTACTTTTAGTTACAACAAGTGACATAATTCACTTCTACAAAAAGATAACAAGAAACTCGCCACTTCAAATTAGGGTTTTGCTCAAGTGCTTATGTGTCTCCGTCTACTTATTTTATCCTCATAGTCATCTCACCATATATCAATTTTATGAACAAATAATTTTGAGGCTCTTCATAAGGAAGAGGAAGATCTTTGTTTAAGTATCCTCACTAATTGAACCATATATTCCAATAGTAGCAGTGTATTAATAACATTTATTCATCTTGTCTTATCACGAGAGGTTTAGATCTAATTGTGTTTCAAATTGATCCCTTCAGTAAAGTTCCATGTCTCATTCTTTCCCCGAAAGCACTACCAATAAACACGCTTGCAATAGGATGAGATCCATGTGTGTACAACAATTGAAAAAACACATCTAAACCAGTTGATTTCTTGTGCCTTGAAACCACTGCAAGAGTATGTTGTAAATATAAGTAGAGAAGTGGCCACCTTTTTCCCTCATGTCTACAAATGTTTTTAGTGCTCTATTAAACATGCCTACTTTGCATAAAACATTAATAAGATCCTCACAACACTATTATTTTTCACTATCCACTAGCCATTAGAGGTTGTTGACTCTTTGTACCTAACCCTTGCTCTTGCAACATTCTTTCTCCTAACTTGATTTTCAATTGACATGTTTCCCTTGACCTATGGCCATAATCCCACCATCCTTATTGATCCTTGATAAAAATAAAAAAGGATCAAATGCAACAATACTCTTAGTAAATATGTTCTCTTTAGAAGCCAACTATTTCACTAATAATGTCATTTCTAAATTCTTGATTGGCATATATGGACATGTCATTATTGTCAAAAGAACTAAATTATTAATAATGTAGACATGATAATCCCATTTATCACTGTGAACTTTATTTTGATAGTGGCACACGTGTTCGTGTTGATTCATAAATGTCTTCACAAGTCAGACTCTTTTTGCGGATAGTTTTTTTTTCCTGCAATAACTATATCCACAAAAACTCACCCGGGAGACATCTTCAACTAATTTCCTTCAAGGTTGCCCATTTATCTCTACCAATTCGAACATGAAGCCAAGGGAAAGCTTGGGGAAGCATATAAAAAAGGGTATTTATCTCAAATGCATCAACCCAATGCCTCCATTTATTCAATGTACCATGCTTTTTCACATCAATGTCATTGCTAGCACAAATTATCATCTTCCCAAAATTAGGAACGACAAACTCCTTTTCATTTACACAAAAGAACGTTCGGGCCCAACTAGATGAATATACAAGTTCACTTGAGTTCCACTCCTCATAATAATGTAAGAAGCTACAAGAGTTTGGAATTTGTTGGAAAAATGAGCAGATATGATGTGGATGCTACTATCTTACTAGTATAGATATGATGTGGATGCTACTATCTTACTAGTATTTATGTTAGAGAAACTTATTATCAATGAATCTGTCATCAATACAAATTCCATGAGAAACCATCTCCACAAGGCATTCTGTAAAATTTTCCTGTGCTTTTTATCTTCTTTGTGCTTCCATGTAAGTCAAACAAGGCACTTGCAATAACGTCATTTCTCTCATGCTTTCATGAATGTTCCTTAACTGTTTTGAAGGCTCCCATTTTGTGCAGACCGACAGGTTTTCCAAGACCTCCAAAACTAATCAGTTTTTTTAGAAATAGATCAGTTGGGTTTTCATCACTAAATTCAACTGTCTGGATTCCATTTCGTGCATTTATAATCATATTTCAATACTTCTTGAAACTCTCAAAGTGCTCTTTTGTGGAAATATGGCGTCCTACCTTTCATGCTAGTCAAGATAAAATCTGTTTGCTTTCTTCTATGAATTATATTCACACATGCTTCTCCATTTGGTTTCTTTTTGTTTCTATGGAGTTTTAACGTTGCCTCCAAGAATCATGCATAAATTTGCATCAGTTTTTTGGCTAGTGCCCATTTCTCTTTCCAAATTTCCATCGTGCATTTCCTTATTGCATGTTGATAGAAAACACTTTGAATTGGGAATGCGTGTCTGCAGTAACTTCATTAGCTACCACAAATTTAACTCCATTGCTCGAAACGTTTAATCATCTAGAAGAAGAGCTAATGTTGGTGCAATGTCTATAGCTTCAACCTCAAGCTATGTTTTGATTCACTCTCTTCCACGGCATCTGAAAATACCTTGCCGCCTTCTTTTGTGGATTTTTTTTTTTCAAACTTTACAAAGATCTTCTATGTTTGTGGATGCGATATGTATCCAAAACAAGAAGCGTGTGGAATTTTGTGGAAGCGTCTAACGTAAATCATACTTCGGAGAATGATGTATGTTTAAGTTTAGTGCAAGTTAAGGGTCAATTTTGTGGTTTGCAATAGGGAAAGGATCTAGTAGTTGAGTATTCTAACTTCGCATGTGTACAAATTTCACTTAAGACCATATGTGCCATATAAGGCCCCGTTTGTTTGAGGGGTGGAATTGGAATTTGGGAGAGAAAATCTGGTTTTGACTCCAAATCTTTAGTTTGGTTGCTTACATTGGAAACTGTGAAAACCTGGTTATGGTTTTGATCTTCCCATTTTACTCAAAAAACAAGGATTTGCAACTTCCATCTAAAAGGTGGAATTCATTTGAAAACCTGGTTATGGTATTTTATTGCTCTATTTTATTGGCTCGTGTTCCCAAAATTGGCTCATCTTCCCAAAACTTTTTCATCTTCCGGGTCCACCAAACAGTCCAAATTATCTTCCCACAATGCAAAACCAGAATCTCAAAACCTTATTATGAGATAATAAGGTTTTGAGTCAAATTCCAATTGCCCAAACAAACGGGGCCTAAGCAAAATACAATAGACAGAGAAGTTAGTCAATTGAGTCAAGGGTTGAAACCTCATATCGACAAAACCAAAATAATTTCCATTTTTAATTCCATGAAAAGAACAAGATTCGACCAACTTGTCGAATAGATTAAGAGAATTATATGAGTCTATAAATAAGAAAAGGTGCTGACCAAAACTGTCGAACACACCATCAATATCTCAACATGAGATATTACATGAAAATCAAAAATAATTTCAACCAACAATCGAAAACAATAGCTAGCAAACTATTAGCAGATTTCGACAATCTTGTCGAACACATCAATATACACCAAAAATTAAATAATCCAACAAGATACTTTGAATCACTTTCGACATAAATAATAGTACAAGAGCTTTCAATTAGGCTAACATGAGAATGTATACATTTATACTTAAACCACTGGGTCAAACACATAGAATAGATAACGTGCAAATATGGCAACCATCCCAATAGGAACTCTCGACACCTACCTCACTCAAGCATACAAAGGGCAAAAATATTGTAGGAATGTGTTTCCACCCTACCACGAAGCAATTACGCTTCCTCGGAATCTTTCCTGACACGAAAGATACCCAGCCCAGCTTGAGAAAAACTAACTCAAATAATGGATTTGTACTCTTTGACATAAGTAATTCAAATGCTTATTACATGATACTCAACCATACTTCAGGAGAAATAACAACCTTCCTTGTCAATCTAAGATAAAAAGATCTCAAACTCAAAGTTCTAACTCATATAGAACAATCTTATAGCCCAAGAAATACAATCATGCATTAAGTTGAAGGAAGAATATTTGTCGAAACTACAATGTATCATGAACACGTATGTTCTTTGAATACAAAATTGAGAATAATAAGAATCTGAATTATTTTCTTACTAGCACTTTCATTTCTTAACTAGGATAGATTCATCACACACTATCCAATGATGTGTTAACGTTTAGGTGTTGGCTCAATCATTTTTTCTAATAAGTACAAATTAAGCACAATTTTTACGTAGTTTTTTCAGCATGTGCTTCAAGAAGAATTCAATTACATATCCACAAAATAAACACTCATCGGCTAAAGAAAGGTACATCAATATAAAAGAACTGTGATGCGGGAATCTTTCAGTTCATATCAGGTCCATGAAAATGGAGTATATGCAATTCTTTAACTGTTCACTATGTACATGGTTTTAGAGAAACACAACTGAAAAATTTACTCTAATCTTGCAATCTTTTCAATAACTAGAATGATCATGCATGTCTATTTAATTGACAGTACCCACAACTTAAGTTGTGCATTCAACTAAGGAAGTAGGATGCATTGGGATATGACTGTAATGCTGAAATGTCCAGTGCCAGTCTGATCAAGCCAAGGTTCAGAAATACAGACCCCATTTTGTCTCCTTCCAAAAATCTCAATGAAATACGTGGGACGAAAGGCATAATGCCTTCAAGAAAGGTAATCTCGTAAGAAAACCACCAAATGGCATGGCTGCGAAGAAATGGCGGTTAGGAACAGGTATAAATGTGCATCCTAGCATAAATATGGAGGAGAGTCTCCAAATATTAGAGATAGAGGAGTGTCCAAATCTTGGCACAGCTGAAACCACCATATGTGCCCCTCATTTCCCAAACAAAATCTCCACAACGTGCACTCTCTAGAGAAATTACTCTATCGAAACTAGTGGTGAAAAGAATAATTGGTGGTGATGAATAAAGGATGACAAATTTCTTTATTACTATGAGGAAACATGCAAGGTAAAGCATATATTATCAAGTGTGTCCATATATAGAAGTTGGTGATAAGAAGGTATAAATTTGTTTCCTAGCTATAAAATACAATCGTAAATACCTTGAACATAACAACCATTTAAAAAAAAACTATGTAAAATGAAGGATTGCCTGACCTGTTGCTTCAATCTCCTCGGATTGATTTCCTGAAAGAGATTTAGCCCACATGCAAATGCCTTCTCATCACAAGTTTTGAAACAATATCTCCTTGGTGTCAGTCTACATAGGCATTTCATACACATCATCAGACTACCTCTTCCATGGGACGACATCCCCTTTGGTGGCATACTATCAATCAAGACTTGTGTTTTTATTTTATTGTATGAGATGGTTTCCAACTGTTCTGGTTATATCTTCCTATTATATACCGTGTCATAAAATCCTTCAACCAAAGAAATATTCATCATGTCAATGGGCTTTTGGTCTGCTGGTGAAGTTGTTTGGTTTTCAATGAGCCTATTAGAGATCAAATTTTGTTGAGTGCAAAAAGTTCTGACACCATAAAAAATGAAACCGAAGATTGTGCATTCATACAAACAAATCTTACAATATTTGAACCAAAGATTTAGAGAGCTTCTTTGCGAAATCCATTTTGCCCACATTCTGCAATCATTTAATTTTATTCCTGGAGGCGACATCTCTTCAATGCATTATGTCAAACAATTCAGCTCCGTTGTCTTTGATTCCACATTTTTTATTCCAGTGCACATTGAATAGAGCATTCCATCATACGACATCTCAGTTGTCATCGCTGCGAGCAAAGTTGTGGACTTTGGGTTTACATCTCCCACTTGCATTTCGATATAGTCTGTGGAGCCGTTTCACCAAATGAACCAAGTTTTAACGTAGTTTACCTGAATGAGTTATAAAAACTAACTTTTACCTAAAAAATGCATGAGTGTTTCAATAAAATTGGACAACTTTTCCAAATTGCCAATGAATGAATTATGGGCCCGTTTGGTGCATGGCATTAACTTATCTAGAATAGGCCTATTCCAGAATAAGGGCCTATTCTCGGATTAATTAATTCTAAAAATCAAAGCTGGAATAAGCTATTCTCCGTTTGGATCCCATATTGTAGAATTGGAATAAGGATTATTTTTTATTTTTTTAATTAATTTGAATAATATGTATTTTCAACTTGTGTACATATATACACATACACATATACACACATATACATGTGTGTATATACACACGTGTATATACACACATGTATATACATGTGTGTATATACACATGTGTATATACACACACATGTGTGACAGTATATACACATGTGTGTGTATACACACATGTGTGTCACACACGTGTGTGTACACACATGTGTATATATACATGTGTGTATATACACACATATATATACACATGTGTGTATATACACACATGTATATATACATACATGTACACACACATATATACACATGTGTGTGTATATACACATGTGTATATACATGTGTGTGTATACACATATGTATATACACATGTGTATACATGTGTGTGTATATACACATGTGTGTATACACACACATGTATATACACATGTGTGTATATATACACACATGTGTATATATATACATACCCACATTAAAAAAAAAAAAAATCTTAAAAAAAAAAATCTTAAAAAAAAATTAATAAAAAAATAAATTTGAATCCATAAATAGCTTATTCTCGAATAAGAAATGAATTCCAGCTTTTTTTTAGAATTAACTAATGCGAGCATTGGCCCCAAAATGGGGATTAGTTTTCTAATTCCAGAATTCAAAAAATGCCCCAAACAGATAATTAAATTATTCTAGCATTAACTAATGCTTATTCCAGGTTAATGCTTGGCACCAAACGGGCCCTATAATAATTAACTCTTTCATAGTGAGAATGTATCAGCTTTCCCAAACTTTGCAAAGTTGAGTAAATTGCCGATGATAGTAGTATCTTTAACTTTAGTGTCTCTTACAATTTTCTTCTTCTTGTTTTATTGTATTCTCATGATAGATCATGTAATGTGATCCAAAATGTTGATGATAAAAAAAAATTGACACAATCAAATCTAGAAATTGTCTTGAACATTCAAATAGATTGTAGAAATCTGATAGCTTTAACTTGTTTTATATTTTCCATTGACACTTAGACTTTTTGACAATTGGTAGAAGATTACCAACTTATGCATTATTGTTTGCTAATACTTTTTTATCAGCTCTCATCTTCCTATTGGCTTTTAGAAAGAACAAAATGTGTCGACTATCAATATTTTGCCTTCGGATCAGTATCCAAAACACATTCACAACCATTCCCTTTTGTTATCAGCATTGGGAGTGTTATAACTTGAAAATTATTTTCAGTACACTTTACATTGCCTCAATTTATTTCCTTATCAGGATTTTAGAAGAGATTATGAATTCATGGAAAATAGTCCATGAAACCAATTTTTTCTTTCATCTAGTTATCAAGTACTGAGAGCATGCCGATAAGCTCTATCACTAATGAAATTTTAACTGATAAGCTCATTATTCTAGAGACAACAAAAGTGGCATACCTAACTTTTTCTCAAGTTAATAAAATTGCCATGAAATCTTGTCACATCCTTGATGCCATCTGTGCAAGTAAAACCCAAACAGCTTATAGGTTGGATGAGAAAAAAAATAACATTTAAACCGTTTGTCCTTTTGCTATGAAATTTTAGAGAGATTATCAAAATGCAACAGTGAGAAGAACCCATGGAAATGAAAATATTTTGGGGGTGCCTAGACTATGATGTCAACAACTCTTGGGATAGGGGCATGAAAAAAAAAAGCTTTAAAATCTTATAATCCAAAAATTAAGTCAACACAATAATTGGACAAATTTCTTGGAATAGCATGAAGAACATCTTCATAAAAGAATTTTTAAACTATTCTGCACATATTTTGAGATTTCATTATTTTAGTGAATCTCCACAAATTAGAGGACTACTCTTATCACAGACATTTCTACTTTCAAATGAAAAAAGATTCACATGTGAGTGTTCTTAGGGAATTTTTCAATTTTGAATTAATGCAATGATTTTGATGAAAAAAAATTAACAAGTTTATTTAATGAGAGCTAATAAGCCCTTAGGATTAAACTGGCCCAACCTAACACAAATAATCAATTTCCCTAGAGAAGCTGAATCCCAAAAAATAACTTGGATGTGTGGAGAGAATTTTTGTGCTTCACCACGTACGAAAAGCGAGTATGCTTCATTGTAAGCTTCTTCTTGATAAATATTTGTTTCTAGACAAGACCCATCATATCATAAAAGAACAATACAAAGCGGTTAAGTAAGCCTATGGTCATAGGGGATGCATCGTAGAAGAAGGAAATGAAAAATGTGGAAGTTACCAAGTTACCTGAAGGTGCATAAGATAGAAGGAGCCTTGATGTTGAAAAAATCATTGATCCAACATTGAAGTTAGCTACCATGGGCATTTCTTATATGGTTTATTATACTAACCAGGAGGACTATGTTATCATCATTACCATCCATGTTGCCTATCATATGGTCACTGAAGGAAAAGATGTTGATATTTATGAGGTCTTATGGTTGGAATTATTACATAACATTAACATTCAATGCACAAAGCAATCCTACTATCAGCTTAGGTATGGGACCTTTCTCACATGTCTTACAATTTATTTTATGAATGAATTGTTGGATGTGAGAAAGGTGTAGGATCCCTCTTGACCAATAACAACTCAAATTCAAGACCATGTGTCCACTATTTCAAGGACACCACATCATACACATCAGCATATTAGGATTCTTCAAATCATTTTAATATATGATGCAAGAAACTAAACAAACTCCATACATGATATATGATCTTAAAATATATGGATAGTATTATCTTCTTGGTCGACAAAGAGTTCACTCTAATGGAAGCCATAGAATAGGGGACCTCTTGGATACCCTAGTTACCTTATGAAGTTACCAATGCATAAATAGAGTTATATGTGGTAACCTTATTGACTTCCTAAGCACCTAAGGTAGGAAAGTACCAACATATCATGAATGCGGGATTCCATAACCAAGTCTAATTTTGTGGAGCATTTGGAGAGGAATGGAGAAAAATTTCATGAGCAATGGGGGCTTCCTAAGAAGGAAACAAGGGAGCACAGTGAAACTACCTCTAGAAGGTCCAAAAGATTGCATGAAGGGACCCCTTCCATAGACCCCACACAAGGAGAGAACAACTAGCCCAGGAACAAAACTATACCCACTACACCTCCATGGAAAGACCTTATTGAAGAAGAAGCATCAAACACATTGCTACAAATGAGTGCAGAAATTGCATGAGCAATGGGAGCTAAGGGAACGGAGTGAAACTACCACTAGAAGATCCAAGAGATTGCATGAAGGAACCCCTTTCACAGACCCCACACAAGGAGAGAGCACCTAGCCCAAGAACAAAAATATAGATATGTGCATTATGGAATAAAATTATTCTAAATTATAATTAATCTAAAAAAATACATTAAAAGATATGCAATTAAAATAACTAAAAAATGAATATATGCTAAATATATATGTTATTGATCTGTGTTTGAGAAATTATAAATTTATCTTAATTCTAAAAAAATTATATGCATTGTGCAATAAATATCACCTCTTAAAAATATTATAAAGTATATACAGCAAATTATTAAAAATTGTTTAAAAATTAATACAATTTATTTTTCATATAGAATATTTTGTAGGATCGTAGCCCTTAGAGTAAGCTTTATAAAAAGTATGATTTGTAATATTATTTATTAATTATTATTTTCTTTTTTATTTTCTTGTGAATATAAGTTTTTTACAAAACATAAAAAGTATTTGTTTGATCCACATGAATAATTAAATAAAACTTAAGATTTGAGATTTTTGTGTGCACTTTCGACTAATGTCTTTGTTTCAACTAATAATAATTTGGATATATAAAAAGTCATGCAATAAAAAATAAAATTGTTCTAAATTATAATCAAATCTGAATTAAAACATGTATAATAAAAATAACACAAAAAAATGTACAATGAGAAAAGGGAAGTAATGCAAAGGAGTAGATTACTACTCCCTTTCAAACTTGCACACTCGGAAGGAAGATGTCCCAATAGGCTCAAGTAGGACCTAAGTGTTGAATGAGACAATGATCCTTCGGTAAAAATGTATAAATTGTGAAATGGAAAGAGGGAAAATGATAATGATAATGCAATGTAGAATACTGAATATGCAAATATAGACAGATCTGGAAATTACTGACTAATAACTAACTGCTAAAAACCAAAAATGAGCTAAATCAGGGTCCAAACTATTGTACTTACATGTGATTTCAATTAGAGTTGAAGTTGTAGGGTACAAAACATTGCAGACATTTAGAGGTTTGTTCATGTCGATTCACAATATTCATGTACTCTACCAAAAGAAAGTGAGTCCTTGGCAGATATGTAGCTTTCCTTGAGGCAATGCATCTTAGTATGTACGTCCTTTGAATCTTGCTCTAAGGTTGTGCACCTTAGCCTACAAGTCAAATTAGGAGTAGTGAGCTCCCTTGGCTACGAGCCTAAAAGTAGTATTGTAATATTTTTCTTCATATATAGGGTGAGTTGGATCTTGTTGTGGTTTTCCTCTCCTTGTGTTTTCCACAAAAAAATCTAGTGCTCATGTGTATGGTGATGTTCATTGAATTATCTTTCTTTGTTGTTAATTTGGTTAAGATTAATTAAAGTGGAATTGAGATTAAAAAAATGTAAGATTCACCCCTCCCCCCCCCTCCCGCCCTTGGATTTTATTCACCAAACATATTATCATTATGCCCTAATTTATCACTACATGTACGTGTTGATGTCTATTGATGATGAAATTATTTCTTTGATGCTTTCAGAATGATAATGTCATGTGATGCTAACATGAATTTTATGCGTCTAGAGTGTAATTAAGATTCATCTTTTTGTTTAACATTGTCATTGATGTGAAGGAAGCTTGAGGGACATGTCAAAAGGATGAATGGTGTCAAGGAAGCATGAGGAAGTTGTTGGACATATTTTATTGGACACAAACTATCATTGATGGTAAGTTGGATTATCAATTGTAGAATGTTAATGTTATCATTGTTGAAGAAGCATTGAGAATATGTACCAAAAATAATTGTTCCTAAATGACTAGCACATTTGTAGAAGTCTAGAAGTGTTTGCCTTAAGATTCTATGGTTCATTGCTTAGAAGTGATTTTTACCTAGTTGCACTATCATGGATTTTGATACTGTATTCTACTGTAATTGGTTATTTTGGCTTGTAGTTTGGATTTCAAACTTACTCTGCACACAAAACATATTATATCCAAGTTTTAAAGGATTTTCTTGAGAAGACAAAAATCTAGAAGTAACAGAGTGCACACTATGTTAGTTTGGTGATATCAAGAGTTCTATCAGATGATCATAGAAAGGAAGCATGGACCTGTTGAAGGAAGTGCATGAAGGTAAAATGGTACTAGTTGAGTTAATGATAAGAAACATATAGCATGTTCTTACTCCCATGTTAACATATTTATTTTGGGACCGAGCTCACTACATGTTACATGATGAAGGATTTTTAGCTAACATTGTATGTTGTGGATTATTGAAATTGATTCTAAGGTGACATGAGGATGTTAATCTTGTTAGAGTATCTATTTATCTTCACTTATTAATTACATCATGTTGATTTAATTATTAAGTTGTCTATGTACTCTTTTTTCACTTAAGTTGTCTCTTAGGTGCATATAATTAATATTTCATATTAATTATATTGTGCAACCTAGCTTTTACCTTTTTAGGGTTTCGTTCACCTTTAAGGTTGAACTTTTGTAATTATTGTTTCATTACTTTGGAAATACAATTTGCTCTCACTCCGCTAAGATTTTCCAAACCCTTACTTCTGTCACTTTGGTTTCCTTTCAGCAACAGGTTATTTGCATGCAGGTGTTCTTAGCGATCTGTGAAGTTGGATTTCTCAACTTCTACATGGTATCAAAGCTTCCCTGTTGCTCCCTGGTTTGAGGGTTTTTGAATCCATGATTCACAGCCGACAGTGGAAAAGTTTCTTCTCTCTAGAGGGTTCTGGGCTTGCCCTTTAGATCTGGTATTCTCTGTAGGATGATATTTTTTGTTTGTTTTTTGCATGCAAAAAAGAAAAAAAATTGGTGCATTTTGAGCCAAAATGGACTCCACCATTGCACTCAAAAGGCCCGGGAGAGTTGAAATACATATAAAGTTTGACATTTTTGGTCACAGTGACCTCTGGAAAAAAATTTGGCCTCCTATGTCGTACGGCATGCATTTCAAAAAAAAAAATTTAAAAAACATTTTTTTTAAACATTTTAGGGCTGCCGAAGCAGCCACCAGAGCGCGCCACTCTGGCCCGCCCCGCGCCCAGCCCCCTGCCGGCGCGCCACTGCCCAGCCACCGGGGCTGCCGCCACCGGCTCTGCAACCCGGACGCTGCTCCCTCTCTGCCAATGAGTCGTTGGCCTCCACCTCTGCTGGCAGCCCACCATCTGTCGCCCAACCGATGCCTGCGCAGTATGGTGGTGACGTCACAATGATGTCACTGACCAAAAAAAAAATTTCCAGCGGCTTTTAAATTTTTCCGGAAGTTTTTTCAATTTTTTCGGGGACCAAAATATTTTTCTGACAAACAGGCAACGGGCGTCAATTTTTTTCCAGTGGACAGTGACAGTCATTTGAACGTCAACTTTTTTCCCATGACTGGTTTTTTCCAGTGAACTCTTTTTCAGAGGCGCAGTTGGTTTTTCGGCCGTAACTTGAGCATACGGTGTCTGTTTTCAAAAAACAAAATATCATTGGAAAGGTGTTTCTGAGATGGTCATGATGATACTGGTTTTGTTTTTTGATTCAGCCATTTGAGATCTCTTTTGTCATTAAAGTAGAGTCTTTTATTTCCTCCATCTCTACATTTGGCATCCAGGTTTTCTTCTAGTTTTTCATGCTTTTAGTAATTATTTCTTTGCTGTACAGGGGATAGAATCATACATTGTGGGGGTTGTTTTTGCTTTCTATCATTTAATTTCAGAAAATGACCCTTCTACTTCTGTCTTTTTCTTCTCTCAATGTCGGACCCCTCTATGGCTTGGCTGACACCACACAATTACCACACCTGGAAAGCACACATGACCAAGCTACTCATGTCACGTGGCCTATGGTCATGTCTGGATGAACACCAACCTTTCCTGTAGCATCCTTTTGAGATTCTTCAACACAGGAATAAAATGGATGAAGCCATGGGCTTGATTGCACTGAACATCTCTGACATTCTCCTTTTTCACCTAGATGGTTTGACAACTCCTAGGGCCATTTAGGGCAAGTTTTCAGATTTGTTTGACACAGTGAATGAGTTCCAGACACTACAGCTTGATGCAGAGCTAACCACTTTGACTCCTACCACCTTTCCCACTATGGAGGACTTCTTGATGAAGTTCAAATCTCTGCGCTTAGTTTTGCAGGGATGTGGGAGAAACAAGACAGATGATGAGTGTATCTTCTTGATACTCTCAAAGTTGAGAGGACAGTAATAGATATTTTCTTCTACTTTCTACTCCACCATGGATGCTTTGGGTACTAGACACACCATGCCTTCATTCGAGACATTTTGTGATCAGTTGACACAGGAACAGGCAAAGATCCAGCAGATGGATGCTTCTGGCTCTTCTAGCCAAGCATTGGTTGCTCAGTCTTCACAGGGGAAACCAAAATAGAAAGCCAAACAAAAGAAAGACTCAGTAGGCAATGAGTATTCCTCCAAACCTACACAGAAAAATGATTCAAAACCTCTAGCTAACCCTTCCAAGGGTAAATCTTCTTTGAAGTCTACTGAGTCTACCTCCAAGACTAAGAAGAAATCAGTTGAGACTTGTAGTTTTTGTGGAAAGGATGGACATCCTATTTCTAGGTGCTAGAAACATTTGGAGGCTTTAGAGGAAGCCATGCAGGAGCATCACATTTCAGCTCCTCAGTCCACATCCTCCCCTGCAGGGAAAGGTCATGCTCTTACTGCATGAGCTACAACTTATGGGCCCACCTAGATTCTTGATTCTGGTGCCTCTCACCACATGACTCACACTCATCAATTGGTCACCTCACTTGCTCCTTGTGCTACTTCATAGATTTTTGTTGGGAACTCATCTCATCTTTCTATTTTGGGTTCTGGTTCTGTTGCATTAGCTGGGGGTTCTCTTTAGGATGTTCTTTTTGTCCCTGACATTTCGACGAACCTATTGTCTATCTATCAGATTTTCCACTCTGGCTCTGGTAAGACAGTTGAGTTCTCACCATGTGATGTGGTTATTCAGGACTTACATGATTCTGATATGATTGTGGCTACTGGGAGTGTTGACACTGCATCCTGACTATACAGATTTGATGGATTTGAGTCTTCTACCGGCACAGGTTCTTGTCTTATAGCACATGCAGATTCAATGAGCAGACTTTGGCATGAGCATTTGGGCCATGTTAATTACAGATATCTTCAGCAAATGAGCACACAGGCACTTGTTCTTGGGCTTCCACAGATTACTTGCACTGATGGGGTTTGTCAGGGTTGTGTTCTTGGCAAACAACATAGGGATCCTTTTCCTCACGGACGGGCTACTCATGCTTTGGCACCATTGGAGTTGATTCATAGTGACCTCATGTCATCTCCCACTCCTTTTTCTGGTGCCATATATGTGCTTACTTTCATTGATGACTTCTCTAGGCGCACATGGGTGTACTTTTTGAAGTACAAGTTTGATGTCTTTGATCCATTTCGAGTCTTTAAGACGTTTGTGGAGAAGCAATCTGCTCTTTCTATTCGCCAGATACGCACAGATAATGGGGGGAGTATGTGAACCAAGATTTCAAGGATTTTTGCTCTGAACATGGTCTTCAACATCAATTTTCAGTGCCCTACACCCCTCAGCAGAATGGTGTGGCAGAGAGAAAGAACAGAACACTTCGGGAGATGGCTAATTATATGATACAGTCCAGGTCCATGGATTCATCCTTTTGGGCAGAGGTAGTCAATTGTGCCAACTATATTCAAAATCAGATGCCTCACAAGGCAGTTTGACATATGATTCCTGAGGAGGCTTGGTCTCATGTCAAGTCTGATGTATCTTCATTCCAAGTTTTTGGTAGTGAAGCATGGGCATTTGTGCCTGACACTCAGAGGAGAGCGATGGAGCGGAAGAGCCGACACCTCATTTTTGTTGGCTACTGTGAGGATGTTAAGGCATACAGGTTGTTTGATCCTGATTCTAGAGAGGTCCTATTTCGATAGGATGTCCAGTTTGATGAGCGCCTTCCTGCAGTAGATACCCCACTTCCAGAGTCTACTTCACTTACCACTACTCCCTCATCTCTTCCAGCTTTGTTTCAAGATGATGAGGATGATGATCTTGGTGATCCCCATTGACCTCCACCACAAGATCCTCCACTGATGCCTAGATGGGATCGTGTTACAGTTGATGCTACAGGATCTCTGGCTGGTGACCCTTCCACTTCCCGTCGCACCCGATCTCATATTGCGGGTTCCAGTCTTCTGAGTCATGTTATTTGTGGTGATCCTTAGACATTTGCAGCAGTGACAGGACATATTGAGTGGGATAGTGCTATGGAGGAGGAGTATTCTTCTTTGATGAAGAATCACACTTGGGATCTTTGTTCTCTTCCTAAGGGAAGAAAGTTAGTGCGATGCAAGTGGTTGTATCATACTAAGTTTGTTACTGATGGTTCCATTGATAAGTACAAGGCACGTCTTGTTGCGAAGGGTTTTTCACAGGTTGAGGGTATTGATTACACTAAGACATTTGCCCCTGTCACCAAGATGAACTCTATTCGCCTTGTCTTATCCCTCGCAGCTTCTCAGGGATGGCCCATTTTTCAGATGGATGTGAAGAGTGCATTCTTGCACGGTAATCTTACTGAGGAGATTTACATGGAGCAGCCTTAGGGATTTGTGCAGGATCCCTCCTTGGTTTGCAGACTTTGACATTCTTTATATGGTCTCAAACAAGCCCCTCGGGCTTGGTATGAGAAGATGGACTCCTTTCTGCTTTCTACAGGATTCACACGTTGTCATTTAGATCCTACAGTCTACATTCAGTGTCTTGAGGATGAGGTTTTGATCCTTGTGTTATATGTCGATGATCTTCTCATCACAGGTAGCTCATCTTCTATGATTCATGATGTTCAGCGTGCATTGATGGAGCAGTTTGAGATGACAGACCTTTGTCTATTACACTTCTTTCTGGGTCTGCAGATTGTTCAGTCACCTGCTCCAGGATCTTTGTTTACCAGTAGAAGTATGCTCTTGACATGCTTTGGCGCTTTGATATGCTTGATTGCAAGCCTGCTCCCACACCTTTTTAGTCGGGTGTTACTTTGTCTACCTCTTGCACTTCACCTTCAGTGGATTCTACATTGTATTGGCAGTTGGTTGGTAGTTTTTTATACCTGACACACACTCATCCTGATCTCTCCTTTGTAATTGGTCTAGTCTCTTGGTTCTCCCATGAGCCTCATGAGAGTCATTGGCAAGCTGCCAAGTGTATTTTGACATGCATTCAGGGCACACTTATGTATGGCATTCATTACACATCAGGGGTTCCTCACATTGTTGGCTACACTGACTCAGATTGGGCTGGTGATGTTGATGATCGGAAGTCTACTTCTGGCTTTGTTTTTTGTCTTGGCTCTGGTCCTATCACATGGTCATGAAAGAAGCAAAATGCTCACACACTTTCATCTACAGAGGCTGAGTATAGAGCAGTAGTGCATGGTAGTCAGGATATTCTCTGGCTTTGATAGTTGATGACTGAGTTTGGCTTTCCTCCTGATCATCCCACTATTTTGTGGTGCGATAATCAGAGTGTTATTCACATTTCCTGCAACCCAGTAGAGCATCAGCGCACTAAACACATTGAGATTCATATGCATTTCATCCGTCAGAAGATTCAGGATGGTTTTCTCACTTTGGAGTACATTCCCACTGACGCGCAGGTTGCTGACATCTTCACCAAACCTTTTGCATCTCCGCGCTATCTTCAGTTGCGTTCTATGCTTGGGGTGACGAAAGTTTTCCTTGGGGGTCTTGTTGAGGCCTTCCTTCCTTCATATTTTTTCAACATGTTTTGTTTTATCTCTTTTTGGAGAGGGGTTTTTCCCACTGGGTTTTCTCCTTTATCTTTGGTTCATAGAGATTTCCTTGTATTGGGTACCTGATCAGGCCTTGTTGCCAGGACCCACTTTTCCTGCTTTCATAGTTGTGCTAGGTTAGCTTATCTCCTGAGCTTCGCCTAAGGGGGGGTGTTAGAGTATCTATTTATATTCACTTATTAATTAGATCATGTTGATTTAATTATTAAGTTGTCTATGTACTCTTTTTTAATTAAGTTGTCTCTTAGGTGCATATAATTAATATTTCATATTAATTATATTGCGCAACCTAGCTTTTACCTTTTTAGGGTTTTGTTCACCTTTAAGGTTGAACTTTTGTAATTATTGTTTTATTACTTTGGAAATACAATTTTCTCTCACTCCGCTGAGATTTTCCAAACCCTTGCTTTTGTCACTTTGGTTTCCTTTCAGCAACAGTTTATTTGCATGCATGTGTTCTTGGCGATTTGTGAAGTTGGGTTTCTCAACTTCTACAAATCTTAGAGTAATAAAATATTTCACTTATTGTTTAAATCATTTTGATTTAATTATTAAGTCACTTTTTATCTCTAGTTTACTTAAGCTAAACTTTAGGCATATAATAATTAATTCTTTTATTAATTATTATCACGCAACCTAGTTACTTCCCTTTTTAGATATTTTATCTCCTTTATTAGGATTGATCTCTTTGTAATTATTATTCCCTCTCTGAATGAATATTTCATCTTTCAGAATATTCTTTGTTGTGTCTCCATTCTTTGCTCTTGTGACAGGTTTTTGCTACAGTGGATCTTGGTGATAGAATTCTATGAATTCTAACATGGTATCAAAGCTTTGTTATTGCAACTGATTCTTGAGTTTTTGAAGAATTTTTGGAGCGTTGAGGGTTTCAAGTTTTCAAAGTTTTTTTTTGTGTGGATATGGGGGAGCTACTTTTTGGATAAATTTGGGCACAAACTGACCTCACGGTTGCGTCCAGAAGACCCAAAAACCCCTATTTCCATATAAGGCACGTCCAATTTGGACACAATTGCATTTTGAGACAAAAACATTTTTTGTATGTAGGCCTATTTTGGCACGCATACCAAGGCAAAAAGGGTAATTTTTTATAATAAAAAAGTGCATGATTCTTTTTTAGATTTTTTTAAACAAAAAAAATAAAAAATAAACTATTTATAGCGCTAAGCGCTTAAAGGGTATCAAAAATTCCATTTGAAAAAGCATGGTGATCCCCATAGTTGGCCCCACCAGCAAAGAAGTAATTTTTTATAATAAAAAAAGCGCATGATTCTTTTTCAGATTTTTTTAAACAAAAAAAATAAAAAATAAATTATTTATAGCGCTAAGTGCTTAAAGGGTTTCAAAAATTCCATTTGAAAAAGCACAGTAGTCCCCACAGCTTGCCCCGCCAACTCTGGTACTGTGGGCTCCGGATGGTGGTCCCCACCGACAGGGCTAAGGGCTCCTTTGGTCATGCCACCCTCTGTGCCATCGGGCTCCTCCATTCGCATCACCCTCTGCCTGGCCACTATGCCACTCGCAAGTGCCCACCGCCCACCACAACGTCGTCGGCCACCACCGAGCGGCATGTGATTGACCGCCGATGGTCCTAAGCCCCAATGTGGCTAATTTTTTGGACTTCCATATATCTTTGGAAAGCTATTTCCTAACTCTATCCAAATCTAGAGGTTTCATCAACCTTTTTTGTTGTTTTTTGGCCATTTTTGCCAGTCAAAGTGAGGACTTCTTTTCTGCACTCTCGGGCCTCTAGAATGTGCAAACGAAATCCATTTTTTGCTCATGAATAGGCGTTGGAATGCTCTTTATGGGCTCTCTTCATATCTAAGGTTTATTTTCTAAGAAATTTGATCAGGTATTTTCCCATTCAATCTGAAGCATTTCTTTCATTGTATCTCTTTCTAGCTTTTCAGTTTTTACTAGGGTTTAGTATTTCTCTTTGTGCGGGTTTCTCTTGTTTTTTGTCATTTATTTTAGAAAAACTAGAGCACTCAAAAAAATAAAAATACAAACCCTTCTACATCTTATGTCTAGTTCTGAAAGATAACTAATAATTAAACTATCAGAGAAGTGCAAAAATGGAAGATTCAACATCAGTTGAGCTTCACACTCCACATAATTTCCATTTGTGGAAATCTTGTATAAATCAGCTTCTCAGGTCACAAGGGTTATGGTCTTGTTTGGATACCATTCAGTTGGTATTGACTCATCCTTACGAGATCATGTAGCACAGAAACTAGATGGATGAGGCGGTGGGTGGGATTTATTTGCATGTTTCAAAAAGTTTACTCTTTCATCTTGATGGTTGTAATACTCCTCTTGATATGTGGGAGAAGTTTCAAACTCTCTTTGGCATAGTCAATGAGTTCGGGGCACTTCAAATTTAGGCATAATTGACATCTTTGGGTCTTGATTCATTTCCTTCTATTGAGGATTTCATGATAAAATTCAAATCTATCAGGTCTACTTTACAGGGTTGTAGAAAGAATAAGACATATTCAGAGTGCATTTACGTGATTCTTTCTAATCTTTGTGGCCCCTTTCAAATATTTTCTTCTACCTTCCATTCTACCATGGATGCTTTGGGTCCACAATTTATCATGCCTACATTTGATGTGTTATGTGATCGTTTGACTCATGAGCAGGCAAAGTTATCTCAGCTTGATTTTCTCATAGGATCAAAGAACCAAGCATTGGCTGCCCAAACATCTAAGAAGAAATAGAAGCCAAAATCAAAGCCAGAGAAAGATTCAATAGGTAGTGAGAGTTCCTCAAAGCCACCTCCTAAGTCTGATTCAAAGCCACAATCTCATCCCAAACGGGCGAATCTTCAAAGTCTAGTGAGTCTTCCTCCAAGAATACGAAGAACATAAGTGATCCTTATAATTTATATGGCAAGGAAGGACATCCAGTTTCCAGGTGTTGGAAATGGTTAGAGGCTTTAGAGGCATCCATGCAGCAACATCATATCACCTCACCTCAGCCATCTTCCTCTTCCATATGAAAATCACATGCTTTTTTGCATGAGCTTTATCTTCTAGACCCACTTTGATTATTGGTTCAGGTGCTTCTCACCACATGCCACACTCTCAGTAGCTAGTCACCGCACTTTCACCCAGTCATACTTCACATATTATCATTGATGACTCAACACAGCTTGCAGTTATAGGTTCTGGTATTGTCTCATTCTCAAGAGGTTGTCTTTCGGATGTACTTCTTGTTCCTAACATTTTGACAAACCTCCTTTCTATTTATCAGGTTTGTCATTC
The DNA here is from genome assembly GCA_018584345.1 of Thuja plicata. Taxonomy (NCBI): domain Eukaryota; kingdom Viridiplantae; phylum Streptophyta; class Pinopsida; order Cupressales; family Cupressaceae; genus Thuja; species Thuja plicata. Next base: position 828,388 of record MU227226.1, read on the forward strand.
TAGCTTTGGGAAGACAATTGAATTCTCACCACATGATGTGGTTATTCGAGACCTCCATGATCTCGATATGATTGTGGCTACTAGTAGTGTAGATCCTCAGTCTTGCTTATATAGGTTTTATGGCTTTGAGATTTCATATGGTTCTGGGGTCTCTCTTGTGGCACATGTAGATACAACAAGCAAACTTTGGCATGAGAATTTTGGCCATGTCAATTATAGATACTTATAGTAGATGAGTACACAGACACTTGTGAGTGGGCTTGCTCTGATTTTCTGTATTGATGGTGTATGGCAAGGTTGTACTCAGAAAACATCATAGGGATCCTTTTCCTACAGGTTGAGCCACTCGTGCTAAGGCACCCTTGGATTTAGTACATAGTGATGTCATGTCATTTCTGACTCCTTATTCAAGGGATCACTATGTGCTCACTTTCATTGATGACTTCTCCAGGCGTACTTGGGTATATTTTCTCAAGTACAAATCTGATGTCTTTGATACCTTTCGTGTCTTCAAGATATTTGTGAAGAAGTAATCTGGTCTTTCTATCAAGAGGATACACACTGACAATAGGGGAGTATGTGAATCAGGATTTCAGGGATTTTTGCACTAAGCATAGTTTACAGCATCAGTTGATAGTTACATACACCCCTCAGTAGAATAGTGTTGTGGAGAGAAAGAACTGAACCTTATGGGAGATGGAAATTATATGCTTCAGTATCATGTTATGCAGCCATCTTTTTGGGCTGATGCAATCAATTGTGCCAACTATATTCAGAATTGGATGCCTCACAAGGCATTACGACATACGACTTCTAAGGAGGCTTGGTCTCAGATCAAGCCTGATGTTTCCACATTCTGAGTTTTTGGTAGTGAGGCTTAGGCATTTTTTCTAGATGCTCAAAGGAAATCCATGGAGAGGAAGAGTCAACCACTCACATTTTTTGGCTACTCTAAGGATGCCATGGCGTACAGGTTTTTTCATCCTGATTCCTGAGAGGTCTTGTTTTGACTGGATGTCTAGTTTGATGAGCATTATCCTCTATGGATTCTCCATCGCCAACTTCTCCCTCGCTATCTACTCCTCCATCTTCATCTCTTGAGGATAAATTTTTTCTTGACAATGATGATGATCCACCATCTCCACCACTACCAACTGATCTAGTGATGTACCAATGGGCTCATTTTACAGTTAATGTAGTAGGTTCTTTGGAACGTGATCCTACAGATAAACATCATACTCAAGCTCAGACATCTGGTTCTAGCCTTCTAATTCATTCCATTTTGGATGAACCTCTAAAGTTTTTAGAGGCGAGGAGTCACACAGAGTGGGATAGGGCTATGGATGAGGAGTATTCTTCTTTGATGAAGAATCATACTTGGGATTTGTGTTCTCTTCCAAAAGGGAGAAATTTGGTTTGGTGCAGGTGGTTGTAATGTACCAAGTATGTTGTTGATGGTTATATTGACAAGTATAAGGCTCATCTTGTTGCAAAGTGGTTTTCTCAGGTGGAGGGTATTGATTACTTTGAGACCTTTTCTCATGTTGCCAAGATGAATTTGATTTTCCTTGTACTTTCACTTGCAGCTTCATAGGGATGGACAATGTTTCAGATGGATGTGAAGAGTGCCTTCTTGCACAGGAACCTCTAGGACGAGATCTATATGGAGCAGCCCTAGGGTTTTGTGTGGGACTCTTCCTTAGTTTTTAGGCTTTGAAGTTCATTATATGGTCTCAAACAAGCCCCTCGAGCTTGGTATGAGAATATGGATTCTTTATTACTTTCTACACACTATACACATTGTCATTCTGACCACAGACTGTATCTTTAGTGTCACGTGGTTGATATTGTCATACTTGTGCTTTATGTTGATAATATTTTCATCGTAGGTAGCTCATCCTCCATGATTTAGGATATACAACAAGCATTGATGGAGCATTTTGAGATGACCGATCTCGGTCTTCTACATTATTTTTTGGGCCTACAAACTATTCAGTCTTCCAATGGGATTTCAATGTTTCAGCAGAACTATGCTCTTGATGTACTTCACAGTTTTGACATGCTTGATTGTAAGCTTGCACCTACACCATTTCCGTTGGGTGTTGTGTTGTCTTCCACCTATCCTACACCTTCAGTGAGCTCCACTTTGTACAAACATTTGATTGGCAGTTTGTTATACTTGAACACACTCGTCCTGATCTTTCATTTGAGGTTGGACTTGTCTCTAGGTTCTCCCATGATCCTCATGAGATCCATTGATAAGATGCCAAACATATTTTGTGGTATCTTTGGGGCACTACATATTATGGCATTCACTACACATCAAGTTCCCCACACATTATTGGCTTCAATGACTCAGATTGGGCTTGTGATGCTAATGATCAGAAGTCTACTTCTGGCTTAGTTTCTTGCCTTGGTTCTAGTCCTATCACATGGTCTTACAAGAATCAATCTGCTACTCCATTATCATCTAAAGAGGCTAAGTACCAAGCAACAGTGTTAGCCAGTCATAATATTTTGTGGCTTCATCAGTTGATGATTGAGTTTGGGTTTCCTCATGATAGTCCCACTATTCTTTAGTGTGACAATCAGAGTGCCATACACATTTCTCGCAACCCAATAGAGCGTCAACACACCAAACACATTGAGATCCACATGCACTTCATCAGACAGTTGATTCAGGATGGTGCTCTCATCTTAGAGTACATACCTACAAAGGAGCAAGTTGTAGAAATCTTCACTAAACCTTTGGCATCTTTGTGCTATCTTCAGTTGTGTGTTATGCTATGGGTAAAGAAAGTTGTCCTTGGGGGATCTAGGTGAGGAGAGGCCTTCCTTCCCTCGTGTTTTCTTCAAAATGTTTTTTCCATCTCTTTTTGGAGTAGATTTTTCCCATGTGGTTTTCTCTATTTCGCCACTTTACAGAGATTTGGTTGTGATTGGGTACCTAATCAGGCCTTGTTGTCGGGATCCATTTTCTTACTTTAAGTATTTGTTTCTAGGTTTTAGCTACTCCCTAAGTTTATCTTAAGGGGGGTGTTAGAGTAATAAGATATTTGACTTATTAATTAAATCATTTTGATTTAATTATTAAGTCACTTTTTATCTCTAGTTTACTTAAGCTAAACTTTAGGCATATAATAATTAATTCTTTTATTAATTATTATCATGTAACCTAGTTACTTCCTTTTTTAGAATTTTGATCTCCTTTATAAGGATTGATATCTTTGCAATTATTATTCCCTCTCTAAATGAATATTTCATCTTTTAGAACATTCTTTGTTGTGTCTCCTTCTTTGCTTTTGTGACAGGTTTTTGCTATAGTGGATCTTGGTGATAAATCTATGAATTCTAACAGTTAATAACATGAATTGGAATTCAAATATATTACATATTGGTTTCATTGCAAAGGGTTTTAGAGCCTCATAATCTGAGTTGGTGTTGATTGGTTGCTTTGGTAATCAATTTTGATTAGGGGATTGTTATTTATTGTAGGTTGGTGTTTGCAAAATCACATTTTGGATTGGTTTCCTCTTTGGGTTGAAAATCCCATGGGTTGGTGCCTACAAAATAGTTGTAATACAATATTCTTTTTTGAGGTTGGATTTGGACAATACATCCAATAAGATTTTATATGCATGGTTTTTCCCTCACAGGTTTCCTTGTAAATTTGGTGTTCTCTTGTGAGGATGTGTGAATGTGTTAATATCTTGCATAATTTCTTTTGATGTTATATTTATATTGTAATATTATTGATTAATGCTATCATATTTCCATAATCCATGTTGATATGCTTGGTTAAGTTTTGGATTGTATTGAGTAAGAATTTTCTATCATCAAAGTTTCAATTCAAACACTGTGATTCATCATCATAACTTCTCCTTTAAACTTTTTGATCCTAATGATGAATCACAAAGTGTGATTTGAAATGTAGATGATAAAAAAATATTACATAATCAAGTCCAAATTTTAATCAAGAATAGTATTGATGTTACATATTTTTTTTAGTTAAAATCAGTATATATTAATTCACTCTCCTCTCGCTATACCTATTTGCATAATAATTAGTATTAGATATTCCTTGTTGAAGCTTAATAGCTTGAAGTAGATCTAGGATGACACACATAGCAATACAAGAATGTATTTCTTCAAATACGACACCACTATTTGGTGGATATGAATATGCTTTTAAGAGTATAAGGATGGAAGCTTATATGATGACATTAGGGCTTAATTCACAATATATTGTAGATGACTATGAAATTCTAGTATATCCTCCAAGAGATTAGGCTAGAAAGAAAGGTTGTGAGAGAAATGGAAAAGAACAAAATATTATTTAATGTGGTTTATCAAATTTTGAGTTTGTCAAGACAATGGATACCACAAAGGAGGTTTGGGATAAGATTCATAATATCCATGAAGGAGATGAAAATGTAAAATAGGTAAAACTTCAAACCCACTGAGGACAATTTAAAACTCTAAGGATGGAAGAAGAAGATAATATTGCCACATACCTTTTTGGGTTGATGAAATTATCAATACTATTTATTAGAGGACTTGGTAAAGAAGTGAAAGAACCAATGATTTTCAAAAAGGTACTCAAATCCTTGTCCCCAAGATTTGACCCTAAAGTATATGTTGTACAAGAAGCTAAAGTTATAATAAATTTGGCAATATACAAGTTAAATGTGATGTCAATTGCATATGAGACAAGGATTGTGAATGAGAAAACTTCAAGAAAAGAAGTAGCTTTCAAGGCATCAAATAAGAATGAAGGTTCTGACTCCAATGATAAATTGAATCTTGAAGAATCAAATTTTGTGAGGAAGTCAAAAGGGGGATCTAACAAGTATAAATGTATGTTACCCTTTAAATATTAATTATGATAAAATAGATCACATTGTCTCTAAATGTCCTTTTAGAATAAATGGTGATGAAGAAAAGGAGTACAATTCCTATCATAAGAACTACAAGAAGTCAAAGCACAAGAAGGAGAAATATCATAAGAGAAATGAAAGCCTCTAATCAAATGAGGGTGTCTATCTATCCAATAAGTGTGACCATTGCACCTCTGGGAGTGAAAATGAAAGAGAGAATGCTTCATTCATGACAATAGTTATTTTAGACCATAAAATATAAAATATAAACTCCAACGATGAAGAAGAATCCAAAGTTAATCTAGAAGGTGAACTCATATCTACTTTAGATTATCTAAAGATGATGAGAAAGGGAAATAAGAGATAAAGACAAAAGCTAAGAGAGTTGGAAGAATTTATTATAAATATGAAAGTCCAGATTAAAGGAGCCAAGAGAATAGAAGAAGTAATAAAAACCAAATTAAAAGAAAAATAAAAGGATTGTGAAAATTTTGCAACAAAAGTTGCATCCTTGAGCGATTATTTGGAGAAAGCTAGCGAGTTAAATAAGAATTTGAAGTTTGGAAGGAGTACTCATATTATAGATGAGATTGTTAACAATAAAAAATAACCCCACATTAGAACTGGTATTGAAATTAATTGAATTCAAACCACAAGATTGTTGAGCATCCCATAAAGACATTTGCAAAGGACCTTAATGAAATAGCTCTGGAAGCTCAAGATATAATCAATCCAAAGAGATTGAAGATTCCAAGATGGATGAATATGTTTATATTTAAATCAACATGTAGAAGAGGAAACCCAAAAGATAAAATCTAGGAAAACAAGCATATAAAACCATGTTCATGTATTCCTTTTATGGTCATTGTTTTAATTGCAATCAATTTGGTCACAAGGTAGTAGATTGTAGAAAGTTTCCTTCAAGGAAGAGTAATTTTGTGAGAAAAATATATTTGCACTTGTGGGTTTTTAATGTCTCATGCTACAAATCCAATAACTTTGTACATACTACAAGGCATTATATAAGTGGTTTTGTGAATCCTCCTGAACCCAATATGAAAGAAAACATCTATATTAGTCAAAATAATGGATCAAAGAAGGTAGGAACAATGCAAAAAAAATAACAAAGACCTATAACATCTTAAATTGTAAGCAGTTAATTTTGGTCCTTAGCTAGAACTCATTTTAGTGTACAAGGCTTACATGCATAATTTGCCCTTTTTATATGTAATTAATTAACAACTATTTAAAATGTAGTCTTATTTGTATTTAATTTCTCTAAAGATCCTTAATTTTAGGCGTGCCTCTTTAATTATTTCCTCTTGCATACATATGTCCTATTTAATCATGGGCGGCCTTTTATATTTATCTTGATTTCAACCCCCAACTTTGAATATATTTTCACAATCCTAATATCCCGATGGACTCTGAATTTGAATATAAGCCCAAAAGTACCAATATAGGGTGAGTTTAACTTGCCCCATACCTAGAAAGTTTCCCCTTACTCCATAGCTTGTGGGAAAATTTGAATTGTGGTTTCCATATGACTTTTAGAAAGATTTTTATTCCTAGTTGGCCCTCTTAGAGTTTTGGGCTCCAAATGGGCTAGGTGATGTATAAATACAAAGCTACCTTTCACATTTTGGAAATCCATTACAATTGACATCCAAGCATACGTAATCCATAATCAAGGATCAATTTACATTAAAGCAATCAAGTACTCCATGTACAAGGCGATTAATTCAAGCATGGAAGACAAGGACTAAAGTATATATCCAAGCACTAGTGAAGGCATCCATGGTGTTCCTATCCTAGATCAAAGGTCAAGACTACATCAAAGATCATTTCCAAGAATTTTCATAAGTGATTCAACAAAATAAGGTTTGTGAAGGTATTGCATTTTATCAAGCCTCTGCTACTAATACCATGCTTCCCTTTTTCAAGCATATTTTTATTTATTTTCACTTGTTTGATTCCTAAACAAGGTTTTGACCAAGGAAAACCCATTTCCACAACCATTTTCCTATTTTTTATGTGCAAGTACATGTAATAGGGAATGCGTGTGAAAAGAAAGTGGTAGAGAAGTCAAATAAAGAACTTCAATTAACTTAAATGACATTTGATCTTGACTGGTATAAAATGAGTCAATCTTGTTCCTAACCTACAACTCACCCCTAACCCCCTATACCTATTATTCTTAACTGTAGTTTGCTAACATGCCAATTATTGTACTAGTTTTTATGATTAGTTTGCAAATTTGAATTTGTTGTTTAGATCTGGTTGCATGCTTATATACCTAGTTTCTCTTTCCATTCTTGCATTTTCTATTCATAATTTACATAGTAAACTTTAGACTCAAATGGAAGGAAATCCAATTGTATCCCCTGAGGGCTTGAGCCTATTTGAGCCTAGGGGATTATATTCCTTCCAATGTGATGAGAGAAATTTAGGTGTGAGCTTCCTAGTGTGATTATCCATCCTAGTGATTGCCCCTTTCTTGCATGCATCCTATTTTATTTCATGTTACAAGTTCATTGATGGCTTAGACCATTTTTTATGCCCAAAGTGGGAAGAACTCATGGATAATTGATAGGAGATGTTATATCCACATGACCAGGTATAAAACAACAAGTTTACCAATTTGAAGAATAAGTGACAATTTAGTTGAAAATGTATCAAAGAATGATACTTTGAGTCTTGATGGTGGAAAAACTAAAATATATGATGTTATATATGTTGAAGTTTTAGAACATAGTAATCTGAGTTTAAGTTAGATGCGTGACAAAACACAAAATTCTCTCATTCAATGCATATGCATGTGGAAATAGAGAAGCAAGCATTGGTAAGCTTATTGTAGAAGGAAGTGGGATAGAAAGTAATGAATACAACCTTAGTGATATCAATGGGAAGAAATTCCTTTTGGAACATTTAAATATGAAAGTTGGTCGTGGCACAAAAAAATGAGTATGATGATACAATTGAGTATCTCAAACATAAGATGGGAGCGATATCTCCACCCTCTCAACTCAAGAAGAAGCAAAATTTAAGGAGGAGTCCTTGTTATGCATTGACTCCCCACTACAAAGAAAACAAATGCTTTACGATGCAATGCAGTAAGATAATGTAGACACTTGAAAATGGTTTGTCGCTTTAACACAATGACTTAATTAACCTTCCTCTTAATTTAATAAATAATATTTATTATTTAATTAAGTTGTGTCCTTCCACTATATTCTAAGTTCAAATTCATCATTTCTCTTTATTTTCATAAATTAAGTGATTTTAATTAATTACTTAATTATTGAGTTTCTAAATCATTGGTCGTCAATTGTTCCTCTATAAAGTAATTAAATGATTAACATTATTTAATTATTCCCTATGTCACTTCAATTAATTAAACAACTATGTTATTTAATTAACATTCCCTCTTTGTGATTATTATATACATATAATAATTACATAAATCATATTCCCAGCCATAATTAAATAAATGATATTTATTTAATAAACTAATTCTTCCTCTCATAAATAAATAAGTTTAATTATTTATTTATATTTCCTCATGTGCAAATAAATAATTTTTATTTATTTATTTAATCATTTTTATTCTTCCAATTCTGACTAAGTTTCAGTTAACTTCCTAATCACTCTTCTTTGACTGATTAATCAAATCACTTATCCAATTAATCAATTTAGTCATCTAATCCATCTAATCAATCTTCTGATCAATCAATCTAGTTGACTAACCAATCTATCCAGTCAACTCTTCAATCAAATCACCTTACGCTCCAATCTATTTAGTTAACAAATCAATCTAATATGTTGACTAAGCAATCAAGTGAGTTGAACTCCCAATCAATCTGAGTTCACTCTTCAATCACAGATAATCAGTCCTACCAATTATGGAATCCTGATTGGAACCCCAAAATTCTTAGAAATAAAGAGTTAATTCTCTTAATCTGGTAACCACATGAACCACAATTACACTTTAATTTCTTATGGTGACACACTGAGCACTCATCTTGAGAGCCCACACTGCAAAAAGGACGACTACTGGTTTGCATGTTCATTTTTTTGAAAATGATTTCATATTATTGATTGTTCATTCTTTCTATTTATTTTACTTCCTCTTTTGGTAGTAGGGTACTAACTGCTATTAACAATATTCTTATGGTTAGGATCTTATTATTAGTGTAGGCTTCTACATACCAAATTACCCTAATTCCAAATGGTGAACCCGACGTGAACTCACAAGACCTTGACAATTAAGAGGGCAATGGAATAATAAATCTATTTGCATGCATGTGTGGGTTAGATAATAATTTTCTCTCATCTACACCTGGCAGCCCCTATGGGACCAAATTGTAGGGTTTTCAAAGATTTGGTCATATCTTTCAAACAACTTTGATTTTTTCCATGAAATTGTTTTTGCAGGTTAGCGATGATATAAGGAGCCTACAATCCAAAATTCACATTTTTCAATTTTTAATTTTTTTAGATTGACATTTTTTGTAAAAAGTTACATTTCTAAAAAGGTCTTGAAATTGGTTTGTTCTGATAAAATGGGTTGCTAGGGTACAAATTAAGGAATTGTTCAATAATTTTTTTTTTCAAGTTTGCATTGATATAAGGAGCCTACAATCTAAAATTCAATTTTTAAGGATTTTTTTTTAATTTTTTTTATAATTCATAAAAGAATATTTCTGGGCACAAATCAGTGTTATATTTTTTGAAAGTTACATTTATGAAAATGTCTTGAAATTCTACAAGGGGTCTGCTCGTTGTGATTTTGATTTTGATGAACAATAATTGCCCAAAAAAATTGATCTTTGAAAATAGGTCCATTTTGATAAAATGGGTCCCTAGGCAACAAATTAAGGAATTTGTTGAAAATTATTGCATTTTTGGAAGGCTCACTGATTTTTAGCAGGGGTTTATTCTTTTCATTTCTATTTTTGGGGCTAAACATTTTCTTTTTGTGTGCATGTGCATGAGATAATCACTTTATCAAAGATAGTGTTTTGAAACTACTAACATAATTTGCTTCTATTCTTTTTAAAAATATGATTCTCTATTGTACAACAATGCATTTGCATTTTTTAAAAGACACAAATGCAGACATGAAAAACACAGTGTACTAGAAAAATACAAGAAAGTCAAGATTCAAGAACCAATTGAGCAACACAAAAGAGAAAGAGAGATCAAGCAAAACAAAGGACTAGTTCGCAGACTACAAATTGAAGCATTAGAAGCATAAATCAGATACGAAGGTCTTTTCAATGCTTATTTGGACAAGGTAAGTAGAATCACTCAAAAAATTTATTGTCATCCCACTAACCCTGGTGCACACATGGATTACCAAAATTGATTGCTAGATCATTGGGGTTTTGGTACTGTCATCTTTTTAGCTTGTGGCGTGGAAAGAATGTTAATTTTTAATCTAAAATCAATCCATTTTCCTTTCAGTGCACCTAAAATGAACAATGTATGAGCAAACATCGCAAACTCATCTTTTGATTTGGTGCTTAAAATTAGTGTGGGGTTAAGAATGGAACAAGACAAATCTCATCTAGTTTGGTGCTTAAAAATGAACCCTTGTGCTTGTATGGATGATTGGTAGATTAGTTAACATTTGATTTTGGTGTATAATTTGATTAACTTTTTGTTTGGATTCTTTGGTGTGCTTGCACATTTTGTTAGATTAAAAACTCTTTTATTTTCTTAGAGAGGCCTATCTAGGGAATGTGCTTCTTCCTTAGAGGATGACCTCAAACTGATAAATCCTTTCGATTGATACATAAAAAAGATGTGGGGCAAACCCTAAAATTGTCTTATATCTAACCAAGCTAGGGGGAGGTGTGTTGATGATAGCTCGACTTGGGCCTACGTACCTAAGGAGATGACGTGGTCCACTAGAGACTTAAGTGTCTCACACACGTACAAATTGATAGGGGAGACACCATGAATCTAACTAAAACCTTGTTAATTAGAGGCCACCCGGTTAACCTATAAATCATTGCCTTATTATAGTGCAAGGGGAGGTAAGGAATATCCCCCTGCAAGATCCCCATCATATGTCTCCCAGGGTATTTTTTCATTGAAAGAGATTTTCATTGGCACGACAATAATACCTGGCAAAATAAAAAACACAATCACCTACAACATGGACTTTCATGTTCTAGTAGTGTGATAGTTTTTGTGTGATCTGATGGACATCCAATAAATGGGCCTATAATATTACAATTGATTCCAATTTGACCTTAGATTATACTGACTATTTATGTTTTTCGTTGTGTTTGACTATGTAAAAACTTACAACTTGAGAAAGTTGTTAAACATACACACATCGCTTCTTTTTTAGTAAGTCCTACAACTATATTGAGTTTGTGATTATTGTGTTTGAACATCTTCATAGTGTCCTACAAAAAGAAAATCCTAGTCTTTAGTCTTGCATTTTATAGATTCACATCCTGCATTTTAGTATTATCCCTAGTTTATAACCTTGCATAGTCATTTACCTTTTCAACATGGTCATCATTTTAGTCCAAAAATCCAAAAAATCCTAGGATTAAGTATTCCACCTTTTAGAGTGACTTTACAAATTAGAGGATACATACTTTTAGGACATTCCAATAGTGATCTTGTGTTTTATCTTGACTTTGTTGAAATTCCAATTACCATCTCTTGCCTTAGCTTAGGCATGTATCATTTTGGTCAACATCTATCTTGGTCATATACATAATTTCCAGAGTTTGTCATTTTGGTTCCACCTTTTGAAGTCAAGATAGTCCTCGTTATTATTCATGTCTTTCTTTAGAGGGTTTACCTTCAAAATTTCTAGACTCTCTCTTAGGGTATAGTACCATCACCTTAGGAATCAATCTAGACTCTCATTCCTAGGTTACATTAGCATTCCAAAATCAAAAATCAAAAAAATTAGTTTCTCTTATTTCCATTGCATTTCAAAATCTAAAAATCTAAAAAAATTAGAATCTAGTTGTTGTCATCTTTCCTAGATTGCATCTATCTTCTACATATGTCATTCACAAGATCCTAAAAGAGTAAAGGCAAAATAGACCAAAACAAAGACCCCATGCATGATCCCGCCAATGATATTGAATTTCCTGTCTAAAGGACCCTAAGACTTGGCTTCAATGCACCTAAGACAGTCTCGCGTTAAGATAAAATAAAGTTGACATTTCAAAATTACTTCCCATACCTCCACCAGAGGATGAGTTCTCACTTGCAAATATTAGGGCTAGATGCAACAATGAAGAGACTAGCAATGCCTTAATAAACCCTAAGGTAATGACTATTGTGGGATCCATATTGACAATTGACCCAAATCCTTACTTTCACTTACTTGCACATAATGATGCTAAGTTACCCACTAGATTCAACACATCCACCTTGCTAGACACCACATACATGTAATCATTATGGGTTGCTTAAGTTCACCTCCTCAGCTCAATTCCACCCTACCATCTAGCAGCATCACTCAAAGTACATCCCAAGTTACCACATCTTCTGCTGCACTTGGGATTCAATACAATAATCCTCTATTTGACATCTTTCCACCCACATCTAGTATACCTATCACCACAACACCTTCTATATTTTCCTTAACCCATCCAACGGGTACTTCCAATATGGCTCCCAAAGGTCATAACCTTAGCAGTCTTCAAACAAGAATCTCGACCAACCAAGGACAACCCATAATCATTCAAGGGACACCCCAACAAAAACCTCCTAGTGGTCTCCAACCAGGTGTTCCTTCCAATCCAAGAATCCCCCAAATCAATCAAGGGGCACCTCAACAACAACCTCTCATCAGCCCCAATTATTCAAGGATTCTTTCTATCTTTTTAAAATAACATGGAGCAACTAGGTTCAACACTTCCCATCCTATGACACCACCCTAGTATGTCCCACCTCCTCAATATGTTTCACCAACATATGTGCCTCAAACACATACAAACATGGGGTACAAACCCCCCTACAATCAAGCATTGTCCTATAACAGTGGGATCCCATTTTTTTATCCTAACATAGTTCCATTACACTGACATCCACTAAATCCCTTGCTCAGAAGCTCCTAACCCTCCAACAACAAGTCATAAATTTACAAACATGTACTCCTAAAAGGTCTTGCACATCATCTAACCTTAGTCCTTATCCATTCGATAGGATGCTACACATGCCACCTTTTCCACACAACTTTGAGACACCTAAATTTGATGGGTATAAGGAAAAGGGTGGTCCTTGATACCACATACAATATTTTTTCATGACCTACATAGAAGTGGCATACATCAACACTTACCTTGATGAGACTTTCTCCACATAATATTGGTGGGTCAGCCATGGGGTGGTTTTCCAAACTTCCTCCTGAGATACAATCAAGGAATGAACTAGTTGAAAATTTCATATCACACTATTCACACAACATCGTCATGGAAATAACATTAATGGATCTCTGCAATACCAAGCAAAAGAGTGGGGAGAAATATGCCTCATTTCTACAATGTTAGAGTAATGTTGACTCCAAGGCATCTTTCCTCATACGTCCCATGAAAGAAAAGATCCATATATGTTCATAAAAGAATGTCAGGTATACATGATGTGTGAACTAAACTCTAAGCTTATTGAGTCCTTCGAAGAGCTAGCAAGAAAGGGATAAAGACATAAAGATCCCTCACCTTAAAGGGAGCCATTAAGAAAGAGGCAAGTAATTCAACGCCTTACAAAAAATCCAAATACTGGTCCAAGAACAAGAATGTGACAAATAATGGCGTTGTTGATGCTAAGGCAACCCAACTATTCATACACATACAAGCACCAACAAATGTCCAACAAACCCAATCGTCACAAAATGTCCATAATATCAACAATAATAACTCGACAATCCAGGCATTCAACCAAGCCTTTCAACAAAGTTTTACAAGAAGGAACCTAAGTCCATGTTGAGGCTTTACACCTCTTGCAAAACCTCTTGAGAATATTTTAAAGAAATTGATACAGTCCCATTCAATCACCCTACCTGAGATAAGACATTATGAGGGTCTTAGTATATCAACATAGTGGAATTAAAACACTTTTGTGATTATCATAGAACTAAGGGACACAAAACAACTAGTTGTATGCAACTGAAACACATTTCATGACAATATTGTCTAAGGTTTCATCGACCACGGTGAAATCAAAGTTGTCACAAATCCAGGCACCACCAACCAAGAGCATAAGATCTTCCAAAAGTCATTGATGGACCATGGAAAAGACATGGCCTCCACATCTAGACAATATAATAAGGATAACCTCATCTATACCAAGGTGGACCCCAACTTGACCATTAACACCATTACTATCTAAGGTCCAAACACCAACTGTGTTGTTAAGAACATCATTAAAGAACTTATCAATCAAGTAACATTCATATTGAAGAATGTCTCAATAATTCACCTCATGAAGAGTTAGACATGTGTCAAGAAACCATCCCCAAACATGATCAAAATCATATCCCTGTGTCTAGAAGTGTCTGAAAAGCAACCTCCATATCTCCCACTATTTCTTCCTCCACACTATCTCCACCTAGAAATAGATCCAATAACGAAACATTTCTAGTCTACCAACAAGGGCTATCCATGAGACAAGTCCATGCTAATCCATTCTTTAGTACAAGTCCCTTCTATAATTCAATAGCTTAAATCCAATGCCACCATATGCCACATTCCCAAGTAAAGCTACATCATTGAGTCCTACTCAAAGTCCATTCCCATCATGCACGAGCGTTGAGTCCTTTCAAGAATCCACCATACATACCCCAATTCATACCACATGTCAAGAGGATAATCTAAAGTATAAAGAAACAAGTCCTAAAATTGGTCAAGATCAAGATACCAAGAATGTCCAATCCCATCTAATATTTGACCAAGATCCCATATTGCTAAAAATCTTGTGATGATCCCCTTAGCCATTTGTTCCATGTACAACGTGATCTCCTTCCATCCAAATAGAAAATAAAACTTCCAGATCCACCTCCTAAGAAAGACCATGATGTCCATTATACTCCATCCAATGATCCTCTTCTATGTCAAGATCAAAGTAATCCCCCATGTCCACCACAAACTCCCATCATCCCTCCATCTTCATATCATAATTCTCCCTTTCCACCACAAGATCCCATCGTCCCTCCATCTCCATGTCATAATCTTTCGTATCTACCTCAAAATCCCATCAAACCTATCCAAGTTAATAATGAGCGTATTACATATCAACTTGGTTCATCCACTTTCATTAGGTCCAGTCCACTTTGTAATCCTGCTATTTCATGTGTGCCTCCACCTCAAAATGGACTTGCAACTTGTTTAAAAAATAATCAGTATCCAATTGCCAATAAGTTTTTCATAAAATACATTATCAAGGAAAGGGATTAGACCTCAATGAACAAGGTATATTAGAACCCCTTAACATCAAAGAAAATCCCTATTATCAAGGCCTGTGCTATATAGCTCACCATCAAGATGTTGATATCCCCTCTGCATCCAACATTGCCTCATATAAACCCAAGCATACACCTTCCCCATCATCCATGTCTATTTTGGGTCCTTACATCCCAAAGTCAAAGTCTTTGTCCCTTCCACCCACCTTATGTCCATATATTCCTCCATCCACTAGTTCATGATCCACTTACCCTTACCCACAAGAAAATCAACAAATGCACACATCTTTGAGAGCCATCCACCCATCCAAAAGGCCTCCATACAATTCCTATCCACCCATGAACACCACCCCCTTCCAATATTTTTGGATGAAAAGCATAAAGTCCATAATTCAAGAAATCCACATGCAATTAAGGATCAACATGTCATGTCTAATCGACATGTAAACATAAAGCAAATACTTATCCATAACAAAAAAGAAACATACGAAAGGCCACAAAGGTTGGTTAAGCAAATAGAAAATTCAAAAGCTATATGGGTTCATAAATCCCTTGTGCAAACAATACATTCTGATGACCCACAAAAGAATGAAAAATTAAAAACCATGGGGATTCGTAAGCGGCTCCTCAAAGCACAGTGTCCCAAAGAAAAATCCAAGTTGGAATCCAAAATTGTTATCCCTCCATCTAAATTCCTATCACCTTCTAATTCCATTATGGGTCCTTATGTCCTAAAATCCATATCCATTCCTTCGTCAAATCCAAAACCTATTTTCCTTCCGTCATTACACCCCTCAAGGTGTGTGCCAACATTAATCTTGCCGACATTTCCATCCACCCATACACAAGTCTTCCGACACCCCTTTCATCATCTAACACCTATTGTCCATCCTTCCATCCCCCTTATCCAATCCTATGCATAAACTCGTACCCTTATCCATTTTATCACTCATTTCATCCCCCCTTTCCATTGCCCCATCAACATATTTGAGCATAATCTAAATATTCATGGTCCATTGTAGCACGTCCTTTAGGAGTACTATCCAAAGAACAAGATGCTTGAGTCCTTCCTTCATGTCATTTCCTACATCCATTATCCTCCAAAAAGTCAAAAATTCAAAAATAGAAAAAAATAAAAATAAAATAAAATGGTTACATCGATGAAAACCTAGCAAACAGACATCTTGTGTAACACACAAAAAATAGAAATCAAAATAAATAATTTGTCCTATGGTGAAAACCACTTCTTGTGGCGCCTTAGGCAAGTACCATGAAGAATACCTAGAAAACAGGCATCATGTATAATCTATTACCCTCTACAAATTTTGGGCAAGTTTCATTCATGCAATCCTACCTCCCACATCCACCCATATCCCTTTTTCCATCTTTGATCTTGACAAGGCTTCCTGCATCTTGTCTACTTCACTTTAATCCATATCCTACAATACAAATCCTTTGTCTTATCCATCCCTTACTTCTATCATCCATTGTCATGTCTCATATTGCCTATCCTAAATCCCTTTCTTAGTCTTGATCAAAATTAAGGACCTAAAGATGAAGACCACATTCTCAAAAAAAACCTCTTGGCATGTCCTTTCCCATAGACCACATATCATTCAATGCGCCATGTCATTGCCTACATAGGCACATATCTAATCCCTTAGCTGGGGTAGACATGTTATCCCATTATGAGATAACCCTTGCATCCAAGTCAATTATGATTCCATAATATTCTACCCCCATCCATTGCCATCCCATCAGCTCATTCACCCCCCTAACGTTCCATACCTTGCTAGACACTGGGGAAAATAAATACAATCATGTTTCTGAATAAATCTTGACATATGCCTTTCACCTCAATCGACGATTTAAAAAGTCCTAAAAAAAACCCAAAAAATAAAAAAATGTTCTGAAAAATCTAAAAATAGGAAAAAGTTCTTCAAAAAGTACAAAAACATAAAAAAATGTCTTGTGAAAATCCAAAAACATTTGCGAAAAATCCTGAAGAAAAACTGTCAAAGACAGACTAAAAACCAAAAAACCTAGAAAATTCTACAATAAAACTCCTTTGTACATAAACCATTTCTTTCACATTTCAAAACATGCATTGGATGATGCCATACAACAAGTATGAGCTTCAGCGAATCCAAGTCAAAAATTGTCAACTAGTTAGCAGGTTCTCATCCAGACTGACCAAACTGTCTTATCTATCAATCCAGTCACACAGTAAAGTCTTTTGCCGAAAAATCATGTTGCCTTAGGCAAGGGAGGGAACAATCGAAACCAGACAAGTCAGTCTTATATGAGGTACCTCATTCTTGAAATCAAACATCATCATCAATCGCCAATGTCATTGTCTGAACTACTACAAAAACATAGACATAATCAGTATGGCTATTTACTTGTTGAGTCAAGTTGGTCTTATTATGTCTTGATTTTTCCAAGTCATGTTCCTATGCATCTCCATGATTCCACAAGCGATCAATGATGTCGAGATGGTCCATGACTTATTTTTCTTTGTCTTTTGTTTGTGGGATGTTTGCCATGAAATCTTAAAAGAGTTTTTTGAGTGTCTGTGATAAGAGCCTTCATATCCATATACAAAATCTATTTACAGAACATATTGCAATAGATTATTTGGTTGTGATACGCCCCACATACCTCAACTCTTAATGCTCCACCTAGATGGATCGACCCACAATCCTTTCCTGGTCAAGGGCTTGGTAGCATGCAAGGGGATAATTGTACCTAGATCATCCATATCTAGGTACGATGGTATTCACTTTTGCTATAATAAAAGTAGCTCAATGATGAATTAAATTTCTCAAATTAGTTGGAATTCGAAGGTGGTTAAAATAATTTAAGGTTTCAATCAGGATTCATCCTCATTCTCTCCTCTCCTAACATTCTATCAGTCAATTCTAAGATTCCATCAGCTAGTCAATCAATCTATTTATCAAAATGGTTAAATCACTTTGAATTCTTATGCTGGAACACCGAGCACTCATCATAAAAGCCCGCATTGCAAAAAGAAGGATAACAACAAATGAGTATTACTAGTTTGCATGTTCATTTGTTTGAAAATGATTTCATATTATTGATTTTTCATGCCTTCCATTTATTTTACTTCCTCTTTTGGTATTAGGGTACTAACTGCTATTAACGATCTTCTTGTGGTTAAGATTTTATTGTTATTACAGGTTTCTACATACTAAATTACCCTGATTACAAATACAATAAATGGAATATATAAAACAGGGGGAGAAAAAACCTCAAGGGGAGAGTCTAATAGTCTCCTTTTCATTATTGTTAAAGAGGGAGAGAAAGCTCAAAAGTTGGGAGAGTTGATTATTGTTGTTGACACAGAGAGTATTTTGTTATTGCCATCAATGAAAAAAGGAGATATGGTTGAACAAAGTGTTGTCATTGATATCAATGAAGCTTGAGGAACATGTCACAAGGATGAGTGATGCAAGGAAGTATGAGGAAGTTGTTGGACATATACTATCATTGATGTCAAGCTAGATTATCAATTAAAGAATGTTAATATCATTATTATAAAAGCAAAATTGGGAGTATGTACCAAAAAAAATTGTTCCTAAATTAATAACCCATTTGTGGAAGTTTGGAAGTGTCATCATTAAAATTCAGAGGATCATTGTTTAGAAGATATTTGTACCTAGTTGCACTCTTATGGTTTTTGGTGTTGCTTTTCACCGCAATTGGTTATTTTGGCTTGTAGCTTGGAAATGAAGGTTGCACATAAAACATATTATATGCAAGTTTTAGAGGGTTTGAATCAAAGGACAAAAAGTTAGAAGTGAAAGGGTGAACATTATGTTAGTATGCGCTAGATAAAGGAAGCATGGTTCAACTAGAGAAAGCATGTGAAGGCAAAAGACAACTAGTTGAGTTAATGATATGAAACACATATCATGTTCTCACTCTTGCATTGATACATTTTTTTTTGGAACAAAGTTGACTGTACATTACATGATAAAGGATTTATCTTTGGTTGACATTGTATGTTGCAAGTGATGCAAATGGATTCTAGACAGACATACATATGTTAATAATGAATTGGAATGCATATATATTACCAATTAGTTTCATTCTAGAGGGTGTTAATTTGGAAAGCACGAAGAAGGTGGTGAGTGAATATATGTGGTAAAGTGTGTGAGTGAAAATGTAGTATCCTATCCACATTGTGATTGTGTTGCGAAGTAGATCTTGATATGTTTGATGATATATATTTAATTAGAAAGGCCCACATATCATGTCCTTTTCATTCCTTTATCTTCTCTATAATGAGGTTGGAGCCTCATAATCTAAGTTGGTGCCTAGTTTTGATTAGGGGATCAATGTCTCTTGTAGGTTGGTGCCTACAAATCACATTGGGGATTGGTGTCCTCTTTGGGTTGAAAATATAGTGGGTTGGTGCTTGCAAAACAGTTGCAATACAATTTTCTTTTGTGAGGATAGATTTGGATAGTAGACCCAAGCAACTTTTCTTTTGTGTTTTTTTCCCTTCAGGGTTTCCACATAAAACCGATGTTCTCTTGTGAGGATGTGTGAATGTGTTTACATATTGCATAGTTTCTTTTGATGTAGTAACATTATTGATGCTACACTAATTTTGAAGTTGAAATTGTATATACCGATTCACCACCCTTTCAATATATATTTGTGTATAACATACAATGACATAACACACAATCTAATGGATGTTATGCTCAAGTATGTAAATAATGATTAATAAGATTGGAGATGGCTTGAGTGTAATATTAATTTTGAATTAAAAATCTCTAAGGTCATTTCACATCATAAAAATGATTTGATCTCATTTTTTGTAATTCCAAATTTGGCTCAAGTAAAGAATGGATAAGTTGAAGACCGAGATTAGTCCCAAAGGATACATGAAGGTATGAATAGGTTAGATTTATTTATTTCACAACTATTGTGTATAAACATGTACCATACATACATACACACATACATGTACATACATACATACATACATACATACACATACACACATACATACATGTACATACATACATACATGTACACACACACACACACACACACACACACACACACACACACAATGTTATTTGGTTTGCTTGCCACTCTTTTGATCCTTTATGGATGTGACGTTTGGGGTAACAATAGTAAGATAAAAAATAGTTGTAGGAAAGAATCTAGAAGTACTTAATCACAAGCAATCTCAAAACCATGTACTTTCCATTGGAGGCATCAATACCAACTTAATTATTACCTAGATTACCCATAAAGATGTTTGAAATATGGAGAATCATCATTCACCTAGGCCCCGTTTGTTTGCAGGAATTGGGAGTGACACTTCCCGGTTTTGGGAGTGACACTTCTCGTTTTTGCAAATCCGCTGTTTGTTTCTCTAAATTGCAATTCTGGATTTGTCAAGTAAAACCAGGTTTAGACACCAAAATGAGTGGCATCATCTTCCTACTAATA
>MU227226.1:849204-895852 GCA_018584345.1 Thuja plicata
AGAAATCATATCCTGGTTTTGATATAATAAGGTTTTGAGTCAAATTCCAATTCCCCAAGATGCAAAACCGGGATTTCAAAACCTGATTTTGTGATAATAAGGTTTTGAGTCAAATTCCAATTCCCGCAAACAAACGGGGCCCTAGAGTGGTTATAGATGAAGAGCTAAAAAGAAGGAAGAACACTTGAATGATACATAACGAGAAGTGAATGTATAAATGCGACATTGACATTCAAGAGTGTCTAAGTACTAATGATACAATAAAAATGCATGTTAGAAAAAAATTAGGATTACTATATGAAAAAAATAAATTGGTTGAAATAAAATATACTATTCAATAGAATTCAACTCTACATGAAATCATGAACACTTGCATAGGAAAAACACTTGCATATGAACACAAATTTAATTAGAAAGCAAAAATACATGAATGTGTAAAACTAGCTCACATTATCTTAAATGTGAAATTAATGAAGAAAAGATATCGAAAAAAGAGTTAAAAAGAAGGATACGCCTCTTTTCAACAACTCAATGTGGAGACGCAACCACTACATAGAATGCTCAAGTTCAAGTGACAAATTTAAAGGGAACAATCTAAACATATTTGACCAAGGAGGCAAAACTATGACAAATCTGCCGAAAATTTTATTCAAGATTCAAATAAGTAATTAATTAGGTTTCATAGACAATAATAAAATCCTTCATTGCATTTTGGTGAAAAAAACACAAAATCAAATAAAAACATACAGAAAAACCCGGTCTACTGCTCGCCCGGTTCAAAAACCCTCCACTAAACCCTAAAAACCTAGAACCGTGGAGCGCAAGCAAGAAAGCTTCGAGCACCTTAATCACTGCAGCCACAGGTTTTATTTATTTATTTCAAAATGCAAAACACAAGATGAGGAGTTTCGAGAGCTTTTGTCACTGGAATTCTCTCCTTTTAAATAAATTTTGGTTTCGTGAAGAAAATGGGAATTGATAGAAATGGAGCTCCCAATGCAAACACACTTTCGATGGGAAAGACTGTATTTTTAATAAACGCTTGGACAACGAATTTACCGAGCTAAGGATTATCTGAACCCTCGTATTTCTACTACCTAGAATATTAAATTTACACTAATGGCGAAAGCATATGCGGCGGGGATTGTGGCCGCAGTGGCTTCTGCTTCAATGTTTGTGGATAAGGCTCACGCCGCTGAGGGTGGCTTTCATTTCCCATCAATGTCTTCGTCAGTGCCTTCGTCTCCGTTTCCGTCTCCCTCTGCGCCTCCTGCAGCAGCTCGTGCAGCTGCTCCTGCGGAGACTCCAAAGGAAGAGAAAAGAGCGAGGAATGACAATCCAAGGACCACTGCAGCAGGGTTCGATCCCGAGGCTCTTGAGAGAGGTGCTAAAGCTCTGCGTGAAATCAACAACTCTGCTCATGCCAAAAAGGTATTATTTTTCCCAAATAGTATGCTAGGTTTCGAAACTTTTTTTCTATACATACTATGAATGGTTAGCATGGTGAAAAATATGCTCAAAACAATGTAATTTGACGGGAAAATCTGATATATCACAAGCATCTTAGTAACAGATCGCTAGCAGAAATAAACAGTAACAAATAACATTGTTTGCCGAAGCATGGTTCATAACTAATAAAACAGCGATCTCCAGTTGCCTGGAAACTCCATCATAGGAAACATGGATTGTGTACTCGTCTCTGTACCAACAATTGCTTTTGATAAATTATATATATAATATAGCCTTCTCTTATTCATTTACTTATGTACCCTACTTTGAGTGGCATCCACATTCCTGTACTAGTCCTGTTGCCCCTGCATCTCCCGGTACCTATATTATTAAAACCTCATGTTCTTATTTGACTGTGCATATCCTTTGATCGACCTTACTGCCCTGAACCAGGATTTTTAAATGATAGGAATTACTTATGCTATCACTCTGCTTGGATATCAACCAGTTCCAATTTTTGAACTGGTAAAATGAGAAGGTTGGAAGCTATGATCTGCTGCATTATCTTACCTTTGACCATTGAACTGGTTGATGCTTAAGAAAATCCATACACTACATGCTTCAGGATTTCTGCTGGATTTTTTTCCACATAACATGAAATAATAGCTCTTTTAACATTCTTTCACCTTCATGTATTTCATTTTTATTAATATGATCAAGTGTTGAATAATGACCGAAAGATCTGAAGATAAATTACACCTTAACCTTATACAAAAAAATAAGCACCAAATGCAATGTCCTCAATTAGCAACTTTCCTTACTTTTAAATGTATTTGTGTACCATAGGTGTTTGAGACTCTGCGCAAACAAGAAGAAACCCGTCAGGCAGATATGGCAGCAAGGAAGGCTGAATATCAAGCATTACAAGCTCAGCATGAAACTGTATGTGCCTTTACTCTCGTTTAATTAATTTTTTGCTTCTTTTTTCTTTGTTAGTGAAAAGTAATGTGTTGTAAAGTGTCGCAAATTTATACACTTACAAAATCTGAACAAATGAAAGTTATGCCTAGATATTATTCTGAGATGCATTGCAAACGAGATGTCATTTCACAAATTGAAAATATCCACAAACAGATTCGGTTAGTCAAGAAACATCAAACTCTGCCGGATTCATTGCAGTATCAACTTTCATTGTATAGTTATCTTCAAATAATTATTGGTAGTTATGAATCAAGAGCTTTTGACATGTCATCCCTTGATATGTGTATTAGTTTTCTTCTGAAATCATGTCCTCACATTTGTGGTTTATCTTCTTTGAGTTTCCTAGTGCATCCATTTATTTCCCATGAAATGGCTTTATTTCTTAGTGCACTTCATGTTTTGAATCTGTGGGCTTTAACATTAGTGTAGACTATCTCGTATACACTTTGCCAACTGTTTCTTGAATATTCCACTTTTTAACAGTCTGTTAGTTCACAACTTCACACTTAATGTATAAATATGGCAAACTATGCTTAGTTGTTTTTTCATGTCCAGAGGGGAACGCTTTGAGCAGTAGGCTGCATAGACCTTCTACCTTCTACACATGCCATAAAAAAATCTCTTGTGGAAAGCTTTTGCTATCTGAGTATCTGTATTACAAAACTAACTTTCATGTTCTAGCCTTCTGGCTGATTTCCAATATTTAGTTTGGAAAAGAAAAGCTTCATTTCATAGTGTTGCCATTTTCTACAAGCACTGACTGAACCCTCTTCCAGAAGCAATACAATTTCATGTGTGAAAAGTTCAGAAAGGCTGAAGAGAATGTTTGCGAGGAGCCATGAGTGGCAACTAGGTTGAAGAAAGTCTCCAGGTGTGCTATTTTGTTGAGCTTAGCAAAACAATTCTTATTGATAAACCTATGTGCAAAACCCATTTCTACCCTACAACATGGTCTGCTTTAACAACTAAAAGACAATTTATAGATAATATACCACTTTAGCTGTTTTTCCTCTTGCATATGGAATAATAAGGTTTCTTGTAAAAAATCTGTTGTCTAAACTGGCTAATTTAAAAAACAATGGCAAATACAAAATTTATTAACTAAAATAATTTAAATGACTGAAAATCAATAATGACTTACACAAGGTATACACAACTAATACTGAAGCAGATTACCATTGTTGCTGGTTGCAAACACCAGCATTTTCTCTGAACTTCATTCAGCAGTATGTTTGTCTGAAATGCTGATATTAATTAAGCTGTGTCATTGTTCTTGCTCCACATTGTTACTTCATATCACAACCTTTCAAAATAAAATTAAAACAGTAACATCATTTTTCAACAGAGTGATGGAGCAAAAAGGGTTTGCAGGCCTCACTAGTCATCGAATTACATGTATTGCTGACTAGTCATAATTTATTTGAAAAATATTTGCTATTTCATACAAGTCATTCTTGAGATACAAAGCAGAACATTCTTGATCTTTCTGGTTTATTTGTCTCACAGGAGCGGCAACGGGTTATTTATGATGAACAAAAAAAACTAGCCCAACAACAAGCACAGACAAAGGCACAGATGGCTCGTTATGAGGATGAGCTGGCTAGAAAGAGAATGCAGGTAACTCTTTTTTCTTGTGTACTCTCTGGTATATGTTGATTACAGTGTTGAACAACTTTATGCATCACATGTAGGCTGAACATGAAGCCCAGAGAATGCGAAATCAAGAGTTGGTAAAGATGCAAGAAGAATCATCAACGCGTCAAGAACAGGCTAGGCGTGCAACAGAAGAGCAGATACAAGCACAGCGGCGTCAGACAGAAAAAGCACGTGCAGAAATAGAGAGAGAAACTATCAGGGTTAAGGCTATGGCTGAAGCAGAAGGAAGAGCTCATGAAGCAAAACTAGCTGAGGATGTAAATAAAAGGATGCTCTTAGAACGAGCAAATGCTGAAAGAGAAAAATGGCTTGCAGCAATTAATACAACTTTTGACCACATAGGAGGTACCATAGATTCATTAGCTTTCTAAAGTGTTTCGATTTGTAATCCCCAGAATGGTTTGATTTGTTGAAAGAATTACTTCACTTTTTTTTAAAGGGTAAACTCTTTCGACTTGGAGCTATGAACCAGTGAGGTCACAAATAGGAGACCTCATCCCTGACATAAACACTCGACAATAACACCCCAGCAGAGTTTGAACTTCAGTGGCAAGAACCACACCACCACAATTTAACCATCACACTATGCCAATACCTGCTGAAAGAATTGCTTCACTTTTTTGTAAGGCTAGTAAAATGATTTTTTCCACTAATTACTAGTTGAAGTAAATAAAGCTGCTATGATCACATGATATCTTTGTGAGGCATCATTGTTGAAACTGAAGCAACAAATGCAATGGAGCATGATTTTTTTTAAGTGACAATATCAAATGCTAGGAATTTATTCGTACGTCATCTTGCACATAGGTTCACACATTTTGATGGAGCAGCTTTGATGTTTTTTGATGAAAGATTTCACT
The DNA here is from genome assembly GCA_018584345.1 of Thuja plicata. NCBI lineage: Eukaryota > Viridiplantae > Streptophyta > Pinopsida > Cupressales > Cupressaceae > Thuja > Thuja plicata. Next base: position 854,151 of record MU227226.1, read on the forward strand.
ACTTAATACCTTAATCAAGCATTAATCTAGTACACAGTGTTCAATAATGTTACATAATTCGAATTTAACTGATAAATCCTGTGAAATGGTACACATTTTGTTGTAAGAAAGAGAAAATGGGTGAAATTGGCACACAGAGAAATGCGTGTTTATGCCGATAAAAGTAGTAAGTTACATTGGTTAATGGTTATAACTTACATTATGAAAGTTGCTTAATTTCGTTATTTGACGTAATTAACGGGTAGGTCAATACAATATTACAAACATTAATACCTTATTAAGTTATTTCTAATACTTCTCCCCTGGTCAAGTAAATACAACATTACAATCATAAATACCTTATGCCTAATAGGCCTGTGTAGCATGTTTAATTCCATACAAGGACATGACCAATCTTCATGCCAGATGTTCCTTTCTGGAACACTTGGAGCCCTTTTGGTTGTACCATATAAACCTCCTCTTCCAGATTCTCATTCAAGAAAGCGCTCTTGAGTGTTGAGAAAAATGGATGGATAATCTGATACAGGGGTTTTTATTTTAGATATAACCTGGGGTTCTCTTATGGGGCCCCAGCCCGTAAACTAACAAAAGCAAGAGAACTAAAAAGCATTACAAATTGCTTGCAAGATTTACTCTCAAAGGGTTGGCATTCATTTTTTTGTACAGGCTTTTTTTAGCAAATGTGAATAGGGTTTGTTTGCCTGATTACTATGATCATTTAGGGTTGGCATATCTTTTTCTCACAATGCTTACATGGTATTGGAGGGAAAATGCACTATTAAAACAACAACTACTTTATTTGTTTACTTGGATGCACACTCACTTATCTTAACATTAGGATGGTGATGCTCAAATGTTTTTTAATGTGTTTGTCACCGATGCCTTAAGCTTAGTAGAGATTGGAGGAAGCTGTGAGGGTAGGGTGGTGGTGGTTGTTGATTGTTTCCACATTTTTGTATATGTGTGTGAGTTGTTGCTGACTGCTGTAATGAGTTTCTAAAATTGTAAAATTCATCCATTAGAACGAAGAAAATAAATAAAATGGTTCAAGAGTGACAATATTCTTGTATCAAACTGCATAGTGATAGCCCTAATCATCTAGAACTGTCAGATTTTCCAGCTTCATTGTTAGCTCTCTGAAGAATAAAGATTTATTTAGAAATAGGAAGGACTTGGTACCAGAGAAAAGTTGAAAACATAGTGATACAAATATGGGAAATTTTGTGCATCATGAAGGTATGTGTGGTCTTGAAGGCCTTAATTTGGGCATTTCCCCCAGAGTCAATGAGAGACACTGATCCTATAATCTGCTCTGTTTTATATATATTCATTTGCACCACCAGTTGATGTACCCCTGTCCTCAAATTTGGGTGCTTGTCCCCTTCTTCTGAAACTCTGTGGAATTATGTGTTTTAGTATTTTTAAAAATTCTGATTATGAGTATAATGACATTTCTAGCTGTCGAGGGAAGATTTCTAGCTAAACAGTCTACATTGTTGAGTGCAAAAGATACACAAGACATAAAGAGCGAAAGAATAGGCCCCTGGACTTGGGACATCTAGAGAGAATCCTAGATTTCCACTCTCTGTCCTGGGGTTGGTAGAACATTTCTATATTTTGGCTTGGGATTAAGGGATGGTCTCTGAGGCTTGGGCACAGTTTTTTGTCTCTCTGGAAAATGCTTGTTGATATTTTAGAATGTTGTTTCATGAAAAACGACTTACAAGCAAGCCTCAAATGATTGTGCTTGTTTAATTTTTGGAAAATACCATTGTTATCTGTTTCCTTTGTTCCATGTTGTGTTGGATGTTGATATAGCAGCTAACAAAGATTTTTATTTGCTCTCTCTATATCCCTTTTCTATTAAAATACCTTAAAAAAAAAAAAAAACAACAGCTTTTTCTTCTCTCTTTTTAATTTTTAGTTTTCTTTATTTTCTTACATTTTTGGAAAATAAGATTTTTCCCCTACAAATTCTGAGTTTTTGAAAAAAAGCTTTATTTTTTGGTTTGCCAATTTTTTCTTCAAAATATTTTTGCTGCTATTTGTAACTAAACTATTAAACTACACACCATTGATTGCTATATATACAGAGACTTCCTGAGAATGCATATTTGATTTTGTAATACAGAGATAAATAATTAGGTTGTGTATTTAGATGGGTAATAAAATATAATTCATATTATAATTTTTAATATTAAATTGTCCCTTCCTTCCATTATAAAGTGATTGGGAAACTAAGATGTTTTTATTGCATTATTGCTATTAAAAGCCACTTGGAAATTCTTGAGTGCCCCTCAAATAAATTGGTTTTATCATCAGCTGTTTAGGAACCCTGATTCATTAGTAGAATTAGTGATGCAGTTACTGGATTGATTTCCCTACATTTTGTAAGATTAAGTTAGATTGTCCAAATAATTTGTCTTTAGACACTTATTAAGTTAGTAGCCTCATGGCAATGAGTAAGAATGAATCTGTATAGTGTGAATGAATAATAAATGAGATAGTCACCTGATATTTATATAAAGTTGAAGGAATTAGAACTGTAAAATTGGATTGGCTTGTTATATGTTCTTAGGATATGAAAATCAAGATTTTTTAAGATTCCTGACAAAGGGAGATCTTAGAAAAAAAGGGAAATCAAAAGTTTTCAGAAAAGAATTAGATGAACAAAAAGATGTCAAACCATTATTTCTTCTTGCATGAGTTAAACTATTATTTGGTAATGTGATGCTTTAATGGACAACTCATCTCGATACTTTTTTGGAATAAATCAAAATGGTTACTGATGCTTTCCATGTAGTATTATATTATATTAGATGGCTTCGATCATTCTGTTTATAGTAGAGAAAATAAAAATAGATGGGCATTATTCCTAAGAGTAGTAGTGCATAATTATTTGTTTTGGAAAAGAGGATTAAGGAATTCCATCCCAACATGTGAGGATGAATTCCTTATACATGCACCTAAGGGTGGTTGTAGATGTACTTGGTGATTCATCAACTGTGGCTTTCACTATCCACTTCTCCTATGTCCTCAAGTAGGAGATCAGTTCAATGGGTGACACGTGGGACCCTGAAAATGGGAGGGTGCCTCTTCTTAGTAAGTTGACCTGTTTCTACATATGGTGCTGCATTGTTCATCCCAACTTGGATGACATTCTTGACATCCACTTCTGTGATCACATCCTTCATCATATGGCACACAGTTATTTCACTTTGTAGGAGTCATCTATGGACTTAAAGAACAAGAGTTGGCCACTTTAAGCTGCTAAAAAGTTGATCAATGTGTGGTTTTGGCCATATGTTTGCCCATTAGGAAGTTACTTCAGTCATTGTGTGCCAAATTTATTTTTGATCTTCTACCATCACCTTAGTATTTTCCATGGCTTCAACAACGGCTTGCTTGAATCATTGTGCCTTGAACCCTTTCCCAGTTTAGTTATAGCGTTGACCGATGCTGTACAATGTGGGTTCCTTCCAACATGAAATGACGTGCTGTTTTATACCAATAAATTCCTTTAGCTACTCCTGGTGCTGTTTTCCCTAGTTCCAACCAATACCTTTGAGGCAAAGGTTGCCAACAAGGAGCATTATGAGGAGCAAAGAACCTGTGAATGCAAACTGCCAGAAGCCTAGAACTCTCTCTAGTGTTAGAGCCTCACCTTCATGGGCCAAGGCAAGAAACAACTAATCTAATATCTCAATTAGGGGGTAATTCATTGCAGCTGCAATTCCCTCAACTGCTCTCTTCCTTTCAATTGTTTTCTCCTCATAGCCAGCAGGGAGAGCTTTTATCTTGTGTTAACTTTGGGTTCTATTTATATTCACAAGTTCACATCTCAGACAAAGGTTCATGTAAGATAATAGTTAAGATGATTGAGGCCTCCTCTTATTTGAAAACTACAATAATTGCATATTACCTTTCTTAGCTTTGAAGTTGGTTTGCCATTCTTCCAAGTGGAGTCCTTGGACTTGCTAATACTAGGGCTAATGACAATGCAGTCTCCATATCATTGCAAACTTGGAACCCTAGCAAAAAGGAAACTGAAATAATGAACTTGAAAAATTTTAAACCTTAATTCTGAAAAGAGGAGGAAATAGGACAAATGAAGCAAAAAATTAAAGATTGAACCCCTATGATAAAAGAAAATGAAGCAAAAAACAACAATTTCTCTTACGAAAACTTAGTCACAACTTCTACATTAATTCTGTAAATTCTATCTAAGTCATGTCAAGTCAACTAAAAAAATGATCAGATGAGAGTCAAAAGCAGTCAAAGGAGCAGAGCACAACATCAAAAGATAGGAAAGAGTGAAAAAAGAATGACTTTGGGTGCTTTAAGCCCAGAATACTGTTTTGATATAGTAGGCAAGCTTTACCCATTGAAGTGCTGGTACTTGCTGAGTTTTGTACAAGTAAATCAGCGAGTATTTGTTGAGCTCTTTCAGCTCGTGAGTACTTGTGAGTCAGTGAGTCATTGGAACTTTATTGTTCATTATCATGTATGACACAAAGGCATTAGTTGTTATATCTCTTGATTTTTTAGTACCGACCTCAACCTTTGAGGTTGAAGACAAACATTTCAAGTAGAGAGCAAAGTTCTTCATTTGACCAATCTTGAAGTGGAGTGTAATGAGGTTATTGATCAAATAATTATTTTTCAAGAGAGGGTGAAGAAGTTTTTTGAAATAGGTGTCTTGGTCTTCCTTTGGAATAAGGCCGAAGGAGAGCCATTGAAAGTTTGAGTTTCTTTGGAAGGCTTAACAACAGGATTTTGAAATAGTTGACTTTTCTTCCTTTGGGAAAAGGCCCATGGAGAGCCATGGAAAGTTTGAGTTTCTTTGGATGGGACCATTAAAAATAATTCGCTTCTACAGGTAAGGCGCTTTTTAGCATTGTTTTTGGATGATACACATCTTTTGCCCTACAGTGGGCAATTCCTGGAGTACTACATTTCTTGATTTGTATGTAGTTCCTTGCAAACATTTGTAAATAATGTGTCTTTGCATGCTTGTCATTGTGATTGTCACTGTTTGTTTATCCGTTTTTTGTTATTGTACTAGAAGCCATTTCAGTATTCTATGCAACCAATGGATTAGGTATAAGTCACGCTTTTACCTATAGATTATAGAAATCTCCTTGATAGAGCCAATTGTTAACCACTCCTAATCATACTCATTTTTTTATAATGTTTCTAAATTTCTAATATTTGTCCAAATGTTGGTAGTCATTCTTTGACATTTCTTGTATCTCAATTATGTTAAAACCTCAAAAGGAGATCATTGTACTTATTGGTTTGTTTGTTTTTCATAGCAAGAGGGTTGTAGTGTCTTGTTCTGCTATAGCTTATGAGTTGTAGCTTGTGTTATTGTGCTGCTTAGAACTTGGCCTGTACTCATTAAATCGAAATGGGTACATATCCCAGTTTGACTTTGGGCTGGGTTAGACTAGGGTTCTGTTTGGGCTTGTGGGTTTGTTTAGAGTTTACTAGGTGAACCTAAAGGCCTAGGTAGAACCTTGGGCAAATGTGGGATTAGCATGGGCAAACCTTCCCCCAGTCAAAAAAACATTACTTTGCAAAAACAACTTAATTTGTATTTTATATGTTTTGCGTATATATTGTATGACTGAATCTAGCTGTACCAAACTTGGGGAAAAACTTAGTAGACTGCTAAACCTGAACTCAAGCCCTGAACAAGAACCTGGAGCTAAACATCAACAAATAATTTAGGTTTTAAAGGAGCTGGAGCAAAAATTTTGTGAAGTGTGATTATTGGAGAGCCTGGATTGCATTGGGATGTTGCCTTTTGTCCAAGAAAAGTCCTTGAGAGCATACTTGAAAGCAAGAGATCACCTTAATCAGCTCATGAGATAGTGGCTTGAGGAGGAACAACATTCTTCTGGAATTTTTCCCCAAGTTCGGGTTTTCCTAGGTAATATTGTTGTTTAACGCTTTTGATTGTGGATACATGGTTCATTCCATTGATTGTTGGTCCTGTCAACTATTGACTGTACTTTTAGGGACTGTTTTCCTTATTTCTGCACATGGGGCAGCAACTTTTGCAATCATTTCACATTACGGAAGTTTAGCATCTGTTTTGATGTTTTAAGTTGTAGACTTTCTACACTAATTACAGATCAATTCTGAACTGTAAGAACAGTGATGATTGATGTATATCTGTGCAAGTTTGCACTTGTATTTTGATTTGATTTCCACTTCTCCATTGTAGTTCTGTGCTTCAATAACTGTTAAGACTCTGGACATAATAATTAGTGCTATGAATGCAACCATTATCAATGGATAGAGAAAATACCCCTTTATTCTATTCCATAAGGATTCAGTTAGTGCATGGATGAGACATTTGGAAGATGAAGCTTAAGCCTTAGCCTATAAAATTTTTGATGGATGGAAGGAAGAAGCAGAAGAGGATAATTCTTTGATCTCAGAGACATCTCTTTAATAAAATTCAGCATATGAAAAGAAGGCGATGAATGTGAAAGCACATTGGGACTCCAATGGGATATTTATAAAATTACTGGATGAATACACAAAATTGAAATTTTAAAATTTATATTGCTATTTTTTTACTAATAGGTTAAGTTACCAGATCTCAAATATAGTTAACAACTGAACAATCAAGATAACAGTATTGTCTTATCTCTTGCAAAGCTTCATCACACAAGACAAATATAAAGTTAAAAACCTTTATCATTTATGAAATTATGAGGAGCTGTTCAAGTTTGATAGTTAATTAAATGCTTGGATTCAACCAAATATGCCGTCAGTAAAACAATGTAGCTTATTGTGTTTCTACTATTTTTTTAAGTCTTGCTCTGACAAAATACTTCCACTGTTTGTAGGGGGTTTGAGAGCGTTATTGACAGATCAGAATAAATTGGTTGTGGCTGTTGGTGGAGCAACAGCACTTGCAGCTGGAATTTACACTACAAGGTTTTTTTCTTTTCTCTTTTTTTGTGCATATACAGTGTGCATTCTACTTATGTCAGTGGCATTATTGTAGTTTCTATAATGATTTGCACTTAATACCATCATGTTTCTGATTATGTTCTCTATTTTTGTGAACACATAACGCTCTTGATCTCCAAATTTTATAGTTATTAACTTTTTTGTAATCCTCTTTTCCTGGAGTTATTCTGGTTGTGTCTTGATGGAAAATATTATGAAAGGAGGTCATGTTTAGGAAACTCCTACATAATATTCAGTAGTTTAATGATTTCACTTTGCATTATGTTGGATTTGATGAAATATGTAATGTCCCTTGTCAGTTTGTAACCTTGGATCTCACTAGTCTACTTATCATGCTTGTAATTCATATAGATTTATTTAGTATTTCAAATTAATTAAATGGAGTGACAATCCATGTCGAACTGGATAGGAAGACTTTGGGATGTGACCAAGGTGCTTAGACCATTCTCAATAGGCTCCCTCAAGGTTTACAGGTCCAAGCCCAAACTATTGGGACGCTGACCCCCACCCTATTTTGGGACAGAAAGCTATTGGCGGGATTTACACCAGCTCTCCTTGAAGACATCCTTATAGTCCTTTCCTCCATACCTGACAGGTGATAAGTCAGAGCAGGAATAACGATATATATATATATATTAATATTAAGTAATTTCTATCTATGACCGTGAGAATTTCCTTAACTCTATATGTATGTATATCACCTTTATATATATATATATATATATGCTTATCACATATTTATTAGTATGTATATATCTAGTGTGCTCCTTGTCGGCATGTAAATATTATTTAATTTCCAAGTACATATCATTCTATATCCGCGGCTACAGGACTGCTGACTCAGACCTGTCTGCTGACTCCGACTCGTTCTTCCTTGATCATCCGATGATCTTCCAAATCTACTTGTATATAATCTACATTCAAGGATTCTCTTCTAATCTCTACCTTCGTTCACTGGTCCTTGTGTGAGAACAGAGCCCATTATATTGAATGATTTATGAACCTTCGATTATGGTTACTATAAGTCTAAATTCTTCCTTTCGCTCAATGTTAGATGACCGTCCTCCATATATCTTTCCCCTGTTCTACTCTGATGTATATAACTGGCGGTATTGTGCTACAGATGCGATCAGTATCTTTCTTCTTAAGTTCTCGATGCCTTTCATTCTAATCTCTTGCGATTAATAATGAATATCTCCCCCCCCTCTGTTGAACATTCGAGAGTGAATATATACTTCCTACGCTGACTCAACTCTTATTCTCCTTCCGAAGTGTCCTCTATTGACGCGACCCTTGATAATGGTCGCTTAGTTTGTAATGATAATTAGTTGTGTTGTTTTAATTACTGGTCGACTACTCACCATAGTCGACCATGTTATGCTATTTTATTTTATTAATATGTTTGTAAATAATAACACATTCACTATTATTGTTAACGATGAATATTCATTATATATATGATTAGTATTAAAATATCATTATATTATTTTTTATTTAATCTTAAAATATAATTGTTACGTTATATCTTATTTATTATTTATTATTTTTTTGATATTTAGTTTTATTATATTTAATATTTTATTTCTGGAAGGGGATATCACAAAATACACCATTTTCTTAAATTCCAGTAGATAACATTGGTACTTGCATTGAGAATGGGGATGAGCATCACAAGGTTTGGTTGGTGGGGGGATGTATCCATTTGTGCAAACAACAATTGCACTTATTTATGATCCTTTTGCATATTATTACATTATGCAAATTCATATTATTGATTTAAATTTTAAAGACATTGAGACTTTTGTATGCGAATATTTCTATAGTTCATTCTACTTTGATCATGGAGTTTGGAAAGTTTATAACTTGTGACCCATTTTTAGCACCTTTTTTGTACTGACAATATCTTTTACAGTAATCTATTTACGGGCACCTTGCCAAAGTTTAGGTGGTTGATTTCTCGGCCCTGTTAGTTGGTAGAGTACTGATGGTGGCTTGTTAACAAGCAGATGAGATGGCAACATCTTTATCAATAAGTTTTTAACAGGTGCCTAGTGGATGCTTAGGTTGTTGACTGTCTCCCCTGTTGGTTGGTAGAATATTGATGTTGGCTTGTTAACAAGCACACAAGATAATTGTCAATATATTTATGTGTCTAGAAGACAGATTAGAACTTTTGCTCTGACACGATGGATACTGTTTCAGCAACACAAATATTGGGTGCAATTAACATGATATATAAATATTTTAAAGAGTCTAATATCTACAAGAGTATGTATTTTAGAATATAGCAATTATGAATTCATATAGTTGGCATCTATTGTTAAATTATACTTGATTTTGCACTTTGTCTTTTCCAGTCTAATAATTGTGAGTGCATAGAGGCAATGACTATTGCTTCATTACACTGTTTCATAAGCATTAAGGCAAGAACTATTGCTTGTTATAATCTTATATGTGCCCTTTCTGTTATTATTAAAAAATATGAAGATGAAATGAATACTTAATCACACTTATGGCTAAACCATTTATTAAGTTAAGGACCCATTGCAATGAGAACACTGCTTAGGTTTGGGTTATAACTTAATTGTGTGTTCAACATAGGTCGCGATGGCTGAGAGCAAAGTGATAGAAGATTTTCAGGATTAGCTCAAATATAATGTGCCAAGAAATGCAAATTGAGATTTAGAAACCAATGAGAAGGGAAGGTAAGAGATGCTCAAACAAGGAAGGAAGCTAAGAGATGGTCAATATATAGGTTTCTAGCCACCATAGGCATCTCTTGGTGTTTTATATTGAACTAACCCTGTCATCCTTTTATCAGTTTGCTCTCATCCCAAGGATTGATAATAGAGAAAATACACACTTTTTCCTGAAGCTCTTTATTTCAATCTACTTTTGAGGTTGAGTTGCATATTGAGTTGAGTTATTTCATGTAGAAACCTTGCTTGAATTGAACCTGTTTTAAAGTAGAATGCCCTAAATCAAATTTTTAGTTGTTCTGACTTGTAAAAGCTATCAATAAGTTAAATTGAGTGTTTCCTGACCATTTACTTGTATATGACTTGGTCAAGTCATTTGAAACTTGTGCTGAACTTTATTTTAATTATATTGTTTCTCTACTTCTCTGTGAGCTCAAACGTCTCTTTTGTAAGGAGTAAGGAGCTACTTGAGATCGCCAGGTCTTACACTTGTTTAGACGTGCCGTCACTGTTCTTCACCCGGATCAAAGTTATATGCTTAGTTAAGTTTATGTAAGGTATACCTTAGTGATATTAAGAGTGCTAGTGCTTTAAGTTCTATCTGTAGGACATCTCATCCATAATGTATCCTTTGGACACTAAAATAATAAAATATAAAGTCACCAATCTTTATACGTTGTTGCAGATCTGGGTGCCCACTTAAAAGTTGGTCTGATGTGGCAAGTGTGGAGAGAATTTAGATTTAATGCTGAGCATATGCTCTGTTGCATGTGTACTATTCCTTGAAAACATTTTTCAAGCCAAGTTTGATGCCCACGTACTTATTTTTGGCATATCGGTTCATTTCTTTCCTTTATAGACTTATTCCTTTTTGGATGCTCCCTTTCATTCTCACTTTAGATGGAAAGGTTAATAGAGTGACCCAAAAAAGACATTTTTTGATAATTCATCCAGACCAAATGTCTCAGCCCCCAAACTCTAAGGCTGAATTTCGATTTTTCAAGAGCATTTGTTGTATTTCTGATGACTTTATTCGTTTCTGAAAATTATTTGCAAGAATATTGGCCATACTGTCATAGGTTCTGACATGGTTAAATGAGACTGTGTTCAAACCAACTATGTGTAGAGGTAAACCAATAGTTTCTCTGAGGATAAGACCAGCAGGCTATAGTCTCATTAAGAGGTGGATCGAGGTTTCCTTAGTTTTTTGCGTGCTCCTTTTTCTGGATAAACTGATGATATAAACATCATGAGGCAGTGTTACTTTTTATTTAGAGGTATCTGGGCAAACTTATTTTGTCCTTTGATATTATGATTCGATATACTTGGTTCAGTTTCTTGTTGCTTGATGTAAGCCTAGGAAATGCATCTGTTGATTATCACTGGTTCAGATGTGGGTATTATAACACAACCATATTTAGATTTGCGAGTAATGTCAATTGTAAAGGAATGTGTTGTTTGCTCTGAGGACTTGTGGTTGCAGCACAATATGTCAAGAAATGAATTTAAGTAATTATGATTGCATCTTGACATACTTCTTGTGTAATTTTGACAATATTATCAGCAGAATGTCTTGATTGGAAAGCATCCATGTTATTTCACATGCTGCTTTTGACAAAATTAGATAGCTTGCTTTATGAATTATCATCACCCATTTTATTGGCAGTGAGTGCAGGTGCACATCCAGATGCAATAGAAGTTCTTAATTTTGGGATTTGATAATATATATTATCTAAGCATACATGCGTATATTCACATACTGCATGTTTACATACAGAATTCGAGAATTAATTAAATTTCAAACATCTATAATGCAAATTTGCAAATCGCATATAGGATGAGAAATAAGATAAACCTTAAAGTGATTTTTGACTTGTTAGGTCTTTATGTCCAATTAGAATGATAAGCATGATACTTGTGGAATTACGAAAGTGTTTAATTCATTGCAGCCATAATAACAGTACTACAAAGTTGTCAATGTGGAAAGCTTCCAATTTCAATGGCTCAGTCAGTCAATGTCATCCAGTGCATATTGTATAGATTGGTTCCAACTAGATGAGAAATGCTATAAAAAATAGCATCTGGTGAAGAATAAGTCAAAGCCCCTCCTATAATTGATCCTCCCCATAAGTACCTCTAGAACATGGAATATTATGATGATAAATCATGTATTAACTGTCATCATTGGATTTGACTTGTTACAGATTTTAGGCCTCTCTTTGTTAAATTAATTTTCATGGGAGAGAGGACTTTTTACAGAATCTTCCTTTGTTGAATTGACTTGTGGTCTTGAGTCTTGACGAAGTGAATGAATCTGCAGGGAATCCAACTTGTTGAGATAGTTCAATAATTGGTGATTTGGGGAAGGAAATTTAACTACTAGTCTGCAAATCTGGAATATTAGAGCCATAATATATATCCATATGATCGGCCGGTACGTGTACATATCTAAATGCATGTGTTCTACTGGGGAACATGTTGGATGTGGCCAATCAGATGAGAACCTCAAGCAAAGTGCCTGGGAGGTGTTGATGTGGCACCAGACACTAATTAATGAAAGAAAATCATGAAGAAAGGGTGGTCACTGGTGGCATAGTAGAGTATGTTCCAGGTGCAAAACAATAGTTCAAATAGGAGGGCGAGAAGGTTTGGAAATTTGGAATTCCAAAGAATGTTCTTTATGGTTAATGAAGAAAATCATGAAGAAAAGCTGGTCACTGGTGGCATAGTAGAGTATGTTCCAGGTACAAAACAATGGTTCAAATAGGAGGGTGAGAAGGTTTGGATATTTGGAATTTCGAAAAATGTCCTTTATGGTGTGGAAGAATGTGCTTTTGAAAATAAAAATTACACTCCTCCCAACCACACCAAGTAAAATCAAATTTTACCAGGGCATCTAAAGGCAATCCATGTATTGTGGGGACATGGTGGCCCACGAGATCACAATATTATCTCTATTGTGTCCTCATTTAAATTTATTACGACCATTACCAAAAATGTGGCAGAGGCAATTGAATGTTAGAAGGGTTAAAACTTGGTTTCTGGCATTCATTAGTGGAAGGTGACTCCCAATTATCCATTAATGGAATATGCAAAGGATTGACTACTATTTGGAAAGCATTTTAAAAGAAGCTAGGGACCTAATACCTGTATCTGCTTCTGAGTCCGCTTCTGAGAAATTAACAATCCAGCATATTTTTCGACTAATGCAAGTGTTGTCCAGGATCTATTAGGCATGATGGTGAGCTTTTGCTTGGAGGATCGGAAGGTCTCCATTCATTCCTAAAATATATGCACGATTTTAAAGGAAAATTCTAATGCAGTTTACTAAAAAGAGAAAACATGCAAGGCCGAGCCATCATTTTTTCAAAGCTCTTAATTTCCTTCATTATGACATATCTGACCTTATCCTTTCATCATGTCAACTTCAAGGACTATTATTCAATTGGGGTATGGAACAGTCCCTAAGAAATTATAATGTATTGGGCAGAATTATTAGTAATTAAAATTAGCACAGGACCCTCTCTTTAGCCAATGCCTTGTTTTTTCTGCTGTTTTATTCTAGTTTTTGGCTTGAATACTGTCTGTTGAAGCTTTGGTTTGTAAGTTCTTCACTTAGCATTAGCCATCACAGAAGAAAAGAAGAATTGAGAGACACCTACCCTGTAAGGGTTTTCTGTGATTGAAATCTCAAACTTGTCTTTTGGGCAGAAGATTTCGGAACTTTATCCATGATGAGGGCTGCTGTCAGTGAGGAAGGCGCAACAAACAACCGAGGCACACACATGCCTTAATTAAGGAAATTTTTTTTTTTTGAAAGCTGATTGTGTTAGTGCAGGAAAAGGTAGTGTTCTATTGATTTTTGGATATAGTAAGGACAGTGCCTGAAAACACAGGCTGAGAAGGCATCTACGGGAAATGAAGAAACTGCTTTTCTAAGGGTGGTGTTGACTCCACTGGCGGTGTGATTTGAGATCTCACCAGGAGCTAACCAACTATATAAGGAGCTGCGGGTGGCTCAAGATGAAGGGAAGAGCTTTCTAATGAGCTCCAGAGTGCTCATTGTTCTCAGGCAATCACTTACTAAAATGAGGAGGATGCCAATAGTGTGTTCCCTTGTAGCTGATTAAAGCTATCACATAGTGGATTAGATCGGTCTCAGGCGGATAACTGGCATTTATTTACAAATACCCTACAATCTCTAGGGATGTAATTAAACCAGCAATTATGCCTAACTATGTTTGTCCCCATAGGGTGCTAGGTTTGTGTGTTTTTGATATTTTATTATTCTACTTTTGTGTTATTTTAAATTTCTGTTTTTCACACCTGACTTAGCTAAGTTGTAGGTACTACTGAGTCATCTAGACTTGTTTGCAACTGCCCACCTCAGTACTCAGTGAGACTGGGCTATTCCTGACCTGTTTTATAACTATGGGATGGACAGATTTATGCTATTTCAAAATCACATTCCAGCCAGATCTTGACTGAATAATGAATTCGTGCCTATTCTGCTTTTGATTCATTTGTTTCCTTACACTTAATTATTTTCTGGTACATTTTGTGGACATTTTCTACTTTCAAATTTCTTTTTTCCCCTTTTGTAATTTTTCTCAAAACTTGCATTCCAATTATTCCTTCCAACTTCATTTTTAGTCCTACAGTGATGTGACATTTGAGTGTTTATTTTTCTGGAGTAACATGTCTTTTGATTTGTTCTGATCAAGGATCTGGATGCTAAGATCATGGTCTAGGCCCTTTAGAATGTTTAAATTATGGATAGTCATAGCTAGATTGAGATTGAGAAGTGTCAGAAACCCTTTTTCCCTAGAGTGTGTTGTAGGCTTTTCCCATTATTGATTATATATTTTCCTTGGGCAGAGCATGTTGCTACACACTCTAGCTGTGAGCCTATCTTTAATATAGCAAGTAGTATCAAAACTAGCTGGCTTAAAAAGCTCTTTAGTTAATTTTTTCATCACTTGTTTAATGAGATCCTCGTATTTAGCTTTACCTTATGGTGGTTACAAACTTTAATGTTTTCAGTATGAATAAGAAACCATGTATCAGATATGGTAACCAATATTTTGTGAGACTCTGACTTCTAAAGCAAAGGTTCCTAAAGGTAAACTGTTTCCCAAAAGACAAGTTGAAAGCTTAATTATGACATAAATCTTTGTGAATAGAGGAGTATGGTTGTTATACTCAGTATATTTGTTGAAAGTCAGTGTGTTGTAGCATGGTACATCTTAAAGGATATAATTGTACTTAAAGATAATATAGGGTTAAATGCATATTGAATTCTTTTAGCAAGTTAGTGACATTTGGCTATTATCATCAAATATAATATTTAAAAGTGAATGCAGATGTACAAGACACTGATTCCAAGGGATGTTTGAGATAGGGTTCTTTTGTTTTGGACAAATTTTACTGTAATTGTTGATTAATTCAATTAAGGGTACTATAAGGCTCTTTGATGCCCCTTATAATGCATGTGATATAAAAAGAAACATCCATACAATCTGTTTGTGATGATGCTTGGAGTTTAGGTTATGTTACTTGTTTGAAGTTTTGACTGATTGGTATATTTGTTTCTGATTCCACAGAGAAGGCTCCAGGGTTATTTGGAGCTATATTGATAGAATATTGGGTCAGCCTTCATTGATACGAGAGTCCTCAAGAGGAAAGTATCCATGGTCAGGCCTATTTTCTCGTGTCAAGAGTTCCTTTTCTAAATCTCACAACCCGACTGGAGAAAAGGATCCTGGACAAAGTGGAAATGCTTTTGGTGATGTTATTCTTCATCCTTCATTGCAAAAGAGAATCGAACAAATTGCTTCTGCAACTGCGAACACTAAAACTCATCAGGCTCCTTTCCGAAATATGCTTTTTTATGGACCCCCAGGCACGGGGAAAACAATGGCAGCAAGGGAACTCGCTCACAAATCGGTATATTATTTTCTGTGTAACTTTTACCTTATATATAACATATTTTCAAAATCTGGTGAGGCTCTGTTCTGTTTTTGTCTCATATATTTGCCAACTGGGTTAAACTATAATATTATGATCATTATTCCACTCCGATTTAGCTTCTGGGGAATATTAAGGCAGTCTTGTAAATGCCTCTGGTGAAGGCATTACCATGGTTATTTCCAATTTTGTTGTGCTATTTCTCTTCATGTTGTCGAAATGATTTCTAGGATTTAAATAGAATCCCTTTCAGCTACAATTTGCTGTACTTTAAAGATTTGATGTTTGGGTTCTTGGATGGTGATGAACTTATATATTAGAATGCTTATAGTGTCTAATTTGTAAAAATGAAGGTCAATATTTTATTATTTGGGATATTTAGAGTTAAAGCAGACTTGTTGCAATTTGTGTATGCCAATATTTGCTACTAATGTGAATTTTACAGGGTCTCGAATATGCATTGATGACTGGAGGAGATGTGGCTCCATTAGGTTCTCAGGCTGTCACTAAAATTCATCAACTCTTTGACTGGGCTACAAAATCAAGGAAAGGGTTGCTACTTTTCATTGATGAAGCAGATGCTTTTCTTTGCGAGTATGTAATCTTTGCTGCATATCTCAAGATTTTTTATTTTCTAATATTCCTGCAAATATTTTAAAATTTAGACAAGTTTACTATGTTTTTAGATTCCAGTATTATATCTTAATCAACTAGGTGCAAAATAAAGTCTTCTTTAGAGATTCACACCTCCTTTTTAGGCAAGGGGGTTTCTTTTCTATTTTTATAAATCTAAAATTGTAGATTGAAGATTGTGTTCTATTATTTATCTGAAAACAAGTTGTACTTTTGTCGTATTCCAAATAAATGAACTGGTATCGGGGCTTGGCACCTGGCTAATCTTCTTCTTTTGCTTCTAAGTGCATTAGTAGCAACTGCTGCATTGACATGAAGATTCCTCAACTTCCTTGCTCATCCAATTCTTGGGTACTGTGTACTCAAAAGAGTACCTAACCCTGCTTCTGAGTGTTTATACACGCATTCCATATTTGGCCTAATGGTTGGATGCACATAACCAGTTATTAGCGAATGGGAAGCCTATGGTTTACTTTGTATGGGTAGATCTGTTGAGTTGTTACATCTTAGTGCTCTAGTTAGCTGGGAAAGCAATATGTGTGCAGCTGCTGTTTAACTTTGCATTGTTTCCCCTGCTGATTAGTTGAATCAGATCATGAGATTAAAATCATAATCGGGAGGCATTTGGTGCCACTAGGAGATTTGTTCTTAAAACTGATTTCAGTTAATATCATTAGTAATTGATATTTTGATGGTAACTTATATTACAAAACACTTCCGGGTACAATATTCTTTAGATTATTGAGTGCTTTCTACTATAATTGATTCTGTGTGTATGATTCTATTGACATTGACCTTATAGCCATGGCTATAAAGCTACACATGATCATCCCATAGATTTTTCTAGATTCTTAACCTCACGTTCTGTTCTAAGGCCTGACATATGGCTTCTTGATGAAGTGTTAGCATCCAGGCATATTTTTTCAGATGTCAATTTATAGCGATTGCAACAATAGATCTATTCAAATTGAACCGAAACTGGAGATATTGATAACCAAAGGAGGTAGATTCTTGTAGGGATAAAATCTAGGAATGATGAGGATTGAGGAATGACCATATACTGCAACCCTGTGGAAACTAATCAATTGCAAGGCCAAGCATCAAAATTTTCATTTCTTGTTGCTGTTATAACTTATAGATGTTAGTGATTGATGCAGTAAAGTATATCATCAGAGTAAGTGGACTAAGCATTCAAACAATTTACATCAATATCAATATATATAAAGATGGTTTCATATTTAGAATGATTCATAGTGTTAGGATATGACTTTCAAAGTTTAAACTCTATAATCGACTATATGATGAATAAATTTTTTTGGGACACCGTAGACAACATCAATTAGAACATCCAACCAACCATGTGAACATAAATTATTAAATAATAAGAGTAATAAATGTAAATATCTTATTTTAATACTTGATCAATGATAACTTTCATACAGTTTATTACAATGTTTATAAAATTTAGTAATTATGGTTAATTTTCATAAGTTTTGGCCTATCACTTAGTAAACCTTACTAATTTAAGAATATTCTTTTTGAAAGAAGGTTCGATTAAGATGTTAGGCAATTGGCTGTTCATGCCTAAAGGATAGATTCTGTGGATGCTTGACAGCCAATCTTACAACATGGAAATTCAAGAACTCTTAATTTTAGTTCTCCTACAGAAGATCCAAAACGAGCATTTGAGAAATTATTCCATAGCTGTTTCAAGTGGGTGCTGTTTTTCACACTACAATATATAAGGAATGTAAAATTATTTATCACCGAGGCAATTCCAGACATCGTTTGACAAGGCATACATTGAAGCTGTTTTTTTATAGGTCTAAACTTTTCCAATATCGACAGGTTGACAGGCTAACAAATTAGGATGCAATGTTGAGAAATATTTCTACTCTGAATTTTCTTGTAAGTCACTTTGACCAACTGATAGGCATGTTTTAATTGATGTTACAAGTTAAGCAATTCTTAAATCAAGGCTTAAAAGAATGTGCAATACGAAAGAGTAGGAAAGTATTATACTTGAATTTTTATATGATTGGATTTGCTTAGTTTATTAACCACCAAGAACATTTTGGATTCTGGGGCTAGTTTTTATTCAACTTTTTTACCTACGATAATGATTTCAAAGAGTAACTTTTATCTTCAGGGCAAGTGATCTTCATGCATGATCAACAAATGATGAACACTAGGATTTTGAAGGAATTCATATCAAATGTGGCAACCTGCTCTTTTGCGAATGACATTTCCATATGCATTCTCACCAGATCCATGAAATTCTTTAATGAGATATTTATTTGCTGCTAATATAACAGTATGTTCATTTTAGCTTAACAGCAAAAGGATATATTTATTATGATTTTCTGTTAATTTTCAAAATTGGCTTAAAGCTGCAATATTTTTGCCTCTTGTTTTTCAAAGCACGGGAAAAATCAAAGCATCATTTGAATACTTGACAGTACTAAGATAGAAGTGGAATCTAATTATAAACCTTTAGGGATATATCTTGAGTGTGAAGGATAATCTTTTATCTTCTAAGTAATCTATTTCTGCATGGCATGTGGCATTTTCCATAATCAGATTTTGTGATGTTATCTTTTTGAGAACCTTCCTTCTACCTTGATTGTATAATACTTGTAGCATGGGTTTGGTCTTCAGGCTTCTGCTAGTTCTTCAGCTTCACAACCTTGCAATGCTCATCTTTAGGTAGTTTTGTCCTTTCCATAGCTGTGCAATCTTGTATCTCTTTCTTCTTTCTATTTCTTTTTGACAGTATCAAATCATTTGGCCTTTCACTCTCTTGTAGCTTTTACCAGTATCTTCCATACTCTGCTTTCGTGGTATGTTAGTTTAAAATTTGTGACCTTGAGTGCTTAATCTTAGACTGTTTGAACACACGTGGTTGGTGGTATCTAGCTGCTAGGTATTTAGACAACGTTGAACTGATTTTTAAAAATTTGAATCTATAATGTCCATAGTTAAATGACTGTAACTAGCGATGGTCTGTTGGATAAATCCAACATGCTAAAGGTATTTTGATTTTATTTATTTTTATCACATGTTACAATTTCTGACTGCCTATCTGGGGTTTCTTATACAAGTTTACCAGTCTGAGAAAATTATAAAGGGACATTGCATGGCATACTGCAAAGTTTCTAGGGCAATGCAGTAACTATCAGTTTATTCTAGGGCAATGCAGTAACTATCAGTTTATCTGTACTACTAAACTGATCTGAATGAGTATTCCTATCAGAGAGAGTTGGATGTCCTACATGGATGGATGGATGCACTATGTTTTGATTTTCCACCTCCTCAATGCTATGTTCTTGAATCAGAATTTCAGTAGATTGTTTTGCCTTCTTACCTGATTGATTGATGGCAGTTCATTTTGGTGTCTTGTTTTTGAGGTCTGGGTTCCGGTTTGCTAATGAGAGGGCTGTATTAAATTTGTTATGTATGGTTCTATTGGCTTTGGGCTTGCTTATCTACCTGTATTTATGTTTGTTATTGCTTGGAATGGTTGACAAATCTTTTTAAGTCTGCATCATAAATTAATGGAAATTGTCTAAATATTCATTGATGTTTATAGAATTTAGGCATGTGCCATCTTTGAATGTCAGAAGCATGTTCTAAAGTATGAACTAAGATTACTGAGTTTAGATTCTAACTAAAGAGTGGCACAATTTGGTTTGAATTGCTATGGGCATCTGAACTTAAGTTTGCAACATTAATAGGTTTAGATTCTAACTGAAAGAGTGGCACAATTTGGTTTGAATTGCTATGGACATCTGAAATTAAGTTTGTTACATGTACTAAGAAGTAAATTGTTGCTGGTTGTAACTTGTTATCATAGCTTTTGATTACCTTACATATTTGAAATTTACTCATGTCAATATTGTTCCGATGCAGACGCAATAACACTCATATGAGTGAAGCTCAGCGGAGTGCTCTTAATGCACTTTTGTATCGTACTGGGGATCAATCCAGAGACATTGTGCTTGCACTTGCAACAAATCGGCCAGGTGATCTTGATTCAGCTGTTACTGATCGTGTTGATGAGGTTCTTGAGTTCCCTCTTCCGGGAGAAGAGGAGCGGTTCAAGTTATTAAAACTATATTTGGAGAAGTACATTGCACAGGCAGGCAATACTAGAACTAAATGGGCATCTTTCTTTAAGGGTAGGCAACAAAAGATAGAGATAAAGGGTATTTCAGAAGATGTGCTCCGCGAGGCTGCTGTCAAAACTGAAGGATTTTCTGGTCGAGAAATAGCAAAGATGATGGCCAGTGTGCAAGCTGCTGTCTATGGTAGTTTCGATTGCGTTCTTGATGCAAACCTTTTTAGAGAAGTGGTTGATTACAAGGTTGCAGAGCACCACCAAAGAAAGAAGCTTGCTGCTGAAAGTAAAGCTTGACACTTCCTGATAGGCAAAATTTAACACCTAGAATGAATCTTATGCTAGGTTGAGTGAGGGTACAGAGATGGTTGATAACAACTTAGCTCTTTCACCACTGCCCTTACATTTTCAACATTCCGTTCAAGAATGTTGTTGCAGGGCTTAAATTTTTTTTTGGTGACGAGGAGAAAAATACATTTACATAAACCCGTTCTTCATTTATATAGTAAAGAGATCTGGCAAAGAATATACATGCTAGGAGAATTCATTAAGCTCATTTTCCACGTGGAGAGCAATTTTTTACAAGGCCATGAGAATTCGATTTGATTGTAGAGAATTTAATGTGAGCAGTCGGGAGTTTTTAAAGCCCTTGATCTACCTATATTTATTTGATTCTTCAAGAGCTCTTGATCTACCTATATTTATTTGATTCTTCAAGAGCTGAGGTAAATCTGAACTTTCAGCTCTTAAAGTTCATTTTTCTATTATGTATGAATCATGAAGATCATGCATTCTGTTTTGCCACTCAAAGTCTGCAGTCCGTAACCTACCTTCTAAAATAAAATCTATTTACTTTTCTGTTTAGTTTTATATTTTATCTTAATTAGTCTCACTTGACTTACTGAAAACTATTTTGTTGTTCATTGATTTATAGTTATACGGCTATGGTTGTGGTTACAAATAGTTTTCTTTAATGTTTTAGAGAAGTAAAAATTTCAAGCAATTGGAATGAAATAATCAAAAGGATGAATCCTCATTCAAGCAGGTAAATGTCGAGTCTGCCTAAAATGTTGTTTTGTTCTTCCGAGGACAGTGAAGAAATGGCTGTAGTTTGGAATTATTATGAGTTTAAGTGGAAAGGGTTGGATGCAGATGTGGTGGTTGATGCTTTCTACTGTGATTGTCATTTATTTACAGTGGAGCTTGACCAGTATCCATAGAGATCAGTAACGACAAAATATTGAATAATGGCCATAATCCAATAAATTATAAATTTTTTTCTTGTTCTTTCCATGTTGGATGATCATTGGATATTATAATTTGGTACTTACCTCAAAATATTTTATATTCAACCATATTTCAATGGATTTTAATAAAAAATAGCCGTTTAGGATCATGATGTGACTTTACTACAGGACCATGGTTTTGTACGTCTTTACCATGGTTATGGTTCGGTGTGAGGAATAAGAAAATAAATTCCTAATTTGGTTTTAATAAGTGTAGCCTGCTTTGAAACAATGTGGAATTCATCTGCATTGTCTCTGTACAAGTTATTTGAGGCACTTTGGTGAATGGAAGTAAAAACTATGAATTCCCTAAACTAGATGTTGGACTGTACTAGTTGCAGACCTTGTATTTACAGTTATCCTGACAGCTTACAAAAGAGTCAGAAAATCTTATGTCTTATTATTCAATTAAGTAACAAGACATTACTTGCAGGATTTGCAGCAGATCATTTGAATAAATCTGTAGGTCATAATTCGGAACCTTTGTGGCTGAACATTTAGTGTATTGAAAAGCATACGGTCAACATTGATTTAAATGTTACATGGGATGGTTTAGATTGTTTCCACACAATGTTGAATGAATTTGCACTGCCCTGCACCAGTTATATAAAGCACTTTGGTGAATGGCAATAAAAATAATAAATTTGCCCTAGACATGGGGATGTACTCAATACGGCCATGTTTTAACATGTATCCAGGGAGGTTGTAAAAGAGTCATTAGGAGATGTAATGTCTAAATATACAAATAAGGATACATGTCATTGCTGGGAGCAGATCATGTGAAGAAATCTGTGGGCCATACTTTGGTACCTTTGTGTCTGAGCATTTAGAATGGTGAAAAGATTTAAAACTTTAAACCATCTAATAAAATGGGTTTAAATATTTATTTCTAAAATTATTGAAAGAATTAAGGCTGGCGGAAGCTTGGTTTAAAAATTTACCAAATTATAATATGGGAAACAGTCCTTGATAATCAAAGTCTTGAAATAACTATACTTTGGCCAACCAAATACTATTAGGGGCAATGCAATGGCTAGAGCTATTTAGTAAGTGTAGAATAGTAATGCATATTCAGTGACTGGTCCTTGGCCAAAGCTAGAAGCAACCCACGTTTCTGGAATAAATAAATCTCCAAATATGAAGTGAACAACACCTTTAACATATTTTTATACATGGTGTTCCCTCTCATCCTTTCCAGTACTTCAATTAAAAAATTAACAGACTTGTAATTAATTTTACCTGTAGTTTTCATCATCTCACTCTATATGAAGTTTCCATCTCCATGGTTAACTCTTGTTCCTTCTGCCCATAAAACTCTTTAAATTTTAGGTTAACTTATTCCCCTTGTTTCAGAAAGTGTAGCAGTCATTTCTATGGAAACTGAATAAAAAATCACACAACTAAACCATTAATATTAATAGGCATGGTTTAGGAGTTTATAATCCTCTCTGGGTGTTTGTTGAGGGATGAGACTACGTAGGTGAAGGTTCCTGATTGCCTATATTGAGTCTGGTATTAGCTTTGTTATTCTTAATTTCCACGCATCTATTCTGCCCGACACAATTGCTCCGTCTCCTTATCTCCTCAGCATATCTTAGCTCTCCACCATGTGAAAGTCAAAATTCTTGATTAAAAATCTATACAAAAAACTGCTAACATTTAAAAAAACAAAAAAAATCAAATACAGTAAAGAACTTACGAAATTTGGAAGGAAAAGAGAGCACATAAATGTGGCGTGGCGTTATTTTGGGGAATTGCTTTCTAGAAAAATGTAAACTCCAACTTCTGTCAAACATATTTTTAAGGATACTCTCTTCCTTGTACTAATTGATGCTGTAGTAATACAATCCATACATCAATATAAAATAGCTGTTTAAGTAAAACCATTATGAAAATATTCAGTGTCAGAATTTGGATGTTGAACTTTGAGGATGAAGAGGTGCAAATAGGAATTTAAGTAAAACCATTATGAAAATATTCAGTGTCAGAATTTGGATGTTGAACTTCGAGGATGAAGAGGTGCAAATAGGAATTTGAAGCTGATGGTAAAACACCTGCTATGTCATAGATGCTCACACTTGAGTTGTAACTAGTATTTCTATGAACTTTCTATCTTACAATTGTTTTTTTGTTTTTCTTTTCATTCACTGTTAATCCTCATGCCTTATCTTAGAACTTTATTCGACTTGTTCCACTGGTTATCGTTATGAATAACATGGAAGGATTTACTACACTACAATTTATGTCCATATTTTTTGTTTTGTTTTTGATTAAGTGAAAACAGGTTTTGAAGGGACCCGAAACCCTGTACAAAGCAGGTTTTGGAGGGACCTGACACTCAAATCTAAAGATATTCAAGACTACGCACTATCTGAAGCAGGACAAAGATATTTTTTGTTTTGTTATTCTGAAGATTTTTAAATAAATCCCTTTTTTAATTGCATCATACAGAGTTTGGCTCTTGTAAAGAAGACTCAGAGACAAAATGAAACTACTAGATTTGGTTAGCAAAACAAGTTGATGGATGCGTAGTGAGTGTTTTTTATTTCCAATTTTCATGTTTTTCCTTGCAATTGTTATCCCAGTGCCAATAGTGCCAAAAAATACTTTCTTAGTTCCCTTGATTTGCAATGAAGGGATGACATGCCATCAGATACAAGTAGAAATAGAGTAGCAAAACTTTTTAAAATTTAGTGAATGGAGTCTAGCAGTCATATGGAAAAGCCCAGTGCTGCTGGCGAATAATGCTCTAGATGTACTCAGTTATCTTATCTAACGAAAATTTAAAAAGATTGTTTAACACTTAGAAATATTTGAATCAAACGCATGGTTTTGTTCACCTGCCTATTATTGCATCCATGGCTTGATGGATGGCATGCACAATCTCCAAGTGTGTTGATAGTTGTCATTGCTTTCAGCGATTAAGTACAATAGATAGAAAGCCCCCAATGAGTGAGTATGCATGAGAGCTATCTCTTGTGGTGTGGAGAAATCAAGCTAGTGATAAGAAAGGAAGGTCCGTTCAAGTCTTTGGGCAGATCAAATGGGTGCAAAATGGATTAAGAATGGATAGAGACTTGGGAGCCAAGTAGGGAGCTATCGAACTTCTTCAAATGCTTGACTCCTTTATTACCCCCCAGTTGACCCAATGTTCAGTTTTTCATTATAAATTGTTAATCTTAGAATGTTAAGAGGATATTGTTAAAATAAGTTGTTTAGGGTTAAGCGTGTTTAATGTTTGGGGTTAGCGTGTTTAATTGTCTAGGTTAGTTTCAACATAGATTATTTTGAGAGATTCTATAACAAGATTAATTAAATGATTGGAGTTGTAATGTAGAGACTAGAAAGAAACAATGCTTAATACATAGGATGATCAAATTCAACGACTAGGTGTCACAAGTGTATTGTGGGCTGAGCTTAAATGACCTCTTTTTTGGACCTTGTGAAAATAATGAGGATATGATGTATAGATGAGTTATACCTCCAAATAACATCTATATGTAGATTGGATGTTAAACTAACTTTGACAAAAATATGCCTTAAAATGATGACCCAAGGGTGCCATATGCTTAGTTGTGCACAACTATTGGGTCCTTCAGAATAGATCTTGGATTTGTAGACATGATATTGTGAAAATAATGAAGATATGATGTATAGATGAGTTAGACCTCCAAATAACATCTATATATAGATAGGATGTTAAACTAATTTTGAGACAAATATTGCCTTAAAATGATGTCCCAAGGGTGCCACACATGCTTAGTTGTGCACAACTATTGGGTCCTTTAGAATAGATCTTGGATTAGTAGACATGATAATGGAAAACAAATTGCAGCTAGGGTAGAAATATAGTGAATGTTCAATGCACCTTATTCTTGAAAGATACTCGTGACTAACTTAAAGTAGCCCCTCAATGTGCTTCACACGAATAGATGGGCATAAGGTGTTAATAGCTAATAAATTTATATGATAAAAAACCACCAAATGCTTAAATATTTTGATTTGATGGTTTGTACCCATTGCTTAGAATAGAGCCTAAAAAATTTCCATGGTATAGATTATTTGATTGATTTTAGGGTATATGTGTAATCCATGCTTTTCTAGTTTCTTTTGTATTTTTTTCATTGTGTTATGATAATTTTGATTCTTCAAAATTGATTTTATTCCAGTTTTTTTTGAGGAGAAAAATGCACGCCTTCTCCTTCTACTCTTGTTTTACATTAATCTTTGGTTCTACCTTACTAACATTTCTTTAGGTTCATTTTTCCTTGTTCGACATGCAAGTTGGCCACAATCTTGAACTTAGCCCTTATCGTGCATAATTTAGCATTGTAGAATCAAGATATATGGGACTACATCATATGTAAAAAAATGTTGTTTGGAATGGACAATCCATTTTTCTATAGTCCTCTCAATTAAACATCATTTCCCTACTTTCTTGAATTATGCTCAATCTATCGTTGTAGAAAACAACTACCCATCTTTGTAGATTTTTGTCACATAGGACTAGAGCATATGCATAAAAGTGCCTCCTAGATAGAAACACCCACATGTCCTAGTTGTTTGAATTCAAAATCACTTTTTTACTTTCTTGAGCTGATTTTTTGAAGAATTATGATTATTAACTATCAACTTGCATTCCAAAATATTTTGAACAGAGCATCACAGATGTACTATTAAGGACAAGCCCTATATCATTAGTTTATAATGGGTTTGTCACATTAGATTGTTATACAAAACATTTGAATATCACTTACATTGCATCAACACTTTACAAAAGTGGTTACTACACTAATGATTCGTCATCTAGGCATTTTGCATTTATGCATGTATTCAATCTTTTTCATT
Organism: Thuja plicata; assembly: GCA_018584345.1. Taxonomy (NCBI): domain Eukaryota; kingdom Viridiplantae; phylum Streptophyta; class Pinopsida; order Cupressales; family Cupressaceae; genus Thuja; species Thuja plicata. The sequence continues at coordinate 880,691 of MU227226.1, forward strand.
GGCAATAGGGATTGCTTCAACAAAGTAGCAACCTCTGCATTATGCTTCTTACCACAACTCATCTTTAAACTCATAGGAAAACAAGTTTAGAAACCACTACTAGTAGAGGATATAACTATGCCACCAAGACCAAACCATGCCAAAAAGACTAAATCGCATGCTTGGAACTCTTTTGTACTCTAGAAAACTCATTATCAATGTGTATTTGTGTTGGATCATCATTCCGTTGTAATATTTTAGCCTCCTAAAGGGAAAAATTGATGGTTGCACTTGTGCTAGGTAAGCAGTGCCTACCCCTTTTATTTTTAGTCATCAATCTCAACTTTTTATTTAGTCCTCTTTAGTATTCTATTTTATATTATTTAATTAAGCCTAAACCTAGAAATAGGTGTATTAATATCCCTACGTATTGGGAACCTCATTTTGCTAACCTACTTAGTGCTTTGTCCCCAAGGTTTTTACTTATTCCAATTTTGAGTTTCAAATTTGATTTCTTTGAATCGTCTCGTCTTGTATTTAGATGTAAAAGTTTCTATCACATGTACATCACACAAACTATGCTTAGTCTATGTGGTTGACACAAAGTTACCTCTCATGATTCGTATGCCACAAGTGACCAGGAACATTCCCTTTGTTTGATATCAATTAATATTTTTCATTTACCTATGTTTTTCCTATGTATTTGGGATGATGGAAAATAATGGGTTGCTTATAGTTCACTTTCATTTATGTTGAGGAAAAACATAACTTCCTACCGTTTTGGGTTTATGTTCGGAGTCTGAATGAATCAAAAAGTGTTGTGCTATCTTCTCATTGAACGTCTTTCCTTTTACATAGCTTATTTCATCTTTTTGATTGAGTGATACTTCTTATGCTCCCTCTACATTGTTATTTCATCTTTTTGCACACTTGGTTTTGGCTTTTTAATTAAGCCTTGCTTCTTGTGCTTCTATCTCACCTTCACACTTATCTCCATCTCTTTTTTGCTTATAAAACTTGCCATTATATACACCAATTTGTTTGGCTTCCCCACATAGCGCCATATGTTGATACTATTTTTCAAACCAAGTATTTTTTGCTCTCCACTTGCAAGAGCTTACTTAGTATCTATGATTATTCCATACTTCTACATGCTTAGATCTTACAGGGTGTGTTTTTCATACCTTTTACATGTTAATATCCTTTTGATGACATTTTTCTTGTGGTTGTTCTATACCTTATATATAACACCATTTTGTCATGTTTATACTAAAATGAGCACATAAAGCATGACACAATTAACTTCTAATGATTACATATTAAAATTTGGTCCAAGACCACCTTATTATAGCCTATGCTTGCCCTTACATCAAGAGGAACTTGGGGAACACCATTTAAACATATTATTTCAAATGGCTTTGTCTTGACACTATTCATTGCACACTTTTGTTTTTACACTCTCTTGACATGACACGTTATATTGCTGACATGACACGTTATATTATTGTCATGATATCTCACACCATATTTATTATGTTTCTAAATGCACATGCCATACATACTACATGTCATATTGCTCTTACACACATTGCTTCGCACAAGGCCACTTCACAAATCCCTCATTTGTCTTCATACTTAGGGGCAAAATTTGGGGAATTCTTTGCTCATCACCATGTGTAAACTTTTACAAGTTTACATCCTTTATTTTCACACACCAGGACCAACATATTGCCATTTGACCTTTACACCTTTCATCTTTTGAAATCAAAGCCATCATGATGTATGCACTTACATGTCCATGACTGTCTCTTACTTGCTTTTGATTAAGTTCAAAAACCTAGCAAGGGGGATGACCCTTACACAACCATTGTCAAAAGGCATCAAGAAATCAACAACACATTAAAAAAGGTGCTAACTATAACAAGTGAAGGATTTATAACATGCTCAATAACAGACCATTAACAACACACTAGCAACACAACTAGTAACCCACATCAAGAGTGGGGAGCCAACTCACTCACAATGAGGGGAGAAGGAGAGATTGAAGAGTGATTCTTCCTTTGCTGATGGTCAATCATCCAAGCGACGTTGTTGTAGGGTCCCCACCAGACGGTAGTGGAACTCCAAATGTGGGACAGTTAGCATTAGGATCAGAGTGCTAGCAACATTGTACATTCACCGTTGAACGCTGGGGCATATTAGGAGTAACAGTTGGAGAAGAGTTTGTGCAGCCAGATGCGACTACACCAACAACGAGAGGTGGATTTAGGTCCACCAGATCAGAGGAGGCCAGTTCAACATGAGCATCATCATGGGGGGTCTTCATCAACATGTGAAGAGTCATAAAAGGTAGAATTAGAGGGAGAATCGAAGGCTCATACGGTCAAATGATCATCATTTGCATCCTTCCACCAAGTAGCAACACCTTTATGATGCAAAAGAGAACACTGTATAACCATATGACCAGTAGAGAAGCATCACCAACATCAAAAGGGAAGGCCCTCTTAATCCAGTGATTGAGTCCAAGGCCTCTCCCCAACCATGAACACCACATCCCCCATAAGTGGTGTGGATATATCCATGCCAACCAAAATGCGAGAGAAAGTAGAGCGACCTAATGAGGCCGTAGCTTCATCAACCTTCAAGAAATGACTGATAGAGTTTCCAATGGCCTCAAAGCAAGAGATCTCCAAAAAATGGAGTGAAAGATTGGGAAGACAACCCCACACTGAGCACATATTGAATGGTTGAGTAAGAGGGTTGAAGGAGACTGTCCAGGGTTTGGAAAAAAATGAGAGTGATTCCCCCAAACCCACAACTTGCTCAACACCAAATTACGGTCTTCAGAAGAAGAAAATAAAATCCTTTTGCACAAGGGAAAATCTCAATGTTACCAGAGACTAAGGATTGCCAAGAACTTGTTACCTAGTGATGTAGATCTGGAAGAGAGGGCTAGAGACCTACAAATCTATAGACCAACCCATGATGTTGGTAGAAATCCACATTATCCACCATATTTGGGCCACACACCACCACATGGGAGGCCTTGGCACAGGCAATAGGTTGAGCTTTCACCTTTGGAGGAATAGTAGCAACACATTTGGTAGCACGAGCATAGCTCCATCCACTAGCAACAACAGATTTGGGTGCCGTCCACTAGCAACAACAGATTTGGGTGGGGGACCCCATCCTTAACAACCCCAGAGGTAGAAACCCCTCCACCTCCAGCTCCAGGAACGCCAGTACAAGCCTCTAACCCAAGTAGAGAAGAGGTTGAGGGATCAACAATCTTTGCCTTCCATTGCCTACTAGGGACGATAACAAACCGCTGCACCACAAATGCGGGAGAAGAAGACTAAGCGGTTCCAAGTACTGCCACAGGACCCCCCAGCCCAGGGGAAAAACCCAACACAGAGAGCTCAAGTTCAGAAGCAGGGGATCGACCCATTACATGGTTCATAATGTAGCAGAGAGTCGTTGGAGACATCATGTTCTGACCATCTCTTACATGTTTCTTCCACATTATGCATTAGTTTTACATGGTTCTTGCTTGTATCCATACTACATTTTTCCTTTTACACATTATCGATTTCATGTCTAGCAAAATGCAATTGTTAATGATGATATTTTTTATGCTTTTAATGTAGGTTTTGTCGGTGCGACTAATGATACATTGGTTTGCAGATGCAACTATATTTAAACATGATAAAATAGTGAGAAATCATCCTTCCCTTGTAACATTGAATCTATTTCTTATTTCATTTCCCATTTTCATTACTTTAACATGCATGATCTTCATGCAGTTCACATCAAGCCAAAGTAGAAGAGAAAAAACCAAAATAGAGGAGAAAAGTGCACACCTCACCCTTCCAGTCTCTTGTTTTACATTCACTTTTGGTCCTATAATAAATGCTTTGTGATTATGCTCAACTTGCTTATTTTTGTAGATATTGACAGTTATCCTAAGGCTGACCCCTGTTTTCCTTAATGCATCAATGCAGAACATGACTAGTGTATCTCTAGATTTATATCACCTAGAACTAGATTGCAGGTGTGCATCTGCATTTGGGTAGGACAACCCATATGCATGTATACAATCTTGTTCATTCATAAGGATTGACTACTTATCAAGGAAGTTGTATACTATCCTTTTTGACACTCATAGTCTCTCCAAGGTTCTTCTTTGCATCACCCATCTTCAGTTATAGGTAAACAAGTTTTTGAAGTGAGTAGAAGTTAAGAAAAAAACCACGCACATAAGTATGTGCAATGTCATCATGTGTTCATATATACTTTTTGATAGTCATTCTATTTCTAGATTTAGGAATTGTCATGTCAATCAGAGTATAATTGTTGATTTAAAAAATTAAATGTAAAATTGAATGAATGACTGAAGGGATTTTAGATTCAGCAGTCTAAGGGATCAAGAGACATTAAATTAATCAGGTTTCAAATTCTTTTCTATGCTATTATGAATCTTGATTAAGAAACTCGTTGATTTATGAATCTGTTATGAAGCTCAGACAAAACAGTTAAATCACTCCTCTCCTATTTATTTTCAATTATCAATCTGAATTGTATTTATTGTTTTATATTAATTAATTAGGCCTAAACCACTACAAAACATTTGACAGAAGACTAACTATACGGTTCTGTGAATATGTATTTCCACACGCGCGCTCAAGATATCCTTATTCCATGCAAGAAATTCACGCAATATAATGCTTTCAACGAAAGACTGGAGGACACACAACATCTTGTTTTGCCCAAAAATAACTTTATTGAACAGCTTATGAATCTAAAAATGCCAAGATTCAATTTTTCCTTGTTCAGGCGAAGCCATACTATTCACAAACAAAGTTTGTTTCATGAATAATCCCACCACCACTTCAATTTTTGAAATGTATTTAACACCCTTGTGTTTGTGATTTGGTTCTGTAACCTGTAACGATCATTTTCAAGCAAAGCATGCACGCGGAGGCCCATAATGCTTTTACAGCCATAAAGGTCACTAAAATTCAGTGGGTCAAGGTAATTGTTTTCTTGCAACATAGTTGTCGGAATTTGACAATGAGGTGAAGAGAGATGAGTTGACATGTTTGTCAAACAATGAGAATTTATGACCATCCAACTGCTTCAGTATCAATTCATATTCAACTCATCTCTCTTGACCTCATTGTCAAATTCACACAACTATGTTGCAAGAAAACAATGACTTTGACCCACTGAATTTTAGTGATCTTTATGGCCAACCTTAAACATCACACACTAAGAAAAAAATAAAGCTTACAAAAAGTAAGTCAACTTTGACTATTTAACACTTTTTTCTTATGAATCAGTCATTAGTGTCTGATGTTTAGAGCTGGGGCTCCATATGAGCCCGATTACCAGTCTGTAAAAGAATATCAACGCTTTTGTAGTGGGAGTCAATTTCAGAAAAAAACTTGAACCAAGCAATCAAAAGTTTTCTTGGCTTACAATTATCACAGAAGGTACTTAACGTGTTGGAATTTGGACCACACTGAAGGAATGGTAAGACATATTCTACTATATTTTCAGATTCGTTAAGTAAATTTAAAACATTCTCTCAAAAATGCCAACCCAAAGTTTTTCCAACGGAGTAGGGGAAGAGTCCTGTTCTAAAAGCCCGCACACTTAGTGCGCACTTAAAGCTCATTAATATATCATGTACTAATAGCCGTCCACTTGCACTTTCAATAATGGATATTTTGGAAATGACTACGAGGACATTTGTGCATAAATATCGGTAATTTTTTTAAACTCGTGAGACATTTGTGCATAAGTATTGACATTTTTTAAGGTAGTTGTAATGCAAACTTATTATCATTTTTAAGTAGGTGCAACACTTTGAAATTACCACTTTTTGGCCCTTGTGCACATAAAAAAGATCATACAATGTGCGTAGTTAGTAAGTTACAACCAAGAAGCCAAAACAATAGCTATAAGTAGTTAAGTCACATACAAAGACAACAAAAAAAATCATCAAAATCTGATTTGTCGTTTAGGATGTGTGGGTGCACAAAGTTAGATATAATGGCTACTAGTACACTTCCCATAGGTAAATAATAAGCTATCCCATGATAGATTTCTTTCTTGGTTAACACTAGATAAATGTTTTACGGTATGCAAGGAGAGTTGGATGAAAGAGAATCAACATTTAAGCCGATTGGTATTTGTACTCTACACTTTAGATAAAGGCAAAAGATGCAAGAGTAATTGGTTTGAGAAATCAAAGAAGAAATTATAAAGAAAATGAAATAAAACTATAAGAGAAGAAGGTAGAGAGGATGTAAGAGGAATTGGATTAATTATTTACTAAAAATACCTAAATATCTTGATTTAAAAATTAATCACCTCTAGATGATGATTATAAAAGACATGAATGAGTTACATAGGAGACAAATTGATAAAGAGGTTTGAGAGAAGATGTTGTAAATAATAAGCTATCCCATGATAGATTTCTTGCTTTGTTAACAATAGATAAGTGTTTTATGGTATGCAAGGAAAGTTGGACGAAAGAGAATCAACATTTAAGCCAATTGGTATTTGTACTCTACACGTTAGATGAAGGCAAAGGATGCAAGAGTAATTGGTTTGAGAAATCAAAGAAGAAATTATAAAGGCCTAGTGTTCTTAGCGTGTTTCCAAGTATGTGAGAAGGATGAACAAGGTGTTACAAGTGTTTTCAGTGGTCGCAATCCTTAAGAGAGACTTGGGAATATCTCTAGATGCTAAATGTATGCTCGCAACTGTTGAATGTTTGATTTGTGCTAGTTATGATTGATTGATGTTTGATAGGGAAACTGCTAGAACAGTCTGTGACTAGCAATGAGTGATTTGATCAGTTTGTCAAAACCATGACGAGTTAGGTGGTGCAATCATAGGATGATGTTGTTGATACTGTGTTGATTTCATGGTTACGACCACAACTGATTTGGGTGATCGAAAAGCATGATTTAAGGTTACAAAAGTTGTTTCAGTAAAATGTGACAGTGTTCCTAAGCTTCTAATGGTAAGATCTTCGATTGGCTATCGGTGATCAAGGTGTAATGTTTCATTTATGTTCCAGCTATCATGCTGATGTGTCTAGATTAATTTGTGGTGATGAATTGACATTTCTTTGATCGAGGTAGACATTTTATCAGGATATAGGCTGAGTTGGTCTAAACATGTTTGACTGTTCTTTATAAAATTAATTGTAAGGGTCTACTTTGTGGCCGACCTATTTGGTAGAGAAGTTTTTAATATTGGGATGTGTGCTTTGGCGTGATCTCTCTGAGCGCAAAGATTGGAAAAGTGATTCAAATGTGTTAGGTGAGATTTGGGTCGGTGGTTATTTAGGGATTGAGCAGTGATATTTATATCATGAAATCGAAAGATTTGTGCGTGTAGATTGTCTGTGTGAAGGTGCGATCAAGCCAAGGTGTTCCAGATATTTCTGAGAAGAGAATGAATGTGTTATAATGGATCTGATCAAGCAAAGGAGTTGCTACTTCTAGATCTAGTGACCCTAACAAGTTTTCTTATTATAAATCCCTTAATCGGGTAGATCCTAATAGGTCTTACTTGTAAATCTCTTAATAGATTGGCTCACTAACTTAAATCTGAAATCTCCTAACAGAGTTACTCCTAACATGGCTAGAGGCAAATCCCTTAATTGGGTAGCAACTTATAGTGTCTTTGTAAACTCCTAACAGGGTTAAGCTCCTAACAGGGCGTACTTCAAAAGAGTACATTATTTGTGGGTCCTCATTTTCACTCTCGTTTTCACCCATTTGGGTTTACATGTGAAAATCTATGTGTTATGTGTTGCATGCTTTGTGGTGGTTGTGTTTATTTGGTTAAATCACACTTTCTTATCAATCAGTAATCTTATGAATGTTGGTTTTGAGTCAAAGAAGTGAAATTATCAGATATCTGAGGAATATTGATTCGTCCCCCCTCTCAGTAATCTTGAACCTTTAGGACTAACATCTTCATCCCTTCGAAAAATATCCTCAATACCTTTCATAAGTCTATGATCCCAAGATTGACATTTAGGTACAAAATGAGGAAACCAATACAAGCTTCTCAAAGGTCAATACAAGTCTTTTACAAGAGAAATTTTACCCCCAATTATGATCCAAAGTTTATCCATAACCTTTCATCATACCTTTCTACATCTTCTTAGATGGGATATATTAATGATGTAATCTCTATAAATATTCCAAAAAATAACAGAGGATGCATTGGAAAGAGAACACGAAGAATGTAAAGAATGTGCCACACACATGAAATAGTGGGTGTTATTGATTTATTCTTACTAATTTTTAGGCTGGTTTTGTACCGTCCTAAAAAGTACGCACCCTTAATTAGGTGCTCATTTTAGCCAATTTTAGTATGTATGGGTTCCCACATTGATTTCACATTCTCCTAACACTCATTGGACTTTTAAATTAACCTTATAAGTCCTTTCTTGATTTGATTTCTTCAAAAATCAAGGTAAGCCCTTATTTCTATGTGCGCTCCTCTATTTTTCCTTTAATTAAATAATTCATTTCACCACATAGGCCCTATATCACTATTTGTGGCCTTTTTGTTCTCTCCCTACCTCAGAGCTGACTGTGCCTCAAAATCTCACATCCACTATTTTCCCGGGAACCCTGGTCCTGATTTGGGCTGTAATTGGTGGGTACTTTCAAATAACTTGTACTAGGGTATATGACATTTGAGACACTTTGTACCCTAAATATTGCCTCCAAATTTGAATTGGGTCCCTTTCTTGGTGTTTTAGCAGAGGATTTTGATTTATAGTCGGTCTGCCTGAGTTTTAACCCATGAAATATTGTAAGAGGTATATAAACACCCTATCTCTCCTCATTTTTGTATCATTGACTATTTTCAAGAATTCATGATCAAGAATCAATCAAGAAATCATATTTCAAGAGCATTCTCAAGGTCTTCAAGCATCCACGTCTTCAATCCTTCAAAGCATTCTTCTCCTTCTGCATTAAGCATTGTGGAAAACTACATAATCCATCATCGTTAACTTATGTTTTATGATTTCCTTTTTAGTTTTTATTGAGTTAAATCTATTGAATTAACATATGTGATCACATCTAAAGAAGCATTACATCATCAAGGCATGATGTAATTCACGATTCAGATCTAGCTTCTATTTCATCTTTCCTTGTGCATTTTCCTTTCATTTTTAAGGTTGATATCTAAATAGGGGTTTGAATGAGGAAAAATCCTTTATCCAACCTTCTTACCTATTTTATGTGTGCAAGAATCAACTATAGACCCACGATTGCAGAGTCGGAAAGTATAGGCCCTGACAAAGATCTCGGTGAAGTTTGAGCTCAAAACCCAGACTACATAGAGACTTAGCCACTATGTACCTGGGTACATAACATCTCAGCCATTACGTGCCCTCCAAAAATGAGCCAAATTGATCCCAAAGGTAGGTTATAAGTTTTAGAGGTCAAATATGCAGTTATAGGTGGTTACAGGACTCCGACAGTCGAAAAAATAACACTGAAACAACAAGTTCCCCATCTTGTTTTTAGGTACACACAACATCATCCCTAAATATATATTTTCATTACTCTTTACTCACATTAGCACAAGCTCACTATCCCATTTAGTGCTTACACATAAAATCATTCCTAAATATATATTTTCATCACTCTTTACTCACATTAGCACATGATCACTGTCCCATTTAGTGCTTGGAACCCCACCGAGCCTATTGGGACATCTTCCTTCTGATTGTACAATTTGGAAAGGTGAAGTAATCTATCCTTTTGTATTTCTTCCTTTTTCTATTGTTCATTTTGGTAAACCTAACACATAACATTTTCACTTCTGATTTGGTATTTAGATCTCCTTTTTATGCATTGCATTAGTCAATATTTACATCATACCTTTTCTACATTGTAGACATTTATCTCTTGCATTTTCATTTAAAAATTACAAAAAAATAAATAAATAGAAAGCCTTCATTTCATTGTTGATTTTCATGCATTTATCTCTTTCTTTTCTTCTTGCAAAAAATGTTTAGGTCATTATCCCAAAATCATTTTGTCAATTTTGAGATAAAACAACATCATCCCATCAATTTGCCTTTACATTATGTTAGCATTAAAAGAATAAATTTAATACATGTGATGTTGCTTTGGCTTCTTTTATATCACCATCTCCTAACTATTCTCTTCCTCATAAGGACATATTAGTGCAAGAAGATGTTTTTAACCTTTCTCTCAATGATCTTTCTCTTTGGGGAGAAGCATCGAGAATTGATGTTAACTCTTCTCCTAATTTAAGCCTATATGAGAATACCTTGGTCAAGGATGATGATTCACTTCATGATACCTCACCTTCTATTCCTCTCAATGAATTCCCCTTTAGGGATGAAGCCTTAGTCAGTTATGATTACCTCTCCCCTAAAGTTTTCTTTATTCTTAGAGATGTTCCTATTCTTGATGATCTCGCTATTTGGGATGAACCATTGGAAAATGATGTTGATTATTCTCTCCCTTATGAAATAGATTCTATCAAAGAAGATGATATTGTGGTAGAGGAGACTAGTATAACAAACGTCACTTCTAATATTCCTTTTACTAATGAAGCATTAATGAGTTGTTATTGTCCCTCTTCTAAAGTTTTCCTACATCACAAAGATACCTTGAAGAAAGAGGATAATACCCTTGATGCTCTCCCTATCATAAATAAAACATTTAAGAACAAATAACCTACCCAAGTTGATGTTGTCAATGTTTTGGGTACTTAAAATCATAAGGTTGTTGTCCGTCTTTGTTAAGATACTCCTCACTCAAAATAAACTACTCATTTTTGTGAAAGGTGCTCAAGAACCTTACTATCACGCAGTTTCTCACACATATAACGCAAGAAATAATAGAAAACCTACTAATTCATTTACCCCCCCTTCTATTCCCACTTCTCAACCAATTCTCCCCCCTCCACCCCATCTCCCTCAAAATATTTGAAAGGAGTATGATTTAGTAGAACAACTTCGTGCTACTCTTGCCAAGATTTCCCTTTGGGTTTTTCTTCAAACTTCACCCACATATCATGAAGCGTTGCAACAAGCCTTGAGAAAAATGGTTGTGCAACATCCTAAGAAAGATAATATAACTTCCATATTGAAATGCATGAATGCTTGACTAGTAATAAAGCTCAAATTGTGTTTTCTCAAGAGGACTTGCCTTCTCAGGAAATTCAAGAAAAAAAATGATGCTCTTATTGTGGCTGTCCTTGTCAATGGAAATCTTATTCGAAGAAATTTAGTTGATAATGGATATGGTTTTAATGGGTGTAGCATTGATTTGTTAAATAAAATTAAGGTGGATATTTCATCAATTAAACTTGATTATATTCCTATTTGTGGTTTTGACAATGTTTCTAAACAAAATTTAGGTATTATAACCTTACCTGTTAAGGCAGGTCCTGTTATTTTAGCCATGCCTTTTCATGTCATTCCTAGTGATCTTAATTATAACCTTCTGTTAGGAAGACTATGGTTACATGCTATGTATGTTGTCCCTTCAAAATTTCATCACAAAGTGAAGTTCATTCATAACAAGATTATGTATACCCTTGTTGCTGATGATAATATCCAAAATTTCTTACAAACTAAATCTAATTCTTCTTCCATTCCTACAACGTTTCAAAAAAAATATATTCTCCATTTAAAGATACTTCTTGTCCTAGAAGTGGCCTTTTAGAAGATGATTGGGATTCATTAGACTTTACACCATCTTTTATGGGTGAATATAAAGTTCCTAATTTTAACACAGGACCCTTCAAAGGGCTTAACATTTCATTTGTCCAACCTGATCCTCCCACTATTTCAACTCATAATCTAAAACATAATTTAGGATGTGTGAAAAAATCTTTGAGACCCATGATAAATCTATGGAAGCGTTTGATTTGAAACATTCTCCTTTGTCAACATTCTCTCCTTTATTATCTAACATTTCTTCTACACCTAGCTATAATCAAGAGATGTTCTGCCTAACCTTCTTCATGCTAAGTTGATTAATTGACCTAAACAAAAGAAGAAGCGTAGTCAAAATATTGTGAATCTCCCTTTTTGCATGTATCACCGACATCATGACCACTCTAGTAATGAATGACAAGCTTTTCATTAAAAAAATTCAAAAACTTGTTGATTATGATATCATTCACATAATATGTCACAATGAGTTAATTACAAAATCTCATTTCTTTAAGTAACATTTAGGTTCCTATTATGGTGCTCCAAACTATGTGACATTGTTAGCATTTCCCTTTGGAGATCATTATCATTCATGGTTGTACAATTTTTAGGTGCAATTATAATTTGTGAGTAACATAATAGTCCTCCTTCATCTTATCCTTGTCCCTACACTTGGGGGCAAGGGTAGTATGAAAATCCCTCATCCTTCTAAGGATCCATTTTTTTTTCGTTTGGTTAAGTGGTATTCATTTATCTTGTGATATCCAATCTTACATATGATTGTTTGTTTACATTAGGGATTATCTATTATATAAGAGGTGTATATATCCTTGATCATTACCTTTCTTTTTGTTTGCAATTGGGTATCCATGGTAAAAAAATCCCTTACCTTGGGGGCTAAAAGTGTGTCATACTTCCTCAAGAATCCCTTAACTTAGCAATGGGAAAGGTGTGAATTCTTCCCTTCTTGTTACACATCTCTTTTCAACATCCTTCAAAAGGATCCCTTTACACTTGTTGCATGGTATCTCTTTGTATTCGTCCCTTCCTTGACCTCATAGGAGTTGGGATCTCTTTGGCTTGGGCTGGGTGTTGCTTGGGGGACACCTCCTTGGTGATAAAAGGTGCTTTATACTTGTTTCTCTTTTCCTTAAGATGTCAAAATAGTCTTATTTTTCCTCTTAAGGGGGACATATATGGCCTCCTTACTACAAATATTATATTTAATTTAAGCATGTAAGGTAGACTACACTAGCATAATACAACTTGCCAGGGCCAGATCACTCTCCTTCATACATTTTTTGGCATATTTCTCGGGATACAATGATTTCCTTGGTTATCCTTAGGATTGGTTGAACTAGCATAACACAACTAGCTAGCCCATTCGACCTCTCCTTTGCATAAATTTTCAGGATCGGTTGACTAGAATAACACAATTTGCTAGACCATTTGACCTATCCTTTTCACGGGTTGACTAGAATAACACACTGTGCTAGATCATTCAAATTCATATTTACATAAATTATCATGAGTTGACTACTATGTGCTAGACCATCAACTCCCTCTTTACATTCTCTTCGATGGGTGGAACTAGCATAACACAATTTTCAAGACCATTTCCCCCTCATCTCTCTCTTTCTTATCTCTCTCATGGATCACCTAGAGCAACACCACTGGCTAGCCTGTGTCATCCATGGTTTTATTTTCTCTCTTCTCCATGATTCCATAACATAACACACTTTTCTATTTGACTGGATCATGGAATCTTGTATTATATTTTATTTGTGCTCTTGTTCTTTTTAGGTGTCTACTTGTGCTTTTACAATATCTTTCTAAGTATGATGCTAGCGGTTGAGACATTTTATTTACTGAGGTCTCTTCAACTAGTTGACTTGGAATCTTAACAAGATTTAGGATTTTTCTAATTTTTTATGTGTCCTTGCACATGGATGTACAATTTAAGATTCTTGGTTTGGGGTCTTGTTTCCTTAAGCTTAGAGATATCTTATCTCTTTGCAGTTTTCCCATGATCTTCATCTTTCTCTCTTTCTTCTACTTTATTGTGAGTATGAGGTGGACTCATACTCTTGCTAAAGTGGGGGGTAAATCTACCATCCTAAAATGTAAGAACCCTTAACTAGGTGCTCATTTTAGCCCCATTTTAGTATGTATGGATTTCCACATTGATTTCACATTCTCCTAATGCTCATTAGACCTTTAAATTATTCTTATAAGTCCTTTGTTGATTCAATTTATTTAAAACTTGAGGTAAGCCCTTATTTATATGTGTGCTCCTCTATTTTTCCTCTAATCAAATCATTCATTTCACCACCTAGGCCCTATATCACTATTTGTGGCCCTTTTTTTTTCTCTCTACCTTGGAGTTGGTTGCACACTTAAAAATCCAGCATCCACTCATTGCCCGAAACCCCTAGTCCCAATTTGGGCCCCAATTTGTGGGTACAAGATGTTTCAAATGCCCTGTACATGGGTATAGGGTGTTTGACATGATTTGTACCCCAAATATTGGGCCCAAATTTGAATCGGGTCCCCATCTTGGTGTTTTAGTGGAGCATTTTGGTTTATAGTCGGCCTGCCTGAGTTTTAACCCCCAAAATGTTGTGAGAGGTATATAAACACCCTATCTCTCTTCATTTTTGTATCCATGACTATTGTCAAGAATTCATTATCAAGAATCAATCAAGCAATCATATTTCAAGAGTGTTCTCAAGGTTTTCAAGCATCCAAGTCTTCAATCCTTCAAAGCATTCTTCTCCTTCTTCATCAAGGGTAAGTGCACAAAGATGGGGGACCAAAAAGGGGGTATAAGGTGCCACTTTGTTTTCTGAAATTAGCAAACTCTGAACTTCAACGAGAAATTGAGTATACTTACACTCAAAATTTTAAAATGTGACAAAAACAAGAGTTTTTCTACTCCGAATCTAGTTTCTAAACTACTAATTATTTTTAGAAATGGTGGAGATTAAGGCCCTCAAAAAGGGGGAGCACAAAAAGTGGTCCTATTTTTTGTGAAAAAACATAACATAGCGTCTGGTGTGCTCCCCCTAAAATGTTGACTTTTTAAAAAATAAAAATAAATCGCTCCGGTGAGAAATTAACTAACACCATCTAGTTTATCCCAGGTTTTTCTACTAATTTTTTTATGAAAGTGTGATTTTTTGCCATTTTCCGAAGTGGACACATCCTTAAAACATGAAATTTCTGTGTGCTCCCCCTAGGAATCATTGAAAACTAACTGAAAATCAAAACTTATTTTTTTTAAAGTGTGTAGAATGGAGTCTAGTTTATGAAAATATAATTTTTTTCAAAATTTGATGAACGAGCCAAAATCTAAGCCCAAATGAATACACATTGGTTTTTGACAAAAATTGGACATACTTAGAAAAGAAATTAGAGATGAAACACTTAACATAATGAGAATT
>MU227226.1:939601-957590 GCA_018584345.1 Thuja plicata
TACACATATACACATATGTGTATATATACACACACATACACACATGTATGTGTATACACATATATATACATTTGTGTATATATACACACACATTACATGTGTGTATATACACATGTGTGTATACACATATGTGTATATATACACATGTGCATGTATATACAGACATGTGTGTATATATATATATATATACACATGTGCATATATATACACACATGTGTATATACACATGTATGTATATACACATCTTTATAGCAATATAATGTACATCTTTATAGTCACAGATTCTACAAAATATTAAATTTGGTTTGTATATACATGCACATGTGTATATATACACACATGTATATACACACGTGTGTATATACACACATGTATATACACACACGTGTATATATATACATCATTATAGCAATATAATATACATCTTTATAGTCACGGATCCCACAAAATATTAAATTTGGTTTTCTAAAAATTGGAATTCCCATTCCACTTTTTTGTGAAATTCCAATTCCACCTATTTAGGTGGAAGATGATATTCCCATTTTGGGGGCAAAATTGGAATTTCGAAATTCCAATTCCAATTTTTTAGATGGACACAAACATAAAATTAAAATTTCCTAGAATTAGATAATACCAATTCCAGTCTAATTCCAGGAAACAAATGAGCCCTTTGAGTCTACCATAATGTGGGAGGTACAAAATGTCTTTCATAAAACCCACAATAAAAACAAACTTGAAGAAGTAAAAGTTATCTCTTTACAACAAAGCTCGAGCAGAGAAATAGAAAGTGAAGGTACAAGCACGCTGTCTCACCACAATAATTTTATTGGGATTTGTTATACGTAATTGTCAGCATTGTCGTACACAAGTGAGAAAATATTTTCCACTATCTATACATAATCTATTTTAAGAGCTCATTTTCTTACATAAAGGTCTAAAATGGAGAATGGTAGAAACAGTGACAGTTTCATGGATTCTGAAAATTTGATAAACACAATGGTAAAAATAATTCTCTTATCAAATTTATTCAAAATTATTCTCTTTACCAAATGTATTTATATATAATATATAGTGGATTAAAAATATTAAAATATTATTTTCTTTTAGATAAATATAATTTATTATATTATATAATATTGTTTTATATGGAATAGAGTCAGATGATATATACAGTAATAAAATATAAGAATACTGTAAGATTTTCATAATCTATTTTGTTGATAATCTATTATTTTTGGTTTCAATTGTGTGAGAATTTTTATATTTATATTTCGGATTACTCTCTCTATAAGAATCACATAGTGTAATGTACAAGGTTGATACAAAAACTCTCACACAATCAATCTAAAAATAACAGATTATCAAAAGAAGATTAGATTAAATTCTACATAATTTATAATCAATATCCAATTTTAAGAATTTTGATGGTTCTTATCTCAAGACATTCTAGACTAAAGTTTATATATAGATTATCTATATTCATTAAATGATTTGTACAGATTCTTCTTGTCTCATGACATTCTAGACTAAAGTTCATATATAGATTATCTATATTCATTAAATGATTTTTTTATAGATTCTACCATAACAGATTGTGTGAACCTATCGCTTAGATGATATTCCCAGATGGTGGGTCAATCTTAATTCCAAATCACTTAATGCTTAAATTTTCTGTCACTCAAATTTCTTTTTTACAATGATTTTGTAAAAAATTATGTGAATTGATTTCAATACTTATAGCTGTTTCTTTGATAATTTGATACATAATATTTTGATATACATAATTTTTAAACAATGTTATGACAAAATTATAATAAATACTTCTTGTTCTATTTTAATTATCTCTCTGATTTACAATATCATTGCTTAAATTCTTAAGATACCCTCTTGACTTACTGCAATATACCATAAACTTCTAAACTTATAATCTTATTAATTTCTTTTTTAAGAATATTGTTGATTAAGGTTCAAATAAGTTTTGAAAGGATCAAAAACCTTTTTTACAAAATGTTATCCACAACTAAACGCACCCAGCAGCCATACATCAACAAACAAGAAACAAAAGAACAAAATAGAAGCTAACCACAAAAGACAAGATTACATTAACTTTTTCAAAGTCTCAGTGGCTTCAACCTCAAGTTGGGAGGTGTCCATTGCCATCTTTTTGAGATTCTGCAGGTCTTGGGCAAAGTGGACTAAGGCTCTCTTGATATTTCCTTGCGTTCTCGTATATGACCCCTTGCTGTCATCTGCGGACCCCTACATACTCTTATCCCCTGCTTCTACATCAACAAAACCTACACCTGGCTTGGATGCATTTTCTCATACTTGCTAACCATCATCCTAATTTTCTCTGCAGTTTCTTTAATAACCTTTTGGTGGAAAGATACTAGAGTGAAGAGATTATAATTGATGGCTTTGAATTAGGTTTTCAGGGTGACAATTCTGCCCTCGTAGTTGGTTTTCAGTGTTTCCACATATTTAACCTCTTTTTTCAAAGAGTTGATCAGATTCTTTCCCTCATTCTCATCCCTTGGGACCTCCTTTTGCTATTTGTTATCCAACTGACTGTTGATGGCTCTAAGCTTGATGTTCATTTAATTAAACTTGTGAAAAATCCACTAATTCGTTCTCAAGGAATCCATTGCCAAGTTTCTAGCGATGGACAACACACCTAGTGGGCTTCCTGATCAAAATTCGAAAGAGGAGAATCTTTAGGGAGATCACAAGGGAAAGGGGGTCTCCCTTCTCTGTCCAAATTAGGGACCTTTTCTTAAGAATCCAACACCATATCCTTTGACTGCACATGATGAGAGGAATCGTCCATCATTTTAAAGAATTTTATTAAGTCTTATCTTATAGGAATAAGATAGTGTATTTCAACAAAAGGATGTCCAGTTCTTAGATTGAGAATTAGCACCACCAACATTCACCAAGGTCTCAAGAAACTATGGATGCAAACCCTTATAAGTATGCTTCTTTCTAAATTGTCTATTACTCATAAAATGGAAAACATTTTATTGTATGGCTATTGTAATTCTAAGCTTAGTAAGCCATAATTCTAAGCTCATAATTGATTCAAGAATACTTAAACGCTCCATTCAATTAGTTAAATTGAAAATATATCAAGACTCTTAATACTCTTAATGACTCCATATTATGCACAAATCACAACCATAAAACAGAAATCATCAAGGGACCTCTTCTTCTATAATTCAATAAGAATTCAAAGATTATTTTTCTCGTGTGAAAAAGAGATCATGACTTATTTCTTTGGGGACTAAAAGGAGATTATGGCTTTACAAATGCTTGTATTATTAAAAAAGCTTGGACTTAAGACTCAACCCGTTTTCCCTTTATTATTTGGTCTTCTACTATTTCTTTTACCTACTGTTTAGTCTTCCCCTCAATGTGCCCCGGCTGTAAACATCACACACTAGTGACTGATTCTTAAGCAAAAAGTGTTAAATAGTTGTTGACTTACTTTTTCTAAACGTCTAAACAGCCAACTAAAACGTATTTCTTACCAAAGGGGGACACTTAGTATATTTTTCAATTCTTATTATATGTTTTACGTTTTAGTTGGCTATTTAGCCAATACCTGATGTTTAAGGCTGACCTTCAACATGTAGAGAAGGAAACCTAGAATTCTTTTGACCCTAAGATCGAAATAAGGCCCCACAGATTTTCCAAGATTGACAACCTATAATTTGTTGGCTTTTCGTGTCAGAGTTCGATTTGCTCATAAAAATGAAGTGCCGTGTGTTCCAATAAAAATTGGTGACAGAAGAGAGGACCGAATTTACGCATTGAACCCAATTTGGCATGACCTGCGTCACCAATCACTTGTGCGACAGAATATATTGGTTTCGCCTTCAATCCCGACAATACTTCAAACACAAATTTGGACTGGGTGCTCTGGATTTCACCAGCGTAAAAAACCCAAAAAAGCAGAGTGGCCAGAAAATAGAATTTGATAGTGGCTTCCAGAGGAACTAGAAGAAATTTGTATCTTATAAAAATGACATTTTTAAGACATGTGGGACCTTTATGTCTCCCGGAAGCCCTATAAACGAATATCTCAGGTCTCTTCCCCATTGTATTCAACATTTCTTTGCAAAATCTGTTTAGAAACATGAAGCAAATCATTTCTGTGAGTATGGCCCCTCCAAGAAGAGGAAAAATTAAGGCAGCCATTTTCAGATCCATGGCCCATTCCATAACACTCTCTTATGCCAGACTCAGAAGAAAGATGGGAAATGGGTTCTCTTTCTGTAAGAAGGTGGCTGGGAAGAAGCATGTGATGAGATCCGCCATTGAAATAGCTTCGTTGCATGAGCGTGTCACTAAGTTGGCTTTCTTTATTCTGTTCCTCGCTGTCCAACGGAAAATTCTGCTCTGATATGGGTTGGAAATTTGCTGTGAGATGTGGGGAATAATGAAGTGGAGCAATTGAGAGCGATGTAAAATTTGTATTTTCATTATCATATAGAATGTATTGTCTGTTTGATTTCACCAGCTGTGATATCTTTTTTCTCTCTGAGAATGTAGAAATATAAAACTTATTTTTTTCTCTACATGTTTTTTCTTGAATTATCGCCTTCTGAGAGGTTTTCAACAACGGAAAAGGTTTGTCAATCCAATAGTCGGATAAAAAGTCACGACTTACAGTGGCCACAAAAAACATATAATTCTTTATGTGGGTGTTTTTAATCCAAGAGTTACAGTGGTGTTTGAGAAAGAACAAGTTATGACAGTACTTAATGGAATGAATAATTTCTCGACTGAAACATTACAAAACTTATACTGTCCATTTTATAGAAGATTAGTCATTACATTCTTAAAACAATTACGTTTCAATAATCAATGTTAATTGAAAACTTTAGGATTTAACTGTTTGTATTATTATTCTATGATTTATTATCAGAATACTGAGGTAGAGAAGAGTTTCCAATCATGAAGTAGGATCTGAAATTCTTCTCTAGCTCACTGTTCTTATGATAGATCATAAAGTATAATCAGAAAAATTGATAAAAAAAATTACAGAACCAAATCCAAAATGTTTTTAGAGTCATTAAAACAACTAAAATTGTTGCCATTCTGAACCAATCAAACAGTAAAATTTTTTACAACAATAAAATCTCTATATGAACTAAATTAGATTTTAGTTACTTGTAGATCCAAAACTAACAAGAGTCTATGTCGAACTTGCTCTTTATCTGCAAACAAGAATCTATGTCAACTTGCGTTTTTTGCTGCAAAAGTAAGCTAGATGTATAGATTGCCATCATTTTTATATAGTATTTTGTCGATTTTATCTACAACAAGCCATCATTTTTATATAGTATTTTGTCGATTTTATCTACAACAAGCCATCATTTTTATATAGTATTTTGTCGATTTTATCTACAACAAGCCATCATTTTTGACCGGAAATAATCATCCAAGTAAAGACTACACTATATTCCACCTGTTTCTCTTTTTTGGGTCTTCCATTATCTCTGTACAAGCACAAAATTCCTTTCATAAAACCCACAGTAAAGACAAACTTGAAGAAGTAAAGTTATCTCTGTACAAGCACGCTGTCTCGCTAGAAGAATTTTATTGGAATTTGTTAGTAATTGTCGGCGTCGTGGTAGACAATTGAGAAAATATTTTCCACTATATATATAGATAATCTATTTTAAGCATCTCGTTTTCTTACACAAAGGTCAAATTTAATGGAGAATGGTATAAACAGTAAAAGTAACAGTTTTATAGATTGTGAAAATTTTGATAAAAAGAATGGTAGAAGTTTTTGATTAAGAAAAAAACAGTTTTTCAAGGGAACAGTAATCTTTTATAACAACATAAAGATTAAAAAAATGGTAGAAATTATTTTCTTATATTAAAATATTATTTTCTTTTATATAAATATAATTCATTGTATTGAATAACATTGAATAGTTGTTGTCTTGACTTTGAATTTCTCGTCCATGTAAAACCAGTTTTTTCTTAATCAAAAACATTTTTTTACATGTTATATAGTTGGATGATATACACACTAATAAAATGTAAGATATGGATTTGAATCTTAATTCACTTTATAAGCGATACAATAAGTCATATATATTTGGTGGCCATACATAAATTCTATTTAGAAAATAAGATTATTCATAGTGTAATATTTCCACAACCTAATATATTGATTATCTATTATTTTTAGTTTCCATTGTATGAGAGTTTTTACATCTATGTTTTGGATTACATAGTCTGCATAAGGATCACAAAGTGTAATCCAAAAGATCAATGCAAAAACTCACACAATCAATCCAAAAATAATAGATTATCAAAATAAGATTAAATTAAACCTTACATAATTTATAGCCAATATTAACTAAAATTTATTCTAAAAGTTTATTATTTATGAATAACAAGATATTATTAAAAAATTATAAAAGTGTTGCTACATCTGAATCTTCTCATTTACATATATGCATACAAAATGCTCATTTTTTCTTGCATATTTTGTGAGTTCCCATTTTGAATCCAATTTTAAGAATTTTGATGGCTATCGCTTAGATGATATTAAGAGATGGTGGGTCAATCTTAATTCCATATCACTTAATGCTAAAATTTTCTCTGTCACTCAAATTTCCTTTTTACATTGTTTTTGTAAAAATGTCAGTGAATTGGTTTCAATACTTATAGTTGGTTCTTTGATAATTTGATACATAGTATTGTTATTTGCATAATTTTTAAACACAAAACTATATTAAAAAAAACTTCTTTCTCTATTTTATTTTCTTTCTAATTTACAATATCATTGCTTAAATTCTTAAGATAGCCTCTCGACTTAATGCAACATACAATAAAATTCTAAGTATAATCTTATTAATTTCATTTTTAAGAATGTTTTTGATTGAATCAAAAAGGAAAGGGCCCTGATCCCAGAATGCTATGAAGTCTTATCTTATAAGAATACAATAGTGTATTTCAACAAAAGTATATTCAGTTCATAGATTGAGAACTGGAACCACCAACATTCACCAAGGCCTCAATAAACTATGGAAGCAAACCCTTATGAGTATGCCCTTTCTAAATTGTCTATTATTCATACAATGGGAAATATTTTCTTGGATGGATATTGTAATTCTACGCTTAGTAAGCCATAATTGTAAGCTTATTAATTGATTCAAGGATACTTACAAGCTCAACTCAATTAGTTAAATTGAAAACACATCAAGACTCTTAATGGCTCCATATTATAAAAATCATAACCTTAAAATAATAATCATCAAGGAACCTCTTGATGTCTTCTTCTATAGTTCAATAAGAATTCAAAGATTATCCTTCTCCTTTCAAGGATTCAAGAGCTCTTACTTTGTAACATGTCCCAATGTGATTTAGTCTATTTATCTATAGACAATATAAAACATATTGATTTAGAATATATCAACAAAATATTTCTTCTAGCTATCCAACTTAATCACTAATCATCAAGGAACCTCTTGATATCTTCTTTTATAATTCAATACGAATTTGAAGATTATCCTTCTCCTTTCTAGGATTCAGTAGCTCCTACTTTGTCATTCTCGAAGAGTATAATATGCCCTAATGTAATTTAATCTATTTATCTATAGGAAAAATAAAATGCATTAATTGAGGATATCAAGAAACTCTTTCTACTAGCTATCCAACTTTATCATTTATGCTTATCACTAATTAACATTATGAATCATATAGGAATTAAAATATGAGATCAAATATCACCAAATTATCTATGGTACATTGCTCAACTTAAAGATGAATTAAAGTCTTAGGCCTTTTTATCATCTAGACACCATTACTATGGGTATTTTCTTCACATGGGTGCCAATGAGTTTCATGAATCTTGAAGTATTTTTTACTAGATTACCAATATAGAGTCTTTACCAACTTAGTTTATAATGGAAATATCTAGCCCACTCGTTAAAATTGAGATTAAGAATTGTTGACTACAACTAACACATATTGGATCATTTACATAGGCACAACCATACATACAATACACAACATCTAGGAATTTAATAGACATATGGTATAAAATGAGAGGAATACAACCTCTCCCATAGCCCAAAGTTCATACAACCAAGGAATAGTTTATTGTACCACAAAGAGTTAACACTATCTAGCTTTAATTGAGACAATCATCATTTAGCATTCACAAGGATGATCATCTTTTATCAAGTAACAGATGAAAATTAATTTTTTAACAAAGGATTGTATATTATCCTTGAAAACCAATGTTGTACACTAAAATAGGATGAATCAAAGAGTTTAGAAATAATTTTGAGTACATCCTTTTATAATTATTTTTCAAGGTTTTGGCAGATATGAATAATAAATAATATTTTAAGATAATGTAGAAATAAGAGAAGATATAAATATAATAACACAACATTTAATGTGGTTCATCCAATATGGGCTACATCCACCAAAGAAATAACCAGACCTACTTATTTTATCATCCAGTGAAGAGAAAATTATAATCTAATAATTTCACATCACACAACCACTTATTTATCAAGCCCAATGAAGATACATGATGAGTGCATAATACTTGCCTAATTAGTCACCGTATACCAATAGTCTCCCACTTGGAGGCTGATCCTGTAGAAACATTGTGGCCCCTGTAGCTCCCACTAGATTTTAACATACCTGGACATGACTGGTTCTCATTCCCACTATGATCAAGCTTGAAGACTAATAGAAATTAAGCAGGAAGTCAATTTCTCTTGAGTTACTATCTTGGTCAACATATTTGCAGGATTCTTGCTAGTGTGTATCTTCTCTAGCTTCAACTATCCATCCTCTAAAATTGAGCATATGAAATAGCACCGAAACTGTATGTCTTTGGTCTTAGAGTGAGGGGCTAAGTTCTTTGCAAGATGAATCACACTCTGACTGTCATTGTACAACCTTCTATTCTCTTGTCTTGCCCAATTCCTCAATAAAAATTTGTAACCAAATCATCTCCTTACTAGCCTCTATAGCAACAACATATTCTACTTACGTTGTTGAAAGTGCTACAACCTAAATTACAATATGGAAATCCAGTTGACAGATGTACGCCAATAGTAAAAATATACCATGTAGTGGTCTTTCTACTATCAATATCTCCTACTAAATTTGAATCAATATAACCTTATAAAGTGGAATGAGAGCCCCCAAAATATAAGGACCGAGTTGTTCTACCTCTAAAATACCCGATAATCCACTTTACTACATTACAATGCTCTTTTCTAGGATTGCTCATATATCTACTCACAACTCCCAATGCATGTGCAATATCTGACCTGGTATGTACACCTTGACATACATAAAGCTTCCAATTGCTAAAGAGTATGCAATCTTAGACATGCACTCCATCTCCTCTTGTGTCTTTTGGCTCATCTCCTTGGATAATTCAAAATTAACTGGTTTTGCATCCTGCATCTGAAATCTGTTCAACACCTTCTCTATGTAATCACTTTGAGAAAATCTTAATGTGTGATTTTTCCTATCTTTAGTTATCCTCATACCTAGGATTTGTTTTGCTACACCCAAATCCTTCAAAGTAAATGAATGTGCTAATTTGTTTTTAAGGTAATTTATATGCTAAATATTAGACCCAACAACAAGCATATTATCAACATATAATAACAAGATAATATAGCTACCATTATCCAATCTCTTAAAATAAAGATAATGATTAGAATGACATCAGTTGTAACCTTGTTCATCCATAAACTTATTAAATTTCAAATACCATTTTTGGGGTGGTTGTTTCAGCCCATACAAGATCTTCTTTAGCCTACATACTAAGTCTGCCTTATCTTTGACCTCATATCCTTGTGGTTGCTTCATATAAATCTCTTCCACCAAATCTCCAAAGAGAAAATCTATCTTGACATCTAATTGTTCTAGATGAAAATATTTTGTAGCCACAAGAATTAGAATAGTTTGAATTGAATTCATCTTAACAATAAGAGAAAATATTTCATCCAAATCAATACCTTTTTTTTGTGCAAAACCTTTTAGCACAAGTCTAGCCATATATCTTTTCTTACCTCCATGTTCTTCCTTTAACCTATAAACCCATTTGTTAGGCAATGCTCTTTTACCTTCAGAAAATTCAACTAACTCCCAAGTTTGATTTTGTATCAATAAATCCACCCCCTCTTTCATTCATCCCTCCCACTTCTTTCTAGTTTCAACCTATATTATGTCTGCATAACTTCTGATTCACCTAAATTAGTCAATAATATATAGTATATTGAAGGAGAATATTATTTAGGAGGTCTACTTATCCTGGGAGATCTTCTTAAATAATAGAGTTTGAGGAACCTATTGTGGTTCTGGTTGTTCAATATTGGTTTTAGCACTAATGGTACTGCATTTACTGAGATTTAATTAAGCACTATGTGTTTTGTGTGTTCCTTTTCTTGCTTCTTTTCATGTATCTGATGCTTATACATGATTTTTCATTGAATATTACATCTCTACTCCTAATGATTTTTTGATTATCAAAATCTCATAAATGATAACCAAAATTATTAACTCCATATCAGCGGAAACTTTAGTGGCAATTATTTTCTATTTGGCGAATGTCGCAAGTCGGCGACCCCAAAATTGGTGAATATTTTTGACATATTGGATTGACCCTATCGCCCAACATTTATTAATATTGGGTCCAAAGCCCAGGCCCATCGCCCATCAGTTTATTTAATTTTTCCATTTCTTACACATTATCGCCAATGGAATATAAATTTTGGTCCCCATAAATTTAAAACATTCGCCTATAATTTCTCAGTGACCCCAAATCGACGGCCTATATTCGCCTGAAATTTTATGGATGTGTGTCTCTAACCGATGTAATTTAGCTAACTTTATTAATCATGCGAAGGTATTGGACGACCCATAATCACCTCGGAAATAATAAAAGAAGTGTTATAATTACATGGGCTTTGCCAAATATTTGTATACCTAATACCTCCCGTTGAATTTTCTGAAGAAGGATTAGTATAAAAAAATTATGATATCTCTATGATATCTCTATATTTGATCATAGCGAAGTTTCAGAAGTTTCAGACTATTGAGTGCAATTGTATACTCAATACTGCATTGGTGAGTCGCGACTACATTGCTGCATTTTAATTTGAGGCAAAGGTAAGTGATACTTATTCTATGACTTTGATTTTGAGTTCATTTACATTATTTCAGAATAGGTTTGCAAAAATGGGGTTTCTTTTCCCTTTCGGCCCGAAATACACCGCACATCGTTGATCTGTGCTCATCCAACGGTTGCTGGCATTGTCGCACTATCGCAGGTCCCATTAACTTTTGGCTTGTCATTTGATGTCACTAGGACATGTGTGAGTGTAACTTAATCATTTTAAATTACAACTTCAACTTATTAGTTATTACATTTAATAAATGTTATTAAATGTTTAGTTTTACAATGTAGTCGAATTTAGATTTTAATTCAATTATTTCTATCTTATAATCACACATCGATATGACACATTGGCAAATTAAAAATAGAAACTTGCTCTGGACTGATAAAGAAACTTAATCATTTTAAAAATTCAGAATCTCAGTCTTCAGATTAAAAGAATGGAAGTACTAATCCATCGCTTAAGCATATACTTAAATGTCTAATACATAGGTAAAACAACTAATTAAAATATTATAATCACAGAGAAGTCTAAGAATCATTTTTTGTACCCATTAAAAGAAAATTGAAATGAACTTGGAAATTTTTTATTATTATTTTTTTCAAAAATTTACATCGTACAGTAAAAACAGAAACCTACTAGGCAACTTCTTATCGGTTAAAAAAAAAGTGAAACTTTGCATGTCCATTGTCAAAAAACTAGGGTAATGGGAATGGGTAAACTAGGGAATCAGGGATCTTCATCTTCCCTTTCGTCTGATTAGGATTTTCCAGAGAGGATAATCTCTGAGAATTTGTCAAGCCATGTGTAGTCCGACTTGTCAAATTCATCAAGGTAAAACCATTTATGAAGAAAATCCCTCCCAAGCTGTGCCCATTTCCTGTGTCGCATTAGTTTCTTGTCATTGAGGTTCAATAGAAAGGGTTGTCTGGCCACATTTCTTCCCGACACCAACAACTTGTGTATATCTATTGGCCAAGGGATCCCCACCCCTAATTCTGCAAAAACAACAACATTGACATCGTCCTTCAAGAATTTCTCTTTAAAAACCTTCCTCAACAGCATCAGCATATCCACCTTCTGTCCTCCGAGGTCGAGGAGAGACACAAAAAAACCTGGACGTAATGTCCGTGTAGACATGGTATCTGTCGACATTCTCAAGGAACTCTCGACCCAATAACATCAACACAACAGAATTTATAAAAGCATCGCCACCAACCTCCTACAAACGAAAGTGAGGATTTCTTCCAAGACATTGCCCAAAAAGGACCTCTGGTCATCTAGGGATGTGCATCTCAAATGGATTGGTGTATCCATCTTTAATTCTCGAAAGCCTAAAGACCTAAAAACCTAAACCTTAAAACCAGAGGCATAATTTCTACCACTAACAACTCTGACTCTTAATCTACCAAAAGCAAAATGAAGAAGAAAGAAACCAGATTCTCTTTAAATAGCCCCGACCCCTTGATTGATAGTAGTGATCACAGATACTTAGAAATTAATAATTATTCTTTCTTTAATCATATTTAATACAATTTCCATAAATGCATTATGCGTGTGAGAGATTTAAATCGACTGTCCTTAATCTTTCATATCTAAATGTAAATCTTTCCCATAAATTTTCCCATAAATGCATGTGTACTATTGATAGTTAAAGATGGCAGTTAAAGAATGCCACTGACAAGGCATTTATTTCTTTTCGAGTTGTGAGTTACAAGTTGTAGTTGCACTATCCACCGTCCACATCAAAAAATAACCAGTAGTAATCAATGATCATGGTTATAGTGCATTTTTTAAGGCTTGATACGTGTCATCATTCCGGTGACTTCCTGCAGAAGTTAGTTTCCTTCCAAAATTTGGTTCAAAATTAAATTTCAACTATTGATCTAGGATGATCAAATGGTCTCAAATAATACATTTAACAATACCTAATTAGGTTATGTGTCTAATGTGTGATCAGTTATATTCGCAACAAATAAAAGTGATATTCGTTGTACGTTGCATTAATTACAATGTTACATGTCATTATTCGGGTGACTTCTTGGAAAAATCTGTTTCCTTCACGAAATTGGGCGGAATTAAACTTCAGCCATTGATCTAGGATAATCAAATAGTCTCAAATAAGACATTTAATATTAGTTGGCGTTGGCCCACATGACTATATTTTCCCCCACATTAATTTATAATTCACCACGATTTTATGGAATTTTCATTCGGCAGGGAAAAAATCGCCTACATCTTTATATTATTTTCCTAATTTGGAAAAAAAATTTGCCATCATTAATAAAATTTTGCCCCTAAATTAATGTATGATTCACCAGGCTTTTACACTTTTTCCTAGGAGGGGGTTTCTTAAAGTTATCCCTGCTCCATATCCAATGAAAGTACACTTGTATTTTTCCTCAAGATTTGATCAATTTTCTATATCAATATGGACAGATGCTTCACAACCAAATTTTTCAGAAATGAGTAGTTTATCTTTTTGCCTATCCATGCCTCCTCTGGAATACCACCATCTAAGGAACTTGAAGGCCCTTTTTTTATTAAGTAAACAACATTATCTACAACATCTACCACAAATTATAAGGGCAATCCTACATGCAATCTCATGCTCCTTGCATGCTCCATGATTGTTCTATTCATCCTTTCAGACACACCACTTTCTTGTGGTGTTCTAGGGACTGTCTTTTGTGTATGGATCCCATGGTATGAACAATAAATATCAAACTCTCTACTGCAATATTCACCTCCATTATCTGATCTAAGACACTTCAACTTTTTTCCTTTCTCATTC
Organism: Thuja plicata; assembly: GCA_018584345.1. Lineage (NCBI taxonomy): Eukaryota > Viridiplantae > Streptophyta > Pinopsida > Cupressales > Cupressaceae > Thuja > Thuja plicata. The sequence goes on from MU227226.1 coordinate 953,573, forward strand.
TCAACCAAATCTTTCAATTTCTTAAATATTTAAAATACATTAGATTATCTAGGAATGAAATAAATCCAAGTTTTCCTAGTTGCATTAGTTGCATCATTAATAAAAGTAACATAATAATAAGAGCCATCAAGAGAGGATACCCGAGCTAGTCCCCATATATATAAGTGTACAAGATCTAACTTTTTACTCTTCCTTTCCAACTCTAAGAAATTTGACTCTCTTTTTGTTTTCTATAAACACAATTTTCGCAAGATTCCAAATCAACTTATTTCAAACTTGGTAGTAAATTCTTCAAATGGAGAAGCTTCAACCCAATTTGACTATGCCATAGAATTGTATCTATTCCTATGGAAGTTAGGGGAATAGAATAATCAATATTACCAGTACATAAATATAATGTATCTACGTTTGACCCTTTTGTTATTATCAATGAGCCTTTAGTAACTTTCCATGAATTGTTTATGAATATTAATGTGCAACCTTCACTTCCTAGTTATCCTGCTAATATTAAATTTATTCTCAAATCAAGAACATGTCTCACCTCTTTTAGTAACCATTCATTTCCATTTGGTAATTTTATCTATATTTTTCCTTTATAATAATTTTTCATGGTTAATCATCATCTAAATAAACCTGTCCAAAATCACCTTGAACATAGTATAGAAAATATTTTCTATGGGGTGTGGCATGAAAAGAAGCCCCTGAGTCTAACACCCAATAATCAATAATATTATCCAAAGAAAGAATCAAAGAAACTTGTAACACATTACCTGCTACGTTTTCTTCCTTGTTATTTTCTTGTCGTCCATCCCCTTGTTTTCCCTTTCGAGACCAACAATCTTTGTTTAGATGTACTTTCTTTCCACAATGTTAGCACTCTATATTAACCCTAGATTTTGATATGTCCTTTATGGATTTCCCATGATTACCTGGGCTCTTTCCTCTTTCCCTCTGTCATCTCATGTTCTCAACAGTCAAAGAATTACTTGATGTCTCACCAGTACTTTTCTATCACATTTCCTCGCTAAGGATACCACCAACAATATCATAAAATTTTTAAGTGTTTGAACTAGATACAAAGTTACTTACAACGATGACCAAGCCATTCCAACTTTTAGGTAACGAGCATAAAATCAAGAGAGCCCTAAACTTATCATCAAAATTTACTTTTATAGAACTTAGTTGACTAGTAATTGTGTTAAAATCAATCAAATGATCACTAGCATAGCCACCTTCTGCCTTCTTTATATTAAATAAATATTTTATAAGAAATACCTTATTTGAGAATGATGGTTTGTAATATAGTTTGTCTAATGCCTTCCTTTGACCCTTCATTTTTATTTCTTTTTCTATATTAAAAGCTACCGATGATGTCAGGCATGACCGTATTGTTCCTAGTTCCTTCCTATCAAGAACTCGAACCATTGTTCATCTATCATTATCGCTAATTTCTTTGCTTTTCCACCCAATGATAAGTAGAGATCATTATGGTATAGATAATATTATATTGGCATCTTCCATAACTCATAGTTTTGGTTGTTGAACTTATCAACCTTAAGCCTGCCTTCCTTTGCCATTACTCCCACTCGAATCTAAGATTTCCTACCAAATCACTAAAATATACACAACTTTGATACCATTGGTTAGGGTTTTGGTAGGTATGAGAAATAAACAATATAAAGATAATACAAAACTAAGAGAAGACATAAATACAAAAACATAGAGATTTAATGTGGTTTACCCAATATGGGCTACATCCACTAGAGAAATAACCATCCACTTATTTTATCACCCAGTGACGAGAAAATTACAATATGATAATTTCACATAACACATCTGCTTATTTATCAATCTTTTTTGAGGAGGTTTACAAGGTCGGTTAACAAAATAAACCCAAACCCCAATGAGGATACATGATGATTGTATAATACTTGTCTAATTAGTTGCCACATACCAATATTATTTACAAAATGAAATTTGGAAATGCAAATATAAATCTATTGGTATATATAAATCTAACCATTAATATTCTATGTTACCCTCATCCAAAACCAATTTCAAACTTCTAAGGATTGAGTCTCTTTTACTCTCTTTTATGTTGGATCTTGGTTGCGAAAAATTCTATTTTTATAGCTTGATTAAGTGTTTTTGATTAAGTATGAAATAGGCTTTGAAGGGACCCAAAATCCTATTTACATGTTTCGAATAGAACACAATCAATGAACATGCAACCAACCATCAAAAAAAACTAGGCATAACCTATAGACTGAGAAAATGAAGAAAACACCAAAAGAACAATAGTAATAAAAATTCAAGTTAAGGCCTCAACAACTTCAACTTCCAGTTGCGAAAAATAAAGGGGTAATTTTTTAATGCCCTAAAGGTCTTAAGAAGAATGAACAACAACCCTCTTAAGATTTCCATGTGTATGCATGCCTTGACCTTTGTTATCCTCTATAAACATCTATTTCCCCTTATCAACAACATCCACATCGACCAACCTAATTTTGAATGTGATACATTTTATCATACTTTTCCACCAAATTCTTAATGCTAGTAGCACTTTCCTTAATCAATTTAGTTTAGAAAGAGACCAAAGTAATGAACTTATCATTGATATTTTTCATCTTGGTTTCCAGACCCATAATTAATCCCTCATAGTCATTCTTCATGATCTAAAAATCTTTAACTACTTTCTATAACGAAGAGATAAGATTTTTTCCATCACATTCACCCCATGGAGCCTCCTACTTTTTAAAGTTATCAATTTTACTTTGAATAGAGTGTAATTTAATATTAATTTAGTTGATCTCATGAATGAGCCACTTAATCATCTTAAAAAAATCCACAATACCATTCCAAGTAATGTCCAGAAGGTCAAGAAGATAAATATTGTATAAGAACCCTCATTTGTATTTTCCAAATCTTCTTAATAAACTTAATTTCATAGTTGGGTATGTGCAGGATCATGGTATACCAAGCTATGGCCTTAAGTGGCAATGAAAAACCAGAAAATCAGGGTTAGTCAACTTAACGTAAAAAGTTGAACATCTTATCAACCTTATGTGAAAAAGTTGTAAGAACAAAATCTATAGGAAATTGAATGCAGTTTCTAAAATACTAGCCTTTTTTTGAAAAAAAAAAATCTAATTGTTCAATATTTTAGATTTCAATGCAGTAGTACAAAAATTTCAGGAAAAAGATAAAAAGTACGTGTATGTTTGACCACCTTAATCACAATCAAATGATGATATATTTTCAAAAGATTCTAAATATAAGTAGTAGACTCATGCCCGGATGTGACACATATTTTTGTGTAATTTTTTACCAAATAAATAATTGATTATGAATTTTCTGCTACAACTTATTCAAAATAAAAAAACTCTCATGTCTGACCACCTTAACTAATTCTAAACTTTACAAAATTGCAAAATTTTTTTTTCTTATAGTAGGTGAAGCATAGAATGTGACGCATGTTTCGGATTTCAAAAAGGTTAAACTGTTTGAAAGTTATAGTTGTTTTTCAATCAATCAGTCAATCGGGACTTTAGAGATAACTCAACTAGAAAATAAGTAATAATTACTTACTAAAATTGAATTCTGACAATAATTATATTGATGGAAAGCTGATAACGTCTTTAAGAAACCCTTTTTGTTTCATCAATTTTGGGTGAAGAAAAGGTTGTCAGCTACATTGTCTAAGTCTGTAGATAAGAGGAAATATGGTGAACACGTCATTTGGGTTGACCATCCACATTTGGCATTGGAAAGCCAAAACCCAAAGCAACTACCAAGCCTAATTATATATCTGATATTATCGTATATCCGATATCTCCCGCCCAAATACAACATTTTGATTTCAAACCTCTTTTCAATTTTATGATTTTATAATTTTAGTTTATATATTATAAATTTCATTTGTTTTAATATTAATATTAGATGGTAATAGCATTAGTATTATATAATTATTTAAATATTAGTATTATATTATTATTTATTTCTCTATTTTATAATAGTA